>CM070833.1:38078559-38353559 GCA_036326025.1 Chrosomus eos
CGCTAGCCTGTTAAGGCGCCACCCGTGCGCTCAGTTATTTATTTATTTTTCTCGTGCGTGCCCGCGCATCTGAGTTCATAAAAAGCCCAGGTGAGTAAGAATCAGTCAACAAACACGGTGAGTAATGTCTTGTCCTGTTATTGTCACTTGCACATCATGCCATATGTTTACCATAGCCTTCCCCGTCGGCATAGGGTTTATATGTGATAAATGCAAGGAGACAGTTAGGCTGACGGAGAAGATTTCAGAATTAGAGACACGCATCCAAACTTTAATTGAGGATAGTAAGTGTGCTCGAGCTTTAGATACTACTTTGGATGCGCCTAGCATAGTGAACCATTTACATAATTCGGTTCCGGCTGAGTTATTGCCTGTGCAGCCAGGCAGATGGGTGACTGTGAGAGATCGCTCTAGTCGCGGATCAAAAAACCACACTTCTGTTCCGATTACCATAACAAATCGATTTGCCCCTCTCAGTGAAACACCCACTGAGAATGCTGTTGATTGTGCCCTGGTAATTGGCGATTCTATTACACGGAACGTGAAAATAGAGACACCAGCCACCATAGTCACATGTTTGCCGGGAGCCAGAGCGCCTGACATCAAAGCAAATTTAAAAGTGCTGGCTAATGCTAATCGTAAATTCTCTAAGATTGTTATTCACGTCGGCACTAATGATGTTCGACTTCGCCAGTCGGAGATCACCAAAATTAATATTAAAGAGGTGTTTGAACTCGCAAGTACGATGTCAGGCACTGTAATCTGCTCTGGCCCCCTTCCTGTTCGAAGGAGTGATGAGATAGTTAGTAGATTGTGTTCACTCATTGGCTGGTTGTCTAATTGGTGTCCGCAACATAATATAGAATTCATAGACAATTGGAAAAGTTTTTGGGGCAAGCCTGACCTGTTGAAAAGAGATGGTATTCATCCCACCTGGGATGGTGCTGCTCTTCTCTCTGGTAATTTGGCTCATAGTCTTAGAGATAAAACATGACAATCTGGGGCTCAGGTCAGGAAGCAGACAAACTGGCTAAACCGACCGTCTGCTAGCGGCCTCACGTCACCAAGGTCAGATAAATCCCATCACATAGAGACTCTTTCACCTAGATATCATCATATAGAGACTGTGTCTGTTCCCCGAATTTGGAAATCCAAAAAACTGCCAAACCTTTCTAAGGTTAAAAATCTAATTGATGTTCAACAAATAAAAAACAGATATAATACAGATGAGCAAACGATAAAGCTTGGGTTGCTAAATATTCGATCCCTTAATTCAAAATCGCTCATAGTTAATGATAAGATTAAAGACTATAACCTAGATGTGCTGTGTTTGACAGAAACCTGGCTAAAACCAAACGATTACATTACTTTAAATGAGTCCACTCCGCAAGATTATTGTTATAAACATGAGCCTCGTCCGAAAGGCAAAGGGGGAGGTGTTGCTGTAATTTATAGTAATATTCTCAAAACCACTAAGAAATCTAGTTTTGAATATACTTCTTTTGAAGTGTTGGTGCTTAATGTAAAAATGTATAGTGTAAACAATAAATCACGTTTGAGAATTCTGCTGGCTACTGTATACAGGCCACCAGGGCACCATAAAGATTTTATCAAAGAATTTGCTGACTTTCTGTCAGAATTAATATTGGCTGCAGATAAAGTCCTAATTGTTGGTGATTTTAATATACATGTAGATAATGAAAAAGATGCATTGGGATTGGCATTTAAAGACATTATAAACTCAATTGGAGTGAGACAACACGTGTCAGGATCTACTCATTGTCGTAATCATACTCTTGATCTAATATTATCACATGGAATAGATGTTGATGGCGTTGAAATTCTGCAGCAGAGCGACGACATCTCCGATCATTATCTAGTCTCGTGTAAATTACATTTAGCCAAGGCTGCAAAGCCGACTCCGTGTTATAAATATGTTAGACCTATCACTTCTGCCACTAAAGATTGCTTTATCAATAATCTTCCAAATCAGTTTCATAATCTCAGCATCCCAGATAGCTTAGAAGAACTTGATATTGCAACAGAAACTTTTAACTCTCTCTTTTCCAGCACTTTAGACACAGTTGCTCCGCTGCGCTTAAAGAAGATTAAAGAAAATAGTCCAACGCCGTGGTACAATGAGCACACCCGGGCCCTTAAGAGAGCAGCCAGAAAAATGGAGCGAAACTGGAAGAAAACAAAACTAGAGGTATTTCGGATTTCATGGAAGGAGAGCTCGATTGCTTACAGAGAGGCCTTAAAAGATGCTAGAACTAATTATTTTTCAACCCTATTAGAAGAAAATAAACATAATCCTAGGTATTTATTTGAACAAGTGACTAAACTAACGAAAAAGAAAGCTTCAAGCCCAGAAGTTTCCAAGAAACACAGCAGTAATGACTTTATGAACTTCTTCACTTATAAGATTGATAATATCAGGGACAAAATTATAACTATGCAACCGTCTACTACAGTATCGCATCAGGGAGTATATTGTAGTTTCCGTGAGGAGCATTTTGATTCATTTGTTGCTATAGGAGAGGAAGAATTTTGCAAAATTGTTAATTCATCCAAATCGACAACTTGTATGCTAGACCCTATACCGACTAAGCTACTGAAAGAGATGCTTCCAGAGGTCATAGATCCTCTTCTAGATATCATTAATTCATCTTTGTCATTAGGATACGTACCAAAAACCTTTAAGTTGGCTATGATTAAACCGCTTGTTAAAAAACCGCGGCTTGATCCTACAGAATTAGTCAATTACAGGCCAATCTCGAATCTGCCTTTTCTGTCAAAGATACTAGAAAAAGCAGTATCCTCACAACTGTGTTCCTTTTTAGAAAGAAATAATATCTGCGAGGATTTTCAGTCCGGATTTAGACCGTACCATAGTACTGAGACTGCTCTCATTAAAGTCACAAATGATTTGCTCCTATCATCCGATCGTGGTTGTATCTCTCTATTAGTGTTACTTGATCTTAGTGCTGCATTTGATACTATCGACCACAACATTCTTTTAAATAGACTAGAAAACTATGTTGGCATTAGTGGAATTGCACTAGCATGGTTTAAATCATACTTATCTGACCGTTTTCAGTTTGTAGCAGTAAATGAAGAGATGTCTTATCGATCACAAGTTCAGTATGGCGTACCACAAGGCTCAGTACTAGGACCGCTGCTCTTCACTCTGTACATGCTACCATTAGGAGATATCATTAGGAAATATGGAATTAGCTTTCACTGTTATGCTGATGATACTCAGCTGTATATTTCTTCAAAACCTAACGAAACTTACCAATTCACAAAATTAACGGAATGCATAGCTGATATAAAGAATTGGATGACCAGTAATTTCCTATTACTAAATTCTGAAAAAACAGAGATTCTAATCATTGGACAAAAAACTTCCTCACCTAATAACCTAGAATACTGTCTAACACTTGATGGCTGCTCTGTTAAGTCTTCATCGTCAGTTAGGAACCTGGGTGTGCTCTTTGATACCAATCTTTCATTTGAAAGTCACGTGTCTAGTATCTGTAAAACCGCATTTTTCCATCTTAAAAATATATCTAAATTACGTCATATGCTCTCACTGACAAATGCGGAACAATTAGTTCATGCTTTCATGACCTCAAGGCTAGATTATTGTAATGCTCTACTGGGTGGTTGCCCTGCACGCTTATTAAACAAACTACAGCTAGTTCAAAACGCAGCCGCTAGAGTTCTTACCAGAACAAGGAAGTATGACCATATTAGCCCGGTTCTGTCAACACTGCATTGGCTGCCCGTTAAACATCGTATAAATTTTAAAATATTGCTGATTACTTACAAAGCACTAAATGGTTTAGCTCCCCAGTACTTGAGCGAGCTCTTAACGCATTATAGTCCTTCACGTCTATTGCGATCTCAAAATTCTGGCCAGTTGATAATACCTAGAATATCAAAATCGACTTCTGGCGGTAGATCCTTTTCCTATTTAGCACCAAAACTTTGGAACAATCTTCCTAACACGGTCCGGGAAGCAGATACAGTCTGTCAGTTTAAATCTAGACTAAAAACACATCTCTTTGGCTTAGCATACACATAACACATTATAGATTTCTATAATTCAATGTTAGGCTGCATAGATTAGATCAGCCGGAACCGGGAACACTTCCCATAATTCCTGATGTACTTTGTACATCATAAGAAGGATGGCGTCTACGCTAATATTAGTCTCTCTGTTTATCCCGAGGTTTACCGCAAACCGCCGGATCCAGGGCATATCCAGATCTGATGAAGGACCATCACATGGACACGACGACACGCATTATCAGGGCTGTGAAGGCCCATGGACACCTCACCACACTCATCTCCTCACCGGCCGGATGACCCAACCCAACCAGATGAACTGGATAATATCGTGAAAGTTCTGATCTCATCTGACTCCTGACATTATGCTGCCTAACTCATAATCATACACTGTTTCGTTGGCCAAAGGAGGACTGGCCCCCCGACTGAGCCTGGGTTCTCCCAAGGTTTTTTTCTCCATTCTGTCACCTGATGGAGTTTTGGTTCCTTGCCACTGTTGCCTTCGCCTTTTGGCTTGCTTAGTTGGGGACATTTAATTTTCAATTGAACAATACTATTACAACATTGTTTTCCTGTTATCTCTGTAAAGCTGCTTTGAAACAATTTGTATTGTAAAAGCGCTATATAAATAAAGGTGACTTGACTTGACAAATGTCACATCTGAATATGTTCCTTGAGGTTTACTTATGATGTTAATAAAAGTTTTTCGCACAATATATATACACTCACCTAAAGGATTATTAGGAACACCATACTAATACTGTGTTTGACCCCCTTTCGCCTTCAGAACTGCCTTAATTCTACGTGGCATTGATTCAACAAGGTGCTGAATGCATTCTTTAGAAATGTTGGCCCATATTGATAGGATAGCATCTTGCAGTTGATGGAGATTTGTGGAATGCACATCCAGGGCACGAAGCTCCCGTTCCACCACATCCCAAAGATGCTCTATTGGGTTGAGATCTGGTGACTGTGGCGGCCATTTTAGTACAGTGAACTCATTGTCATGTTCAAGAAACCAATTTGAAATGATTCGAGCTTTGTGACATGGTGCATTATCCTGCTGGAAGTAGCCATCAGAGGATGGGTACATGGTGGCCATAAAGGGATGGACATGGTCAGAAACAATGCTCAGGTAGGCCGTGGCATTTAAACGATGCCCAATTGGCACTAAGGGGCCTAAAGTGTGCCAAGAAAACATCCCTCACACCATTACACCACCACCACCAGCCTGCACAGTGGTAACAAGGCATGATGGATCCATGTTCTCATTCTGTTTACGCCAAATTCTGACTCTACCATCTGAATGTCTCAACAGAAATCAAGACTCATCAGACCAGGCAACATTTTTCCAGTCTTCAACTGTCCTATTTTGGTGAGCTCTTGCAAATTGTAGCCTCTTTTTCCTATTTGTAGTGGAGATGAGTGGTACCCGGTGGGGTCTTCTGCTGTTGTAGCTAGGGGTGGAACGGTACACAGAAGTCACGGTTCGGTTCATACCTCGGTTCAGACGTCACGGTTCCAATTTCGGTACAATGGAGTGAAAAGCAAAACAAAAATGCAGAAGGCATTTTTATAAATGTCTTAAGCCTTGTATCTTTTAAATAAGTTTTTATTAATAAAGGCATAGAACCAGTTTATTTTTGCACTGACAGGAGTTTTATATAATTAGTTTATTAATTAAATTATTAAAAGATGAAAAGACCTTGAGATATGTTTGGTAATTGTACCTGAATTAATTTAAATTAATTTGCTATTTCAGATCAATATATTTGTTTTCCTTCATTTTAGTTAACCCTAACTTTATTCTCATCTGAATTATAAAGAATTGATTTCCGTATAAAATAATACTACCAGGGCTTGACATTAACTTTTTTGCTCACTAGCCAATGTGGCTAGTGGTTTTCCAAAATTACTAGCCACGCAGCATTTTTACTAGCCACATTTTTGTTGTTAGAAAATTACGTTTTATATGATTAAAGTTGACAAAGGGGCTTAAAACGTACTAATATCATTATCTCTGATAAGGTTGTGTGTAAAGTTTTGCATCAGGTTTTTTTTTATCAGTAAATACTGTAATACAGAGTAGAACAATTATCTGCATTAGAAACAACGAGCAAAGAATAAATTATTTTTTCTAAGAAAAAAATCCACAATTAAGGCAACATGATTACATTTTTATATAGGCCTATGGCCGTTTTGGGGACTTTGGATTGTTGCATCTGCATTTCCTCAGAGCTCTGACTGGTTTAATAATTATCATCATGAAGCTCTGGTAGCTCAGAGTAACTGGAGATATGTCCAGTTATGTTAACTGCAGTTATGTCCAGTGATATGTGTGTATGTGTGCATGCGACCAGCAGTCGCGTACGATGATGACAGAGATCGTACCATCAGGTTAAAATCAGGCGGGAGGCTGACGGTATACAGGTTTGAGGGACTGTGGCTGCACTGTGACAGATTCAACTTTATATTGGCGTTTGACAAAAGTCTGGATGTCATATTTGGCTCGCGCACCCTCGCGCAGCGGCACTGCAGGAGAGCGAGACGCGCCTGTGGTCTGGATTCTCCTGCTATTAAAAAAGATCGCTTTGTCATCGCTGCCGCTGGTTAAGTTGATAATTAAGGGCAGACTAAAACAGCCCTCAGTCCGACGGCCAGTCCGCGTGTTTTGTTATTTCAGATGCCTTTTTGACAAGACTACAATTTTTCAACACGCCAAAGTGGCTAGTGGGAGTGACTGTGTTACCCGCCACGGGTGAAATCCACCCGCATTTGGCGGGTTGGCGGGTGTTAATGTCAAGCCCTGAATACTACCATTAAAAAGTTTTGTTAACAGTTGTAGGTTACAGTTTGACAAGAGTTTAGAGTGTGACAAAAGCACAATGTTGTGTTTTATTGCGAGTGTACACAACTGCAACTTGTTTACTTATATTTTTAATGATGTCCTATATGAACAAAATGACGGAGTATGTTTTTATGTTTCCACTGTTCGATCGCGCACGAGAGATCTCTCTCTCGCACGCGCACACACACACACACACACACACACACACACACACACACACACACACCACACACACTGTTCATCCCGGTGTTCATCGCGCCTCTCTCTTTCTCGCGCACACACACACACACTCCAGCATTGCAATCTTGATCGCAGCCTATTCATTGCTGCGTACACAGTCACACCAAAAGCGAATAGAGCGAAAGTTATCGCTATTTAAGAGGTTTTTTTTTTGTACCGTGTATTCTCCGTGCAAATTCGTGCACCGAACCGTGACGCCCGTACCGTTTCGGTTCGATACGAATACATGTACCGTTCCACCCCTAGTTGTAGTCCATCCGCCTCAAGGTTGTGCGTGTTGTGGCTTCACAAATGCTTTGCTGCACACCTGGGTTGCAACGAGTGGTTATTTCAGTCAAAGTTGCTCTTCTATCAGCTTGAATCAGTCGGCCCATTCTCCTCTGACCTCTAGCACCAACAAGGCATTTCCGGCCACAGGACTGCCGCATACTGGATGTTTTTCCCTTTTCACACCATTCTTTGTAAACCCTAGAAATGGTTGTGCGTGAAAATCCCAGTAACTGAGCAGATTGTGAAATACTCAGACCGGCCCGTCTGGCACCAACAACCATGGCACGCTCAAATGCCCCGTTTCCACTGAGCGGTACGGTACGGTACAGTTCGGTACGGTACGCAATTATTTGCGTTTCCACTGTCAAAAGTTGTGAATGGTACCAAAAAGCCGAACCGTACCGTACCACTTTTTGGGTACCCTTCCGTTGGGGTACCTAGCACAGTGGTACGGTACTAAAGGGTGGAGCTAGACTCACTGCAGAACGTTGATTGGTTGACAGAGTATCGTCACTTGCACGTGCTACAAGGGGAATGACAACATAAGAAGCGCCATTTTTTAATATACAGTTGGAATAAAATACTACGGTTATTCTTTCACGAAATGTAGTTTTAAGAGTTTTTCAGGCGAGAATGTAGTTGTTTAAAGCTCAAATCTGTGGTTATTTATAATGATTTATGATAATTTGATCCATTCCCGGCGATCACCGGACGCTCGGCGCTCATGTTCCCCGTCCGGAACAGCCTTTCCTCGGCTGGTCGTTCGGAGGTTTGCCGCTGACTCTGTAGTGGTTATTCGTCTTGTGTATATCTAACGGGCGATCTTTGGTCTCGTGAATCGATAATTCGTTCCCTGGCCAATCGTTTTGGCTGAGGGCTAAGTGAAGTTTCATATATTTAGGCTATTTAACTTTTCCGTTGTAACGTTAACGTTAGACTAGTGCTGAATTTGTATTTTGACTGAATTGTTTGCTTTATTTCTTATTGTACAGCTTCTTGTAACGTTACCTTCTACTTATACTTTTATAATGGCTATTATTAATAAAACTGAAATTTAACACAAAGAGATAGGGTTGAGTTTTGTCATTATTTATTTTATTACAAGATTATCACTGTAATGTTGTTTATTGCAGCATTGGTACGAATGCATATTGTCTGGAATATGTTTAATATTTTTTTAAATTTAAACGAAAAGATGCAGGGTTGTGTTTTTATATTTCGTTTTGTTATAAATAGGCTAACGTTATACATGCAGTGAATAATATAATCAGGTCTATACATTGCCGAACCACACTTGTGTGCCTATAATGTTTAAAATGTATTTAAATGAAAACGAAAAGAGGCAGAGTGGTGTTTTATAACATATTTCGTTTTATTGTTGCCTAAAATATACATGCAGAGCGAGCTGAGTGAAGCTTTCAGAACGCGCTGTTCAATTAAAGAGAATTACTGCACTCGCGTCCTCGGGACTCCTTCTGCTGATAACTTTGCGTACTTGGTATTGAGAAATGCCTAATGTCGGCATCTTCTTGTGATAAACATGCCGAGAAGCAGGGACAAGTTCTGCTGTATGCTATCCATTTGTGTTTACTTTCTTGGTGTCGCTTTCTTCTTCGCGCGAAAATGACGTTGATCGCTTATTTCCAGCAAACGCCACGCCTATCAAATAGGGTACTGTTGGCAGTGGAAACGCTAGCCGGATCATGGTTTACTGACCCGACCCGAACCGTACTGTACCGTACCGTACTGCTCAGTGGAAACAAGCCAAAAATTGCTTAAATCACCTTTCTTTCCCATTCTGACATTCAGTTTGGAGTTCAGGAGATTGTCTTGACCAGGACCACACCCCTAAATGCATTGAAGCAACTGCCATGTGATTGGTTGATTAGATAATTGCATTAATGAGAAATTGAACAGGTGTTCCTGATAATCCTTTAGGTGAGTGTATATATATATTTGCAGAAAAACTATTATTTTCAACCTTCATTTTGACCCTCTGTCTGAAATGATCTGTTTTTAAGGCTGGTCAAAAACCGCTGTTATGATTGGCTGATGTCACTGCATAGGAAACAGCATCAGCGCCCACTCACTGTTGCATACGAGTGTTTTGAAAACATTATCATATAAAACTGTCATTTACAGGCATTATGAAATCATTTACTTATGGTTTGTGATGCAGAGACGCTTTATCTGTCAACAAGTTTCTCTACGAACTCTCCATTACACTGACTCAACTAGAGGACAATCTGCAGTCAGACGCTCAGCACAAACACACAGTTCTCCGATGCGATCATTAAAACAAACCATTGACTTGTTTCCGACACTGGGATTCTTCTGATTGTCCTGTATTCGACAGACTCAAGCGTGTCAGAAACTGAACACACATCTGTATACTGTATCTCAGTGTAGACAGCGTCAGTCATTATAATGGCTTCTAAATGATTTTGACGTGACGCTCACGTCTAGTGTAGGCGAATGTCAGCCTTTAGAGACTGAACCCAAGTGGCGGAGCCTATGGTGTGATGATGTAAAACTATTGGTCGATGTCTTGCTCTGGAGGCGGGCATATGCAAATGTATTTGCCCGTGTGATGTCACACATCCGGTAATATCAAAACGAGCTGTTTCTGAGCTTTTAAGTGATGAAACTTGTAGGATGTTTTAATGGTACAAAGACCTCATATGTCAAAAGATCAAGCAACTTTAATTTGTCTCATGACCCTTTTAATGCAGCGCTCTAGTGCTTAAAAACAACAAAAACACCAATTAATATGGCAGAGGCAGCTTTTATGCTTGACTAGAATCGGTTAGGACACGAGTACGAGACATGAGGTCAAACAGAGGTAATGAGGATTGAAATGAGAGTTCACAGACTTTGGCTAAGAGAGTCTTCCCGCAGCCGGGCGGCCCGGCGAGCAGCACTCCAGCCGGCGCACTGAGACCCAGAGCTCGGAAGTACTCCGGGTTATTGATGGGAGCCTGGGAACATACAAACACAACACTCAGATCTGGCCTTACTCCTCATCTTCAGCTTTCTCAGGTAGCAGAGTCAGGAGAAACACATGAGCTTATCCAACAAGACTAAACACACATTAAAGGGATAGTTCACCCAAAAAAATTAAAATTAGCCCATGATTTACTCTCCCTGAAGTCATCCTAGCTGTTTATGACATTCTGCTCTGAGACAGAGATATATTACAAAATATCCAGCACTTTTGGAGCACTTTCACGATTGACAGATGCACTTTTATGATGGATAGATGCACTTTTATGATGGACAGATGCACTTTTATGATGGACAAATGCACTTTTCTGATGGACAGATGCACTTTTATGATGGATAGATGCACTTTTATGATGGACAAATGCACTTTTATGATGGACAGATGCACTTTTATGATGGGCAAATGCACTTTTATGATGGACGGATGCACTTTTATGATGGACAGATGCACTTTTATGATGGGCAAATGCACTTTTATGATGGACGGATGCACTTTTATGATGGACAGATGCACTTTTATGATGGACAAATGCACTTTTATGATGGACAGATGCACTTTTATGATGGGCAAATGCACTTTTATGATGGAAGGATGCACTTTTATGATGGACAGATGCACTTTTATGATGGACAAATGCACTTTTCTGATGGACAGATGCACTTTTATGATGGATAGATGCACTTTTCTGATGGACAGATGCACTTTTATGATGGATAGATGCACTTTTATGATGGACAAATGCACTTTTATGATGGACGGATGCACTTTTATGATGGACAAATGCACTTTTATGATGGACGGATGCACTTTTATGATGGACAGATGCACTTTTATGATGGACAGATGCACTTTTATGCTGTTGCTGTTTTGAAGTCCACTTTTTATGGACTTCAAAACAGACCCGCTATTCACTGCCATTATAAAGTTTGGAAGAGCCAGGATGTTTTTTAATATAACTCTGTGTTCGTCTGAAAGCAGAATGTCATATACACCTAGGATGACTTCAGGGTGAGTAAATCATGGGCTAATTAAAATTTTTGGGTGAACTATTCCTTTAAGGCTGAACTAAGAACATGAACTGATGCAAGGCTTGAAGTATTATCAATAATCTTCAGTACCATGATGGCCATGTTGAGCTCCTCGCGGATGTCGTGCAGGGCGCCCACGTCTTCCCAGGTCACGTCCGGAACGGTTGCGAATCCCTCGCGCTTCGCGGACGGCTGGACACTGGCTAACGACGACCTGAAGTCCGACATGAGGACACAGAGTCCAGAAAGCTGCTCCTCGCTCAGAGACTCGTTCGTCTTCAGCAAACACAGCAGCTGCTCCAGCTCACATTTCTGCCAGAAGACAAACAGTGGCCTGACATTATATGATTAGTGTTTTATTGCAGTGTATTACCATTTCGAACTGCTAAATATAGCCTTTCTAAAAAATCTAAAGCAAAACATAAATGTGTGAAAAAATGTGAAAATTAACTGATGTTGAACCTACTTTATAATCTTTGTCAGATCCGGTCATGAGACTGTACATTTACAATATTACATAGCAACCAAATATTACTGTTTAAATTATGTTTTGATGAAAAAGTGCAATTATAATTCATATTGGAGCAAAACTTGTCAATAAAGAGCCAAAATTTCACATTTAAAGAGTTCCTATTAAGCTTTTATAAAGTCTTGCTGTAGTTTCAGGCTCTACTAGAACAGGTTTTCCTGCTTGAATGTTGATTATTTTCCTCATATTCTCCATTGTTGCGGCTCCTCTCTTCCCAGTCTGTCAGTAACGCTCTGTTTACTTCCTGTCTCTATGAAGCCCCTACTCCTGAAAACACACTGTGCTCTGATTGGTCGGCTGGAGCCGCGTGTTGTGATTGGTCGAGCGCTTCGAGTGTGTTTGGGAAATGTCCCGCCCCTAAGGCTAAAAGTTGATGAAATTTTCAGTGTGTGTGTGTCAAGGTTATTATAGTTTTGCATTTTTCATTAGTTTTTATTTTTATTTCGTTTTTAATTTTTGTTTTCAAATTCAGTTTAGTTTTAATTAGTTTTTAAAGTGGGTTTGCTAGTTTAGTTTAGTTTTTATTTTTTGAAAATGTTTAGTTTTAGTTTAGTTTTTATTAGTTTTAGTGTTAGTTTTAGTCTTTTTTTGGATTTTGGGTTATTTGTCAGGGGCAAGATTCAAAAAGGTCAAAAAAAGAATTGTGTAATAATAACTCAAAAACATCCTACAATTTTAGAAATATCTATTCAACAATAAAACCAGTACATAAAATGTACATATGGGCACAAATATGTAAACAGTCTACACAAGACTCCGCAGTAAAGTGCAAAATGTGTAAGTGGCGTGTGCCAGGAAAAAAAACTAAATATCAAATAGACTAAAGACGACATACACAATATTTCTTACTTATTTAGAAATGCAGTTTATTGCTAGGTCTTGCTAGTCTTTGTCCTATTTAAAGTAGGCTAATACTGAACGTGAAACAAAATCTGGAACAAAAAAGTGGATTAACAGTTTTCTAGCAATATTAATTATTAAAATTAATCAAAAAAAGAGTTCATACCCAAACAGAGTATTAAAAACCTCCTTGCAAGGTAAGTATTGCTAGTCTTTGTCCGATTTAAAGTAATACTGAATATGAAAATAAAAATGAAAAAAATCTGGAACAAAAAAGTAGATTAAAAAAGTATTAACACAAAAATAATACTCTGAGTATTAAAAATCTCAAAATACATGAAAAAAATCATTGAGCAAATACAGGCTATTTCTCGTTAAAGAGCAGTGAATTCTTTTCTCTTTTTATTTTGTTGTTTGATTAATATTAAGTGCACAGATGGCATTAGGTTTATTATGCACTGTCACTTTAAGACCGAGTGCAGATCCATTTGCACTGATGCACATCCGATATTCTCACAACTGTATGTTCTGTAAAGACATAACTGACTGTGTTTACGTGAATACTCTCCAAAACGGACATTTAGACATAATGTTGTGTATTTGTCCATTCAGACGCGAAAGAGAGCTCAATTCAGTCCTCGCGCGCTGTATAGCTGTCTATCATTCGTCATATAGTAATAACACCTTGTTTTATTTTATTTTTTATAAGTTATGAGCTATAAATAATTAAAGTGTGATATTTTAATTACGCAATTGAAAGTGCGCAGCTCTGAATGCACGAGCTCTGCGTAGCACACAAACGGACAGCTTTACCGCTTGTTTCGCTATTTGTTGCACTTAGCAAGTTAATTGTAACTGTTACATTTCGGAGATATCAAGTAGCTATATAAAGCTACATTAAACATTCCACACACATCGCAATGACGATGATAAATGTTATTTTTTTATTAATTGACCCACGGATTATCCAAAGCGTCCGACTCCGCGGTAGTAAACATATAGGCTACATATAGGCCTAAGTCACACTGTCTAATATTCGCACAACCTTTGAACTAAAAATAAAATAAAAAGTGCTCTTTTTATGATCTTTTGCATGACGCGGGCCAAAAAATTAATGCCGGGCCGTCTATTCAGCTGTATTGAGGCAGCAAACATTCAGTGTAAGAGTAAAATAATGATATAACATTATTTAATATTTGAATCACATTCACAGCTTATATATATTTGACATAGACAACCCAAGTGCATTTTACCTCAGATTTGCGAATAGTTAACTTTCTAAAGAAGGCGCAATCGCTTCTCGGGTCGACATTAACACACAAACAATAATGTATTCAGAATTTAAAATATGTTTACACCACTTTTAATGTGTGATTGTGTAAAGGTGTTCACGAGATACCAACCTTTCGCGAACTTGCTTTCAACGTCGAACCCTCGTTTTCATGGAGACGCGGAGTGCACGGAGGGGAGGGGCTGTGTGTGCGTGTGTGTGTGTGTGTGTGTGTGTGTGTGTGTGTGTGTGTGTGTGTGTGTGTGTGTGTGTGTGCGTGTGCGTGCGCGTGCATGTGACAGAAAGACAGAGGGAGAGCAGGGAAAGGAAATGCAGCTGAACGAATACACTGCGTGTTTTGAATAGCGTTAACAAATTAAAGACATTGACAAAGACGAAAACTAAAGACATTTACTCTATAATTTTATTTTATTTTAGTTAGTTTTGCCAAACACACATTACAGTTTTAGTTAGTTATCGTTTTTTTTGTAATGCCTCGTTTTTATTTTTATTTCAGTTAACGACAATGTTTTTTCCCACCTAGTTTTCGTTTTTTTCGTTCGTTTTCGTTAACGATTATAACCTTGGTGTGTGTGTGTGTGTGTGTGTGAGTGAGGTAAAAGGACACAAGCTCTTGAAGCTCCGCCCCCTGTGCCGAGAGCAGCAGCTGATTTGCATTTAAAGGGACACACATGAAAACGTTTTTGCTCACCCTCAAAAACTCTAACATGCTAATAAAAATATCTGAGGGGTATTTTGAGCTAAAACTTCACATACATAGAGATTATTTTACATCTTGTGAAAAGGGCGTTCTGGCACATATTTAAAGGTGTGGTACCGGTGGAGTGGCGTCTTCACTGCTGGACTTCAGCAGGATGCGGTTGACGGTGGTCATGGCCGCCTCACGACACAGCGCCATTAGATCTGCACCCACATAACCCGGAGTGAGTCGTGCCAGCTGTCTGTAGTCGAAGTCCTCCGGCAACGTGATCTTACGACAGAGAGTCCTCAGAATCCTGCCAAGCAATACATCGAGGATACATTTAGTTTCTGGACAGCAACACTAAAGAAAGATGGATAACACTTCCTATGAAGTCCATGCTTATAATGAATTATAGCCCTATTTATACTTTATTACTTTTCTATAAAATACATTTATAAAGACTCATTAAGACCTATACTGCATTAAAATAACAGTTATAGTTATATTTATCTTATTTTTTATATAATTATTTATAAGTCACACATTTGCCTTTTAAATGTACATGTTAATAATCCATTATACACTGATTTATAAATTATCAAATATTAAATAGATCCAGACACTTCTTTGCTGTACCAATTAGCTATCAATTATGTCTTTAGTCGCTAATATTTGCATTTGATTTCTTCATAATGGCATCCTATGTTTTCACTTTACTTAAAGCCATCAATGATGCATTTATAGAGGTTAGTAAGTGTATTATTACTCACAATGAGTATTTATAATAACACAAGACGGCTATTAATAATAAAATATTCACTTATTTGACAAAAATAGATCTGAATTACTAAAAAGTCCCCATGCGCTTGATCTGCCATTTCCGATGTCTAACTTCACAATCAATGGAAATGTGCAGTTTAATTTGAATAAATAAAGTATACAGTACCCCTTTTCCACCAAGGCAGAGCTGGTGCTGGTTCGGAGCCAGAGCCTAGTTTCAATTCGGTTCTTTGTTTTTCCACACGCAAAGCACCAGCTCCGAACCAGGAAAAGTGGTTCTTAAGTAGCACCAAATCATTGCTGGTCTAGAACGGAGCCAAGTAAGAACCGATTGCGTCAGGCGCTGGGGGCGGGGTTACCGTGACCAACAAGAAACTCGTGACCGCCATTTTTAAATAGCAGCTAGTCGAGCTAATAGCAGCTTGATTATTATATCCGTCTATTTCAGTTACGGCGAGCTGCACAAACGCGTTGGATTCCGATGTATTTTTGCAAACCCATGAGCGTCTATAGTAACGCAACGTCCGTTATTGTTGATAGCTTGTTCGAGATGCATCGGAGCGTCGCGGACCGATCGGAGCTGCGGGAGTGTTTGGAGATCATACGACTCCTTGTGCTTTTGGATCGCTTTCGCAGTGCTTTGATGTCATACGGCGATCGATCTGCGAGAAGCCGATGCATCTCGAACAAGCCTGGTGTGTTTGTGTTTGGCTCTTCCGCACTAGCGTTGCTGGGCAACATGAGACGTATGCAGTGACGTAAGATCTGGCTCTGTTGTGGCTCTCAAGCCGGTGGAAAGGCAAACCGGTTCTTAGTAAGCTTGTCAGTCGAACCAACTCCGAACCAGCTCTGGCTCTGGCTCTGAACCAGCACCCGGTTCTTGTTGGTGGAAAAGGGGTATCTGTAATCAATAGAAAATTAAACTGAAAATAGGCCTGAAAATATAAATAAATTGATAGTCCTGCAGCACAGGTTTTGTTATTATTTCAGATAATATAACAAATAAATAAATAATAATAGGCCTACTTGTTAAAAGGGCTTTGTGTTTAATTTATTAGGCTAGCCTACTGTCAAAAATATAAAAAAAATAACGAATTAATAAATAAATAAATTAAATATTATTGACGCACATGCTTTTCTGTCTCATTATTAACTGCATTAATAACTGCTATCAGTGGCTCAAACCTCTATTGCTAGATCTAAAATGACGTTTTGCAATTAGCAACGGAGGCGTGGGATTAGATGCGCAAGAAATTAGTCCTACATACAAAAACGTTTTAATGACAAAAACTTGATAAACGTCCTGAAATACATCATCTGAGTGTTTATGAGCATGCGCATTAAAAAAGCAAATGTGTGACAATTATAAAAATGATATAAATATGTCTTAATGAGTCTTTATAAATATATTTATAGAATAGTAATACTTACTCATAAATAAGTATAAATTGAGCTATAATTCATTATAAGCATGGACTTCATATAAAGTGTTACTGAAAGATGAAGAAAGAGCATAGGTCCTCTTTAACGATGACATTATCAGATTCGTCACCGCGAGTGGAGTGAGTGATGCACACGTACTTCAGCCGCGCGCCCTCATCAGGAATCCCCAGACAGATCTCCCGATCAAACCTCCCGGCTGCCGGCCGCGCCAGCGCCGGTCCAGCGAGCCGGCCGTTCGGCTCCGATCACAGCACCTGAGCCGGCTCCGAGAGCGAACTGAGGTCTGAGACAACAGGGAACAACGGGTTAGAAAAACAGAACAGACTAAAGGTCCAAAAATTTCATATGCGTTTTTTCGTATTCGTGATTTGGTGGCTCTGAATTGTTAAAACACTATTCAAACTGTTTGCTACGGATGCGAAAAAAGCAGAAAATCGAACCCGATCCAATTTTTTTATGATGGACGAAAGTTTCGGAGGCAGTGCAAGGGCCTTAAGTGTGCAATGGGTCGCAGTGGATCGTGATCTGTACAGATCGGCTCCCCACGGTTCGGCACACATGTTATTCACGGAACAACTGATACATCTAACCATTATAGAGTGAAAGGTTATCATTTGGACGAGTTTGAGAGAGAGAAAGAGAGTGAGAAAGTGAGAGAGAATGAGAAAGAGTGTGAGAGAGAGTGAGAGAGAGAGAGAGAGTGTGAGAGTGAGAAAGTGAGAGAGAGTGTGTGTGAGAGAGTGAGAAAGAGTGTGAGAGAAAGAGAGAGTGTGTGAGAGAAAGTGAGAGAGTGAGAAAGAGTGTGAGAGTGAGAGAGAGATAGAGAGTGTGAGTGAGAGAGAGTGTGAGAGAGAGAGAGTGTGTGAGAGAAAGTGAGAGAGTGTGAGAGTGAGAGAGAGTGAGTGAGAGTGAGAAGAGATGGTGAGAGAGAGTGAGAAAGAGTGCGAGAGAGTGTGAGTGAGAAAGAGTGTGGGAGAGAGAAAGTGTGAGAGAGTGAGAGAGAGAGTGTGAGAGTGAGAGAGAGTGAGGGAGAGAGAAAGCGTGTGATAGTGAGAGAGTGAGATAGAGAGTGAGTGAGAGAGAGTGTGAGAGAGAGAGTGAGAGAGAGAGAGAGAGAGAGAGAGAGAGAAAGTGTGTGAGAGAGTGTGAGAGTGAGTGAGAGTGAGAAAGAGTGTGAGAGAAGAGAGAGAGTGTGAGAGAGTGTGAGAGAGAGTGTGAGTGAGAAAGAGTGTGGGAGAGAGAAAGTGTGAGAGAGAGTGAGAGAGAGTGAGAGAGAGTGAGAGAGTGAGAGTGTGAGTGTGTGTGTGAGAGAGAGAGTGTGCGAGAAGGTGAGACACACACACCATCCAAGCAGGTGAGCAGCTGCGCAACGATCCTTCGCTCCATGTCTTTGGAGGCGATCTCTCGTTTAGGAGTGATGGCGTCGATCTCGTCAATGAACAGGATACAGGGAGCGCTGCTCTACACCAACAACACAGAACACACAATTAAACAACCACCAATGGAGACGACGTTATGGCCACACACACTGTTCTCACGGTTAGCCTTACTTCAATTCAGAGGAATACTTGTTTTCCTGTTTCCTGTGTTATAGTCACTAGTTTGTTACCATGGTTACTGATTATGTTGTGCACCTATGTGTTGTTGAGTTCTTGTGTATATGTGCCCTCAGTGTGTTCAGTTGAATCAAAGTCTTGACTTTCAAATCCTGTCAGTTTCATCACTAAATTCAGTCCATAAATGTGTGTGTCCATAAAAAGTGTTTGTGTGCGTTTAATGTGTGTGACAGATGAACCAATCATCTCTTCCTCTTTACTATTAGTTACAGCAGCAAATAAACATGAACATCAGAAGGAATGCAACATCTGAATATGACACATGTTGAAGCTCTCTACACACACACACACACACACACACACACACACACACACACACACACACACACACACACACACACACACACACACACACACACACACACACACACACACTCTCTTAACAAGGTTAAGACATGTTCAGGAGTGTGAATCTTACTATGGCTTGCTCGAACAGTTCCCGCATCTTCTGCTCAGATTCTCCAGAGACTCCAGACACCAGCTCCGGTGCAGAGACCTTCAGCATGGGCAAACCCGTCTCCTAAACACACATCACACACACTCGCTCAGCAGTGAAAAACATACACACTCACTCACACTCAAACATACTCACTATAACTGACCACTCACACTCACTCATACTCACTCTCACTCACTCACACACTCTACTCACTCATCACACTCACTCACACTGCACTCGCTCACTCACACTCGCTCACTCACACTCATACTCCTCACACTCACTCACTCACACTCATACTCACTCACACACTCAGTCACTCACTCAATCATACTCACTCACTCAATCATACTCACTTAATCATACTCACTCTCTCATACCACTCACTCTCTCACATACTCACTCTCTCACCATACTCACTCTCCACTCTCTACATACTCACTCTCCCTCACATACTCACTCTCTCACATACTCACTCTCATACTCACTCACTCTCATACTCACTCACTCTCATACTCACTCACTCTCATACTCACCACTCTCATACTCACTCACTCTCATACTCACTCATCTCTCATACTCACTCACTCTCATACTCACTCACTCTCATACCACTCACTCTCATACTCACTCACTCTCATACCTCACACTCTCATCATACATCACTCTCTCATACTCACTCTCTCATACTCACTCCTCATACTCACTCTCTCATACTCACTCTCTCATACTCACTCTCTCATACTCTCTCATACTCACTCTCTCATACTCACTCTCTCATACTCACACTCTCACTCACTCACTCACACTCACTCACACTCACTCACTCAACTCACTCACTCATACATACTCACTCACTCACTCATACACTCTCACACTCACTCACACTCACTCATACTCACTCACACTCACACTCACTCACTCACTCATCATACACTCTCATCACTCACTCACCTCACTCTACTCACTCACACTCACTCACACTCACTCACTCATACATACTCACTCACTCACTCATACACTCTCACACTCACTCACTCCACTCACTCCTCATACTCACTCACTCATACTCCTCACTCATACTCTCTCACTCATACCTCTCACTCATACTCACTCATATCTCACTCATACTCACTCACTCATACTCACTCATACTCACTCACTCACTCATACTCACTCACTCATACTCACTCACTCATACTCACTCACTCACTCATACTCACTCACTCACTCACTCATACTCACTCACTCACTCATACTCACTCATACTCACTCATACACTCACTCACTCATACTCACTCACTCATACTCACTCACTCGCATTCACTCATACTCACTCATACTCACTCATACTCACTCATACTCAACTCACTCATACTCACTCATACTCACTCAACTCACTCATACTCACTCACTCACTCACTCACTCATACTCACTCACTCACTCATCACTCACTCACTCACTCACTCACTCATACTCACTCATAACTCACTCACTCATACTACTCACTCACTCTATACTCACTCACTATACTCACTCATCACTCATACTCACTCATACTCACTCATACTCACTCACTCACTCACTCACATACTCACTCACTCAACTCACTCACTCTATACTCACTCATCAACTCACTCACTCACTCACTATACTCACTCACTCATACTCACTCACTCATACTCACTCACTCACTCATACTCACTCACTCATCCACTCACTCATCTCAACTCACTCATATATCACTCACAACTCACTCATACTCACTCACTCATACTCACTCATACTCACTCACTCACTCACTCATACTCACTCATACTCATACTACTCACTCACTACTCACTCACTATACACTCACTCACTCATACTCACTCACTCATACCAGGCATGTGATTGGCTAAGATAAAAAAGCAGGAAAATATACTGAGACGCCCCCCCATCCCCCATCCCTCCCCCGCCACCGTCCCGGCCCCTACACGCCGATCAAACTAGTGGCGGATATATATAGATAGTAAAGCAGGACCATAACTTATTTCAACAAATATTACATTTTAATTTATTTTAAAGCTAGATGTGCAACATGCACCTTTTTTGTACAGTAGGACAAGTGACAACTTATTTGGTGGATGTGTCGCAGTGGAAATCAAAGCCAAGTGTCTAAAAGAAGAAAACTTTAAATAATACATATTTTAAAGCATCAATCTGATGCATTTTGAGATGCATTTTTTGCCAACCTGGGGAGAGAAACTTCTACTTAATACAGACAACTTCATTATAAAGAAAAACAACAAATAAAAAAAATTAGCTGCGAGCAGCGATTACGGGCCCAAGCCGGTGGCACCGCAACCCTGGTGCACCAGGGTGGCGGTACCGCCGGCTTTGGCCCTTCATCGCTGCTCGCAGCTATATTTATTTATATATATATATATATATAAAGCCGGTGGCATCGCCACCCTGGTGCCTTTAGGGTTATTGTGCACGGCGTGACAAAATATCTGCTCGCTATCTGCCGAACGGCTCTGGTAGTCCCGCTTCAGCACTGATGATGTTGTAGAAATAGTGTGCTCTGGTTGGTCTGGATTATTCGGGATTTTTTATTTTATACAGAAATAAGTTATTTATAATTCCGATGAGAATAAAGTTAGTGTTGATTAAAATGAAGGAAAACAAATATATTGATCTGAAATATAGCACATTCATTTTACATTTATTTAAGTTCAATTACCAAACATACAATCTTAATTTAATTTAAAGCAAACTATACATTAAAAATACATGGGTTGTATGCACATTTTTTTTAAATAAAAAATATAAATATATCCAAAAAGACAAGGCTTAAAAACTCTTGTCACTGTAACAGACACAATCTCTCTCTCTCTCTCACACACACACACACACACACACACACACACACACACACACACACACACACACACACACACACACACACACACACACACACACACACACACACACACACACACACACACACACACAGTCAAGTCACATTTTAGATGCAATATTGAATAAGCAGAAAAATCGGATTTTCTGCTCTGGAAATATAAATAAGCATACAAATTGAATAAGCACTTTGAATATTCTAAACAGAATAAGCATTAGTCGCTAATGAATAAGTACTAGTACTTAATGGAATAGATACTAATATCTAAAAAATAAGTACTAGTAGCATGAAAATAGAGACTAGTATGTTAAAATGATTAAATGTTAAAACGGCTTGCCATATTGGCTCAGAGAGAGAGAGAGAGAAAATGACATTTTAGTTAATAGTACCTATTAATTGATACTAGTATTTATTCAATAAATACTAGTTCTAAGTCATTACATACTAGTACCTATTAAATAGATATCAGTACTTATTCATTAGCTACTAATACGTATTCAAAAGAATATCTAAAGAATAAGCACTACTATCTAAAGAATAGGCACTAGTACTAAAGAATAAGCACTAGTCACTAATGAATAAGTACTATTACTTAATGGAATAGATACTAGTGTCTAAAAAATAAGTACTAGTAGCATGAAAAAAGAGACTAGTAGGTTAAAATGATTAAATGTTAAAACGGCTTGCCATATTGACTCAGAGCATCAAAAGCATCAAACAAGAATATTAAAGTTTGATGCGTTGCCACAGCAACATTTTCAAAGATATCAAGAATCCTTCACAGGTCTTCATCTGCAGTGTATTTACATTATACAGATGAAGTTTGAAGCAAATCGGGTAAAAATAAGAGGGTGATTTCAAAGCCTTTAGGAAGTGACACACTTCCTGCTGCCAGTTGGTGGCGCTATAACTTTGACTCACAATAGTCACATCCATGTGATCGGACTCTTACAGCGAACACACTGCTGAAGTTTCATCAAGATCAGTTAATGTATGCAGAAGTTATAACACACTTCCTGTTTCCATTATTCGCCATAAATTCGTTTCCTCGCCACGGCCAAACCGTTCGAGATATCAAAAATCCCCTGGCAATTTTTCATCCTCAATGTCTTGACTTCATGCACACCGAGTTTCGTGGCGATTGGTTGAATTCTCTAGGAGTAGTATATCGAATTCCAGGGGCATACGCTTTCAAACAAACCATAATAGCCGACTTCCTGTTGGGCTGGGGTAAAAAGTAAAAGTACAAAGGATATATTAATCGATGAGATCTATATGTGTACCAAGTTTCATATTATTACATGCAAGCGTGTTTGATTTATGGACCATGTTTTCGGACCCCGTTCCAGGGGGCGCTGTCGAGCCCCCCTGCCACGCCCGGGTACCATCTTCAGCCCGGCCCTGATGGCCGCGGGTTCTGACATGTGTGCAAAGTTTCAGGAGTTTTTGAGCATGTTAAGGCCTCCAAAAGTGTCCAAAAGTTAGTAAAAAAAAAAAAAAAAAAAAAAAAAAAAAAAAATAATAATAATAATAATAATAATAAATAATCCTTAGGAAAACAATAGGGCCTTCGCCCTTTGGGCTTGGGCCCTAAAAAAATGATCATAACCTATGACAAAAATTATATTATACACTAGATTAGTGGGTAACTCAGCAGTAAAATTTAGTCTAGAAAAATTACAAGTGCAAAATAATTGTATAAAATCTGAACATTTAGTGAAAAAAACATTAATTAGTAGGGAAAAAATAAGAGACAATAAGTGTAGCACTAAATCTGGTAAAACGTTACACATTGCTCTTTGTATTGTTCTAAAATCCATTCATGAAAAACAAGATAAAAATCAGAAAGAGCAATTATTTTTTATATATATAGGCCTATAAATGTCTACTATAAAATTAAGACATTTTTTAAATGTATATCACAGCTGTTTAATGAGGCAGCAACATATGATAGATAGGACAGAACAAAAAAAGGCTATTAATAATCTTTCATTGCGCAAAAGTATTATGATGTGATTATGAAAGGCTCCGATACAGTGCGGCACAAAGCGCTTATGCGCATCCCAAGCGCAGATTGATGCGCATCTCAAGCGCAGAATGATGCGCTTGAAACAACACAGAATCACAGCGCGCAGCTCTACCGAGTCCGCATTGAAAAGTTAAAAGCACAAATGAAATGCATATTGATGCGTAGTGTATTATACAGTATCTATCTATGCAATAGTTTATTGAGCCTTTTCTTTTACCAGTTTTAAATTTTACTGTGCGCGCGTGAAGAACAAGTGGAGGCTATAACTTAGTGCTCTCCAGTGTTGTGATCCAAGTTAACAGACACCCGGTAGAAAGGAAGATGATTAAGGTACAGCAATACAGTCCAGCACGATAGTCATTTTATCCGAAACCATAGAGCTTTATCTAAAGACCAATTATAATAATATTAACATTGAATCATCTTGGAGAGAGTTTCATCATTGTTGACTGTTGTAACCGAACGCGACGCGCTGTTTGACGCTGAATGGAGAATGACTGACAGCCGCAGCGGAGGGAAAAGTTTACGTGAACTTGAATTTAACGACTTAAATATACATTTCTTTCTCACAATATACTATAGCTTCATATAGTATTACTACTACGTCAGCCTGTAGATTTCCTCTTATGCTCTTCTTTTCGCTTGACACCCCCCTACCCCCGTCCTTTTTTATTTTTTTTACAGATCTGCATGATTCACGTAGGTCACATTTTCAGGTCGGAAAATCCGGAATTCCGGATTAATCCGGAAAAATCACATCCTTGTCATACTCACTCACTCACGCATACACTTACTCACGCAATACTCACTCACTCATACTCACTCACTCATACTCACTCACTCATACTCACTCACTCATACTCACTCACTCAACTCTCACTCACTCATACTCACTCATATTCATACTCACTTCATACTCACTCACTCATACTCACTCACTCATACTCACTCACTCATACTCACTCACTCATACTCACACTCATCTCATACTCACTCACTCATACTCACTCACTCATAACTCACTCACTCACTCATACACTCACTCACTCACTCATACACTCACTCACTCACTCATACACTCATCACTCACTCACTCACATCACTCACTCACTCATACTCACTCACTCATCACTCACACTCACTCATACTCACTCATACTCACTCATACTCACTCATACTACACTCATAACTCACTCACTACTCACTCATACTCACTCATACTCACTCACACTCACTCACTCACACACACTCACTCTCATACTCACTCACTCATACTCACTCACTCATACTCACTCACTCATACATACTCACTCACTCATACTCACTCACTCACTCACTCACTCATACTCACTCACTCATACTCACTCACTACTCACTCACCACTCTACTCACAACTCACTCATACACTCACTCCTCATACTCACTATCATACTCACTCATATCACTCACCTCATACTCACTCAACACATCACTCACTCACTCATCTCACTCAACACTCACTCAACTCACTCACTCACTCATACATCACTCATCATCATCACTCACTCAACTCACTCACTACTCACTCACTCACTACTCACTCACTATAACTCACTCAACTCATACACTCACTCACTCACTCACTCACTCACTCACTCACTCATACTCACTCCCCATCACTCATAACTCACTCACTCATACTCACTCATACTCACTCACTCACTCATCACCACTCATACTACTCCACTCATCACTACTCATACTACACTCACTCACTCATACTCACTCACTCACTCCAACTCATACTCACTCATCTCACTCACTCACCATACATCACTCACTCAACTACTCACTCTCACTCACTACACTCACTCAACTCCACTCATACACTCACTACACCAACATACTCACTCATCACTCACTCATCCATCACTCATCACTCACTCAACTCACTCAACTCACTCATACATCACTCAACTCACTCACTCTACTCACTCATACTCACTAACTCACTCATACTCACTCATACTCACTCAACTCACTCATACTCACTCACTACACTCACATCACTCACTCATACCTCACTCACACATCATCATACACTCACTCATCACATCACTCACTCACTCATACTCACTCACTCATACTCACATCATACTCACATACTCACTATCACACTCATACTCACTCATCTCATCACTCATACTCACTCACCATACTCACTCACTATTACCACTCATCACTCACTCACTCACTCATACACTACACTCATCATCAACTCACTCACTCATACTCACTCACTCACATCAACATCACCTTCACATCACTCAACTCACACTCTACCACTCACTCAACTCACACTCACTCACTCACTCAACTCCACTCAACTCACTCACTCACTCATACTCACTCACCATCATACTCACTCATACTCACTCACTCACCACTACTCACTCACCACTCACTCACTCACTCATACTCACTCATCACTCACTCAACCTCATCAACTCACTCACTACATACTCACTCACTCACTCATCACATCACTCAACTCATCACCACTCACTCACTCAATACTCACTCCACTCACTCACTCACTACTCACTATACTCACTCATATACACTCATACTCACTCAACTCACTCACTCACTCATACTCACTACCTCACTCATCAATCACTCATACTCACTCACCACTCACATCAACTCACTCATACTCACTCAACTCTACTCATACTCACTCACTCACTCAACTCACTACTCATACTCACTCACTCACTCATACTCACTCACTCATATCACTCACTCACTCATCACTCACTCATACTCACTCATACTCACTCACTCATCATCTCACTCACCCTCATATACTCACTCACTCACATCATACCTCACTCACTCACATCATACTACTCACTCACTCATACCACTCATACTACAACTCACTCATCACTCATCATCACTCACTCACTCACTCATCTCATACTCACTCATACATCACTCACTATACTCATCACTCACTCACTACTCACTCACTCCACTCACTACTCACAACTCACTACACTCACTCACATCACTCACACTCTACTCACTCACTCATCATCTCACTCACTCATACTCACTCACTCATCACCACTCACTCACTCACTACTCACTCACTCACCTCATCACTCATCTCATCACTCATACTCACTCATACTCACTCATACTCACTCACTCATACTCACCACTCACTCACTCATACTCACCACTCATACTCACTCACACTCCATCACATCACTCACATCAACTCACATCACTCATACTCACTCACTTCATACTCACTCATACTCACTCACTCACTCATACTCACTCATACTCACTCATACTCCTCACTCACTCACACACACTACACTACTCACTCACTCATCATACTCACTCCACACTCAACTCACTATACCACTCATACTCACTCAACTCATACTCACTCACTCAACTCACAATCACTCACTCACTCACTCACTCATACTCACATACTCATCACTCACACTCATACCTCACTCACTCATACTCACTCATCACTCACTCATACTCACCATACTCACTTACTCACCTCACTCACTCACTCACTCATACTCACTCATCTCATACTCACACTCATACTCACTCATACTCACTCATACTCACTCACTCACTCACTCACACTCACTCACCAACTCACTCAACTCACTCACTCATACTCACTCATTCACTCAACTCACTACTCACTCAACTCACTCACTCACTCATACACTAATCCACTACATCACCACTCATACTCACTCTACTCACTCACTCACTCAACTCACTCAACTCACTCACTCAACTCACTCTCACTCATACTCACACTCATACTCACTCACTCACTCACTCACTCACTCACACTCACTCATCACTCTCATACTCACTCAACTCATACTCACTCATACTCATCACTCAAATCACTCACTCATACTCACTCACTCACTCACTCACTCACTCACTCACTCACTCACTCATACATCACTCACTCATACTCACTCATACTCACTCACACACACTCATCACATCACTCACTCATACTCACTCAACTCACTCACTTCACTCACTCACTCACTCACTACTCACTCACTCACTCACTCACTCACTCACTCACTCCACACTCAACCACACTACACTCATCACTCACTCTAACTCACTCACTATCACTACTCAACTCATACTCACTCATACTCATCACTCAACTCACTCACTCACTCAACTCATACACTCACTCACATACACTCACACAACTCACTCACACTCACTCCACTCATCACTCACTCATCACTCACATCACTCAACTCACTCACTCACTACTCACTCACTCACTACTCACCATAACTCACACTCACTCACTCAACTCACATCACTCACTACATACTCACTCACTCAACACTCACTCATACTCACTCAACTCACTCACTCACTCACATCACTCACTCAAATCACTCATACTCACTACACTCACTCACTCATACATCACAACTCACTCATCACTCAACTCACACTCACTCACTCAACTCACTCACTCATACTCACTCACTCACTCATACTCACTCACTCACTCAATACTCACTCACTCACTCATCACTCACTCATCATCACTCTCACTCAACACACTACATCAACTCACTCATCACACTCACTCATCACTACTCACTCATACTCACTCATCATACTCACATCATACTCACATCATCACTCACTCATACTCACTCACTATCACTCACTCACTACTCACTCACTCACTCATCACTCACCTCACTACATCACTACTCACTCAACTCACTCACTCACTCAACTCACCTCACTCATACACATCTCACTCACTACAATACTCACCACCACTCACTCATACTCACTCATACTCATACTACTCACTACTCACTCATCATCACTCACATCACTCATCTCATCAAAATCACTCAATACTCACTCACACTCACTCACTCATACTCACTCACTCACTCATACACTCACTCATACTCCACTCATACTCACTCATACTCCATCATACTCACTCACTCACTCACTCCACTCACACTCACTCACACTCACTCACTCACTCACTTATACTCGCTCACTCATACTCACTCACTCACACTCACTCACTCATACTCACTCACTCATCACTCACTCATACTCACAACTCACTCACTCACTCACTCATACTCACTCACTCAACTCACTCACACTCACTACTAAACTCACTCACTCACTATATACTCACTCACTCATACTCACTCACTCACTCATACTCACATACTCACTCACTCACTCACTCATACTCACTCACTCACTCACTCACTCACTCACTCACTCACTCACTCACTCACTCACTCACTCACTCACTCACTCACTCACACTCACACTCACACACACACTCACACTCACTCACTCATAATCACACTCACACTCACACACTCACAGTTACAGTCACTCACTCCGGCCACACTCACTCACACACACACACAGTTACAGTCACTCACTCCGGCCACAGCTTGAGCGAGCAGTGTTTTCCCACACCCCGGCGGCCCGTGAAGGAGGAATCCCCGCGGAGGAACGACTCCGAGCCGCTGGTACACTTCCGGATGCCTCATGTGGATCAGCAGCTTACACACATCCTGAAGAACACAAGCAACCCGGGGGCCGTTAGACATTGTGTGTGTGTGTGTGTGTGTTGTGAGCAGTTACACATCAGTGTGTGTGTGTGTGGTGTTTGTGTGTGTGTGTGTGAGAAGTTAGACATCTGTGTGTGTGTGTGTGTGTGTGTGTGTGTGAGAGCAGTTAGACATCAGTGTGTGTGTGTGTGTTTGTGTGTGCAGTTAGACATCAGTGTGTGTGTGTGTGTGTGTTTGTGTAGTTAGACATCAGTGTGTGTGTGTGTGTGTGTGTGTGTGTGTGTGTGCAGTTAGACATCAGTGTGTGTGCGTGTAGTTAGACATCAGTGTGTGTGTGTGTGTGTGCAGTTAGACATCAGTGTGTGTGTGTGTGTGTGTGTGTGTGTGTGTAGAGCTGACGTTGACCTGTAGAGTTTCATCACTGCCTCCGAAGTCCTCAAACTTCACAGTGGAGTGCTGGAGCTCGTGGGCCGTGATCTTTCCTGGAGTTACAATGAGAAACAACTTTTATTACACAAAAACTGATGCCCGGACTTTCTGGTTAATATCACAAAAGCATGTCTGGGTCATATAACACCGAATAAACTATACACAAGAATGTTTTGCATCAAGAAAATAAAGCTCGTTTTTTAAAAAAAATTTTTACATCACATTTGATCGATTTTTTTCCATTTAAAAATACAACTTTAGATCTTAAAAATATTTTAGTAAAAAGGAGTTTTGAGAAAACGTTGACTTAGCCTGAAAATTTGAACAAGCACAACTTACAGGTCCCACCCCCTTGCTTTCTGCAGCGCCACAGCTCGTCCTCCACAGCGGAGACTGTCGTGAACGCGCAGGCTAGTAAACAGGGCCACCGATGATGGCGAATAAACAGTTATATGGCACATTCACTGATAGGGACTAAACGTCAACAATATGCTTTACATTGACTATGGCCTGCCCATACTTTGACTACAAACTTGGTTCTCAAATCATTATGTATTTTGCAATACATGTAACTTTATAACATTGCACTCTTTCTATAAGTTATAAATAGCTAGTAAGATAACGTTAATATAACAGTAACTAACGTTACAGTATGTAAGTAATTATTCTAGCGATATATAATGCTAGATAAGGAGTGCTAGTACATTATTTCAGCAACATGACAAGCCAGTGAATTAGCACTGATATCAATTGTTGCTTAGCAGAGAGAGTGCGTGACATTTTATCTACATGTTATGTGGCTAGAATTTTGACACCGAATCAATGGCTCTGTCTAATTCTTTCTTTTTCGCTTGTTTATCATCATCGGTCTTTTTCCCTTTACCTCTTTGTTTTATGAGCAGGTGTCACTCGAGAATTGGCAGTTTAGGTTGTTCTCCGTCATAAGCACTCGCCGGCACGCGCTCCGGCGCTCGCGCTGTGCAAGAGAGGGGTGTGATCAGCGCGTACACGAGCGTGATTGACACTGCTAAGACACTCCTCCTGGCTCTGATTGGTTGTTTCTGACGGGAGCGTTGTATTTCTGCAAATGGCAATAGACCACTGGAGGAGCCAGAGGAGCTTGATTTTTTCACAGATTATCTGTCTCATATTCTACTGTCAGGACATAATGACAGTTTTAACAAATATGTAAAAAATATTTTTACAAAAGTTACTACAGCAGCTTTAACTAAGATGAATAAATGTTTTTATTGTTAGTTTATATTAAATAATGTTACAACAAAAGAAACCTTATTGTAAAGTGGGCCACACATTAGTTTAGGGTCCAATTCTAATGTTTAACCACAACTCCTGCATAATCACTGCTTATTAATAGTTAGTAAGGTTGTTATGTTCAGATATGTAGGATTAAGGATGTAGAATATGGTCATGCAGAATAAGGCATTAATATGTGCTTTATAAGTGATAATAAACACCTAAAATCATACTAATATGCATGATAATAAGTACTAGTTAATAGTGAGAATTGGACTAAAAAAGATAATACTGTAACAGATGTATTGCTTATTTTTAGTTAAACTAAAATGTAAACTAATTGAACCTTATTTTAAGTGTTTCCACAATTTCAATAATGACAACATTGTTCTAAACCGGTTCTAAAAACTTTTCTTCTTCATGCAAAACACGTTTTGTTCTTCAGACTTTGATAAACCCACACACACTCTGTGAGATTCAGTGACTACGTTTGCATGCAGCCAATAACCCGTTCAAAACCTGGATATTAGCAATAACCCGTCGCGCACGGCCATGTAAACACCGCAAAAACCCGAATATGCTCATATCCCGGATTTTAAAACCTGGATATTATACCTGGGGTACCCCTTTTCTAACCCGAATTTGTGGTCATGTAAGTAGGAGTATGAGTAGAGGAACTTCTCAGCGCTTACAAAACCCGTGTGCAGTATACCAGAAGTAAACATGGCGAGACGCAGCACAGCATACTTTTAGAGCGAGGTCAGTACCAGTACCAAAGCGCAAACAAAGGCGATCGCTATCTGCCCGAACTATTCATTATCTTCCCGAACTATTCATTACCTTCCCGAACTATTCATTATCCGCCACGAACTATTCATTATCCGCCCCGAACTATTCATTATCCTGCCCCGAACTATTCATTATCCCCCCGAACTATTCATTATCCGCCCTGACTATTCATTATCCGCCCAAACTATTCATTATCCGCCCCTAACTATTCATTATCCCCCTGAACTATTCATTATCCGCCCCGAACTATTCATTATCCTCCCCGAACTATTCATTATCTGCCCGAACTATTCATTATCCTCCCCGAACTATTCATTATCTGCCCGAACTATTCATTATCCGCCCTGAACTATTCATTATCCCCCCGAACTATTCATTATCCCCCCCGAACTATTCATTATCCCCCCGAACTATTCATTATCCGCCCTGATCTATTCATTATCCGCCCAAACTATTCATTATCCGCCCCTAACTATTCATTATCCGCCCTGAACTATTCATTATCCGCCCCGAACTATTCATTATCCTCCCCGAACTATTCATTATCTGCCCCGAACTATTCATTATCCTCCCCGAACTATTCATTATCTGCCCCGAACTATTCATTATCCGCCCTGAACTATTCATTATCCCCCCTAACTATTCATTATCCGCCCTGAACTATTCATTATCCGCCCCGAACTATTCATTATCCTCCCCGAACTATTCATTATCTGCCCCGAACTATTCATTATCCCCCCAGAACTATTCATTATCCGCCCCTAACTATTCATTATCCGCCCCGAACTATTCATTATCCGCCCCTAACTATTCATTATCCGCCCCGAACTATTCATTATCCCCCCGAACTATTCGTTATCCTTCCCGAACTATTCATTATCCGCCCCGAACTATTCATTATCCCCCCGAACTATTCGTTATCCGCCCCTAACTATTCATTATCCGCCCTGATCTATTCATTATCCTCCCCGAACTATTCATTATCCGCCCCGAAACTATTCATTATCCGCCCTGAACTATTCATTATCCCCCCCGAACTATTCATTTATCCCCCCGAACTATTCATTATCCGCCCCGAACTGTTCATTATCCCCACCGAACTATTCATTATCCGCCCCGAACTATTCATTATCCCCCCGAGCTATTCGTTATCCTTCCCGAACTATTCATTATCCGCCCCGAACTATTCATTATCCCCCCCGAACTATTCATTATCCCCCCCGAACTATTCGTTATCCTTCCCGAACTATTCATATATCCCCCCAACTATTTCATTATCCCCCCGAACTATTCATTATCGCCACCGAACTATTCATTATCCCCCCGATCTATTCATTATCCGCCCCGAACTATTCATTATCCGCCCGAACTATTCATTATCCCCCGAATCTATTCATTATCCGCCCGAATCTATTCTTATCCGCCCCGATCTATTCGTTATCCTTCCCGATCTATTCATTATCCCCCCGATCTATTCATTATCCGCCCCGAACTATTCGATTATCCGCCCGAACTATTCATTATCCTCCCGAACTATTCATTATCTCCCCGAACTATTCATTATCCCCCCGAACTATTCATTATCCTTCCCGAACTATTCATTATCTGCCCGAACTATTCATTATCCCCCCGAACTATTCATTATCCGCCCGAATTATTCATTATCCTTCCCGAATATTCATTATCCTCCCGAATATTCATTATCCTCCCGAACTATTCATTATCCTTCCCGAACTATTCATTATCTGCCCCCGAACTATTCATTATCCCCCCGACTATTCATTATCCTCCCCAACTATTCATTATCCTTCCCGAACTATTCATTATCCGCCCGAACTATTCATTATCCTCCCCGAACTATTCATTTATCCGCCCGAACTATTCATTATCCCCCGAACTATTCATTTATTCCTTCCGAACTATTCATTATCCCCCGAAACTATTCATTATCCGCCCCGGAACTATTCATTATCCCCCCCGAACTATTCATTATCTCCGCCGACTATTCATTATCCGCCCGAACTATTCATTATCCGCCCGAACTATTCATTATCCCCCCGAAACTATTCATTATCCGCCCCGAACTATTCATTATCCGCCCGATCTATTCGTGTATCCATTACCCGATCTATTCATTATCCCCCGATCTATTCATTATCCGCCCGATCTATTCGTTATCCGCCCGAATTATTCATTATCCTTCCCGACTATTCATTATCTGCCCCGAACTATTCATTATCCTTCCCGAACTACTTCGATTTATCCCCCCGAACTATTCATTATCCTTCCCGAACTATTCATTATCTGCCCCCGAACTATTCATTATCCTTCCCGAACTATTCATTATCGCCCCAACTATTCATTATCCGCCCCATAACTATTCATTATCCGCCCGAACTATTCATTATCCCGCCCCGATCTATTCATTATCCTTCCCGAAATATTCATTATCCGCCCTGAATCTATTCATTATCCTCCCGAACTATTCATTATCCCCCCGATCTATTCATTATCCTCCCCGAACTATTCATTATCCCCCCGATCTATTCATTATCCCCCCGAACTATTCATTATCCACCCCTAACTATTCATTATCCTTCCCGAACTATTCATTATCCTGCCCCGAACTATTCATTATCCTTCCCGAACTATTCATTATCCCACGATCTATTCATTATCCGCCCCGATCTATTCATTATCCTTCCCGAACTATTCATTATCCCCCCGATCTATTCATTATCCTCCCCGAACTATTCATTATCCCCCCGATCTATTCATTATCCTCCCCGAAATATTCATTATCCGCCCTGATCTATTCATTATCCTCCCCGAACTATTCATTATCCCCCCGAATCTATTCATTATCCGCCCCGATCTATTCATTATCCGCCCGATCTATTCGTTATCCGACCCGATCTATTCGTTATCCTTCCCCGATCTATTCATTATCCGCCCGATCTATTCGTTATCCGCCCGAACTATTCATTATCCTCCCGAACTATTCATTATCTGCCCCGAACTATTCATTATCCCCCCGAACTATTCATTATCCTTCCCGAACTATTCATTATCCCCCCGAACTATTCATTATCCTTCCCGAACTATTCATTATCTGCCCCGAATTATTCATTATCCTTCCCGAACTATTCATTATCCTCCCCGAACTATTCATTATCCGCCCGAACTATTCATTATCCTTCCCGAACTATTCATTATCCGCCCCGAACTATTCATTATCCTCCCCGAACTATTCATTATCCGCCCCGAACTATTCATTATCCGCCCCGAACTATTCATTATCCTTCCCGAATCTATTCATTATCCTCCCCGAACTATTCATTATCCCCCCGAACTATTCATTATCCGTTCTGAACTATTCATTATCCCCCCGAACTATTCATTATCCGCCCCGAACTATTCATTATCCCCCCCGAACTATTCATTATCCCCCCGATCTATTCATTATCCGCCCGAATCTATTCATTATCCCCCCGATCTATTCATTATCCTCCCCGAACTATTCATTATCCCCCGATCTATTCATTATCCTCCCCGAAATATTCATTATCCGCCCTGATCTATTCATTATCCTCCCCGAACTATTCATTATCCCCCGATCTATTCATTATCCGCCCCGATCTATTCATTATCCGCCCCGATCTATTCGTTATCCGCCCGATCTATTCGTTATCCTTCCCGAACTATTCATTATCCGCCCGATCTATTCGTTATCCGCCCGAACTATTCATTATCCTTCCCGAACTATTCATTATCCTGCCCCGAACTATTCATTATCCCCCGAACTATTCATTATCCTTCCCGAACTATTCATTATCCCCCCGAACTATTCATTATCCTTCCCGAACTATTCATTATCTGCCCCGAACTATTCATTATCCTTCCCGAACTATTCATTATCCGCCCGATCTATTCATTATCCTTCCCGAAATATTCATTATCCTTCCCGAACTATTCATTATCCTCCCCGAACTATTCATTATCCGCCCCGAACTTTCATTATCCTTCCCGAACTATTCATTATCCGCCCCGAACTATTCATTATCCCCCCGAACTATTCATTATCCCCCCGAACTATTCATTATCCGCCCCGAACTATTCATTATCCCCCCGAACTATTCATTATCCCCCACCCGAACTATTCATTATCCCCCCGAACTATTCATTATCCCCCCCGAACTATTCATTATCCCCCCGAACTATTCATTATCCCCCCCGAACTATTCATTATCCCCCCCGAACTATTATTATCCCCATATCTTATCCCCCCGAACTATTCATTATCCCCCCGAACTATTCATTATCCCCCCCACCCCCCGAATATCATTTTCCCCCCCGAATATTCATTATCCCCCCCGAACTATTCATTATCCTCCCCGAACTATTCATTATCCCCCCTAACTATTCATTATCCCCCCGAACATATCCCCATATTTCATTATCCTCCCCGAACTATTCATTATCCCCCTCAACTATTCATTATCCTCCCCGAACTATTCATTTATCCTTCCCCCGAACTATTCATTATCCTCCCCGAACTATTCATTATCACCCCCCAACTATTCATTATCCCCCCGAACTATTCATTATCCCCCCGAACTATTCATTATCCCCCCGAACTATTCATTATCCCCCCCGAACTATTCATTATCCCCCCGAACTATTCATTATCCGCCCCGAACTATTCATTATCCCCCCCGAACTATTCATTATCCCCCCCGAACTATTCATTATCCCCCCGAAACTATTCATTATCCCCCCCCGAACTATTCATTATCCCCCCGAACTATTCATTATCCTCCCGAACTATTCATTATCCCCCCGAACTATTCATTATCCCCCCGAACTATTCATTATCCCCCCCGAACTATTCATTATCCTCCCCGAACTATTCATTATCCTCCCCGAACTATTCATTATCCTCCCGAACTATTCATTATCCGCCCCGAACTATTCATTATCCCCCCGAACTATTCATTATCCCCCCCGAACTATTCATTATCCTCCCGAACTATTCATTATCCGCCCCTAACTATTCATTATCCGCCCCTAACTATTCATTATCCCCCCGAACTATTCATTATCCGCCCCGAACTATTCATTATCCGCCCCGAACTATTCATTATCCTCCCCGAACTATTCATTATCCGCCCCTAACTATTCATTATCCTCCCCGAACTATTCATTATCCTCCCCGAACTATTCATTATCCGCCCCTAACTATTCATTATCCCCCCGAACTATTCATTATCCGCCCCGAACTATTCATTATCCCCCCGAACTATTCATTATCCCCCCGAACTATTCATTATCCCCCCCGAACTATTCATTATCCCCCCCGAACTATTCATTATCCTCCCCGAACTATTCATTATCCGCCCCGAACTATTCATTATCCCCCCGAACTATTCATTATCCCCCCGAACTATTCATTATCCCCCCGAACTATTCATTATCCCCCCCGAACTATTCATTATCCGCATGCTGCTGTTGTTGTTGTCTTTGGATACAGGAAGAAGAGTCGGAAATGACACATATTGTGTCTTAAGGTTGTCCGTGCGTCCAGACACTAACCGTGCGTCGCTGTTTACATTGGGATATTGCAATTCCACCATGTAGGAGTAACTCTCTCTGCTCACGCATGTAAACGGGTTATTCCTAATGTTTCAGAAACCCGAATAGTGACCTGAACCCGACCATAACCCGAATATTGACTGCATGTAAACTAGGGATGCACCGAAATGAAAATTCTTGGCCGAAACCGAAAAAGAGGACACCAAGGCCAAAAACCGAAAACCGAAACACCGAAAGAAATTATGCCAATTATTAGTAGGCCCATTGCATTTATGGCTATGACTGTGTACTAACTTTACTAAAATCAAGGCATTGCAATTGCATAAATTAATATTAAAGTTTCAAAGAATAAATCAATTACAAATTATCCAAATATTTATTTAGCAAAATTGCAACAATGCACAGTATAAAATAAAATTCAAACTAAAATGGTAACGTGACCCCACTCATGTGTACATTAAATAATAATGTACAGGCCTACTGGCCTGCAGAAAGGTTTTAAAATTAAATGTTCTCTCAAAGTGCATTTAGGTTCGCAACACAGTTGATTTTCCTATTTTTTTTTTTTACTAAGCCTATTTAAAATCGTATTTGATTGCAGAGCGCCATAGCGCTCTCTCTCTCTCTTCTCTGTGTATCTCTCGCACGCTCTCTCTCTCTCTCTGTACCTCTCGCGCACTCTCTCTCTCTCCGTACCTCTTGCGCGCGCGCTCTCTCTCTCCGTACCTCTTGCGCGCCGCTCTCTCTCTCTCTGTACCTCTCGCGCACTCTCTCTCTCCTGTACCTCTTGCGCGCGCGCTCTCTCTCTCCGTACTCTTGCGCGCGCGCTCTCTCTCTCCGTACCTCTTGCGCGCCGCTCTCTCTCTCTCTCTCTCTGTATCTCTCGCGTGCGCTCTCTCTCTCTCGCGCTCTCTCTCTCTCTCTTTCCGTACCTCTTGCGCGCGCGCTCTCTCTCTCTCTCTCCGTACCTCTTGCGCGCGCGCTCTCTCTCTCTCTCCGTACCTCTTGCGCGCGCTCTCTCTATCTCTCTGTATCTCTCGCGCGAGCTCTCTCTCTCTCTCTCTCCGTACTCTTGCGCGCCTCTCTCTCTCTCTCCGTATCTCTCGCGCGCGCTCTCTCTCTCTTCCGTACCTCTTGCGCGCGCGCTCTCTCTCTCTCTCCGTACCTCTTGCGCGCCGCTCTCTCTCTCTCTCTCTCTGTATCTCTCGCGCGCGCTCTCTCTCTCTCTCTCTCTCTCCGTACCTCTTGCGCGCCGCTCTCTCTCTCTCTCTCTCCGTATCTCTCGCGCGCGCTCTCTCTCTCTCTCTCTCTTCTCCGTATCTCTCGCGCGCGGGTCTCTCTCTCTCGGCTCTCTCTCTCTCTGGGCCGTGTTCCTCTCATATTCAGCGTAGCGATCGGAATGTTTGGATTTCAGGTGATAAATTAAACCGACGTCATCACAACATTTCGGCCATATTGTTTCGGTAATAAAAGTCTTTCGGCCGAAAACCGAAAATGCACTTTTGGGCCATTTTCGGCCGAAAATTTTCGGTGGCCGAATATTCGGTGCATCCCTAATGTAAACATAGTGTTGTGATTGGCTAGGATGTGGATGACTGTGTGACGCGGTTCACTGACTCTTCTTCTGCAGGATTGCGTCACTGATCTCATCCTCCACGTCCTCCTCATGCTTGCTCTTCTTCACTCTCTTCAGCTTCCCGCTCTTCGATCTTGTTTTCTTCGGTGGATGTCTCTGCTTCTGTAAACACATCATGAAGAGATACACATGTGCTTCTGTAAACACATCATGAAGAGATACACATGTGCTTCTGTAAACACATCATGAAGAGATAACATGTGCTTCTGTAAACACATGAGATGAGAAGAGATGAACATGTAAACGCCTTTTACCCTTCAATAATGGAACATTTATGGACAGCACTAATGAATGAAGACGATATCCGGTTGTTAAGTCGTGACGTAACCACTCTCCGATAATACTGTTTCCGGGTCCAAAGGCCGGGTCCTCTCTACCTACCTACCGCTTTTGCCCGAGTTTTAACATGTTCCCGTGTTGTTTAAATAGATCGGAGTTAAAAAAATCAAGTGACATTCAACTGTCATTCTACAGCTTTCCCTGTGACGAGAAAGATAAGAGAAAATGGCTGCAGTTGATTAGGTAAGTTACAAATCTTAAACGAATGAAGAAACTTTGGCGCCAGTGGGTGCTATCCCTTAATCCCTAACACCCGCTGGCACTGAAGCGAAAAAAGCCCTTTAAGAAAAGGGTTTATGTAGTCTAGGATCTGAAAGACGAGCGGAGCGCTTGGGCCCGGAAGAGGCTAAACGTCACGCGTGACGTCAGACTTAACAACCGAATAATTTAACTGTTATATGTGTAGCGTATTTTTCAATAAAGCAGCAAACTAAATATTTCTTGAAAAAATAACTTTAAAAATAACTTAAATTAGCTTACTTTTTAAACCATTTAACTAATAGTATTAGTTGGTCACAATTCTTACTGACGGTTAACCAGTTAATTACCCGACTAGATTAGCTACTCTTCAGACCCTCTTAGGGACGGTTTTCTTTTTTTTTGGACTGTTAAAGGATTAGTTCACTTTTTAAAAAACTTTTGCTGATAATTTACTCACCCCCATGTCATCCAAGATGTCCATGTCTTTCTTTCTTCAGTCGAAAAGAAATTAATGATTTTGATGAAAATATTCCAGGATTTTTCTCCATATAATGGACTTCAATAGTGGCCAAAACGGTTCAAGGTCCAAATGACAGTTTCAGTGCAGCTTCAAATGGCTTTAAACGACACCAGACGATGAATAAGGGTCTTATCTAGCGAAACGATGCGCCATTTCGAAAATAAATAAAAGAGTTAAAGTATTATTAGCACAAATGCTCGCCTTGTTCTGTCCTGAGATGTACGTTTGTGATTCTCCTGTTCGAACTCGTTCATTAAAATGAACAAATCTTTTTTCGAGTCATTTTATTCATTCAACGAACGAAATGACTCAAAAAAAGATTTGTTCATTTTGAACGAGTCTTTTTTCGAGTCATTTTGTTCATTCAACGAACGAAATGACTCGAAAAAAGATTTGTTCATTTTAATGAACGAGTTCAAACAGGAGAATCACAAACGTACATCTCAGGACAGAACAAGGCGAGCATTTGTGCTAATAATACTTTAACTCTTTTATTTATTTTCGAAATGGCGCATCGTTTCGCTAGATAAGACCCTTATTCATCGTCTGGTGTCGTTTAAAGCCATTTGAAGCTGCACTGAAACTGTCATTTGGACCTTGAACCGTTTTGGCCACTATTGAAGTCCATTATATGGAGAAAAATCATGGAATATTTTCATCAAAATCATTAATTTCTTTTCGACTGAAGAAAGAAAGACATGGACATCTTGGATGACATGGGGGTGAGTAAATTATCAGCAAAATTTTTTTAAAAAGTGAACTAATCCTTTAACATGTCTTCAGTATAGAAGCTTGTTTCCGCCACAGAATAAAACATTTTAAAAGACAATTTGGACTTTATATCTCACAATTCTGACTTTATATCTCACAATTCTGACTTTATATATCTCGCAATTCTGACTTTATATCTCGCAATTCTGACTTTATATCTCGCAATTCTGACTTTATATCTCGCAATTCTGACTTTATATATCTCGCAATTCTGACTTTATATCTCACAATTCTGACTTTATATCTCACAATTCTGACTTTATATCTCGCAATTCTGACTTTATATATCGCAATTCTGACTTTATATCTCGCAATTCTGACTTTATATATCGCAATTCTGACTTTATATATCTCGCAATTCTGACTTTATATCTCACAATTCTGACTTTATATCTCGCAATTCTGACTTTATATCTCGCAATTCTGACTTTATATCTCGCAATTCTGACTTTATATCTCGCAATTCTGACTTTATATCTCGCAATTCTGACTTTATATATCTCGCAATTCTGACTTTATATATCTCGCAATTCTGACTTTTTCTGACTTTTATATCTCTCAATTCTGACTTTATATCTCGACAATTCTGACTTTATATCTCGCAATTCTGACTTTATATATCTCGCAATTCTGACTTTATATCTCGCAATTCTGACTTATATATCGCAATTCTGACTTTATATCTCACAATTCTGACTTTATATCTCGCAATTCTGACTTTATAATCTCGCAATTCTGACTTTATATCTCGCAATTCTGACTTTATATCTCGCAATTCTGACTTTATATCTCGCAATTCTGACTTTATATCTCACAATTCTGACTTTATATCTCACAATTCTGGACTTTATATCTCGCAATTCTGACTTTATATCTCGCAATTCTGTATATCTATTTGATTATATCGCAATCTGATTAGATGTAACGAATCGTTATATGATCTGACTTAATCCAATTCTGACTTATTCAATTTGATTAAATCTCCCAATCTTGATTAATCTCCATTCTGATTTATATCCAATCTGATATCCGCAATTTGACTTATCGCAATTCACTTTATATCTCACCTTATATCTCCAATCTGCTTTATATCCAATTCTGACTTTATATCGCATCTGACTTATATCTCCAATTCTGACTTATATCTCAATTCTACTTATATCCAATTCTACTTATATCCGCATCTGACTTTATATCTCCAATTCTGACTTAATCTCCAATTCTGACTTTAATCTCCAATCTGACTTTATATCCGCAATTGACTTTATATCTCGCAATTCGACTTTAATATCTCCAATTCTGACTTATATCTCCAATCTGACTTTATATCTCGCAATTCTGCTTTATATCCGCAATTCTGACTTTATACTCGCAATCTGACTTATATCTCGCAATTCTGACTTTATATCTCAATTCTGACTTTATATCTCCAATTCTGACTTTATATCTCGCAATTCTGACTTTAATCTCCAATTCTGACTTATATCTCGCAATTCTGACTTATATCTCCAATTCTGCTTTATATCTCCAATTCTGACTTATATCTCGCAATTCTGACTTTATATCCTCAATTCTGACTTATATCTCCAATTCTGACTTTATATCTCGCAATTCTGACTTATATATCGCAATTCTGCTTTATATCTCCAATTCTGTCTTTTACAATTGCTTATTCCTTCTCTTTATATCTCGCAATTCTGACTTATCTCCAATCTACTTTATATAATCTGCAATTCTACTTTATATCCGCAATTCTGACTTTATATCTCCAATTCTGCTTTATACTCGCAATTCTGCTTATATCTCCAATTCTGTTTTATATCTCGCAATTCTGACTTTATATCTCTCGCAATCTGCTTTATCTCCAATTCTGACTTTAACCATCTGATATTCCCATCTGACTTTATATCTCGCAATTCTGACTTATATCTCGCACGCAATCTCTGCTTTATATCCGCAATTCTGACTTTATATCTCGCAATTGACTTTATATCTCGCAATTCTGCTTTATATCTCGCATTCTGATTTATATCTCGCAATTCTGCTTTATATCCCAATTCTGACTTATATCTCGCAATTCTGTTTAATCTCCAATTCTGACTTTATATCTCCAATTCTGACTTTATATCCATCGACTAATCCAATTCTGACTTTTCTCGCAATTCTGATAATCTGCATTCTATTTATCCCATTGACTTTATATCCATCTGTATTCCATGATTTCGCAATTCTGATTATTCGCATTATATATCCCAATTTATATATCTCCATCTGATTTCCCAATTATTTATATCTGCATTCTGACTTATACTCCATCTTTTATTCATGACTTCCCATTTATTATATTCGCAATCTACTTATCCAATGACTATCTCCAATTCTACTTTAACGCAATGTTATATCCATCGCTATCCCAATCGACTTTTATCTCCACTGATATATCTCATGAATATCGCTTGACTTTATTCCATCGATTTCACATTATACTCAGCTTTACCATCTATTTAATCCCAATCACTTTATTCGCAATTACTTTAATCACTGAACTCATTACTTTCCCACTGACTTATTCTCCATTCTGATTATTCCCAATTCATTATATCTCAATTTATTATATCCAATTTACTTATTCCAATTTGATAATCTCCATTTGACTTTATTCCATCTGATTAACCATACCAATCTGACTTACTCATTTATTATCTCAATCTGATTACTCAATTCTGATTATCTCCATTCTGATTATCTCGATTATATCCGAATTACTTAACTCCATCTACTTACTCGCAATTATTATATCTCCAATTTGACTTATATCTCGCAATTATTATATCTGATTTTAATCTCGCAATTCTGCTTATATCTATGCTTTATATCCCAATCTGACTTATATCTCCAATTCTGACTTATATCTCCAATTCTGACTTTATATCCCATTGATTATATCTCCAATTCTACTTTATATCTCCAATTCTGACTTTATCTCCAATCACTTTATATCTCGCATTCTGACTTTATATCTCGCATCTGACTTTATATTCGCAATTCTTTATATTCCAATTCTGACTTTATATATTCGCAATTCTGACTTTATATCTCCAATCTGACTTATATCTCCAATCTACTTTATTATCGCAATTCGACTTTAATCTCGCATTCTGATTTTATATCGCAATTCTGATTTATATCTCGCAATTCTGACTTTATATCTGCAATCTGACTTTATCTCCAATTCTGACTTTATATCTCGCAATTCTGACTTTATATCTCGCAATTCTGCTTATATCTCCATCTCTTATTCCAATTTGATTATATCACGCATTGACTTTATATCTCTAATTCTGATTATATCTCTCATTCTGACTTATATCTCTCAATTCTATTATATCTCGCAATCTGACTTTATCTCCATTTGACTTTATATCTCTAATTCTGACTTTATATCTCCAATTCTGACTTTATATATCTCGCAATTCTGACTTTTATATCTCGCAATTTGACTTTATTATCTCGCAATTCTGACTTTATATCTCGCAATTCTGACTTTATATCTCTGCAATTCTGTTTTAAATCACGCAATTCTGACTTTATATCTCGCAATTCTGACTTTATATCTCGCAATTCTGATTTATATCTCGCAATTCTGACTTTATCATATCTCTTTAATTCTGAATTTATTATATCGCAATTCTGATTTATATCTCGCAATTCTGACTTTATATATCTCGCAATTCTGACTTTATATCTCGCAATTCTGACTTTATATTCGCTATTCTGACTTTAATCTCGCAATTCTGACTTTATATCTCCAATTCTGACTTTATATCTCTCAATTCTGACTTTATATCTCGCAATTCTGACTTTATATATCTCGCAATTCTGCTTTATATCTCGCAATTCTGACTTTACATCTCGCAATTCTGACTTTATATCTCGCAATTCTGACTTTACATCTCGCAATTCTGACTTTATATATCTCGCAATTCTGTCTTTATATCACGCAATTCTGACTTTATATATCTCGCAATTCTGTCTTTATATCTCGCAATTCTGTCTTATATATCTCGCAATTCTGACTTTACATCTCGCAATTCTGACTTTATATATCTCGCAATTCTGTCTTTATATCACGCAATTCTGACTTTATATCTCGCAATTCTGACTTTATATATCTCGCAATTCTGACTTTATATATCTCGCAATTCTGTCTTTATATCTCGCAATTCTGTCTTTATATCTCGCAATTCTGACTTTACATCTCGCAATTCTGACTTTACATCTCGCAATTCTGACTTTATATATCTCGCAATTCTGACTTTATATATCTCGCAATTCTGACTTTATATATCTCGCAATTCTGACTTTATATATCGCAATTCTGACTTTATATATCTCGCAATTCTGACTTTATATATCTCGCAATTCTGACTTTATATCTGACTTTATATCTCGCAATTCTGACTTTATATCTTGCAATTGAAAAAAGTCAGAATTGTGAGATATAAACATGAAATTCTGAGAAAAAGTCAGATTTGCGAGTTTATTTCTCGCAATTGCGACTTTATATAACGCAATTCAGACTTCATACTACACAATTGCAACTTTAAATCATGTACACTCGTAATTGTGAGGTAAAAAGTCAGAATTACTTTTTTATTTTAAGGCCATCTAGAATCATGAAATATCATCGGTCGGCAAAGACTCCTAATGTAAGATATTTTTAGCTGAATTAAAAGGGTTATGCATGAAATTGTGAGTTATTTTGAATTTAAGTTGAATGAATATGAGGAATGTGCTTACATTACTATTTATTGATCAAATATTGATATGTTTGTATTTTGTATGCCCCCTTTCTTCACTGTTTTTAATGTTTGTCCATGTACTGTTACTCATCTTCCATCTGAAGGACCACAATGGAAACAAGCCTTTGGGCTTTTTGTGTTTTTATCCTTTTGAACACTTCATGTTGATTGTTGTTCAATAAAGTTTTCAAATCAAATCAAATCAAATCAAATCTAGTCATGTAAAGGTAAATAAAATAAAAAATAACAATCTCCAAAATTCTTCATTAAAGAATAAAAAAAAAATATCAAAATGAAATAAAATAAGCTTTCTGGACAAAAAAAGTAATAAAGTAAAATGTTGTGTCTTGGGGTCACAGTGTTATTGTGTTTACCGCAGTGCTGGCGCACTCGTCCTCACACAGATCGATGCAGATGTTCTCCTGTTCTCCAGGGTTCTCCACGACCCAGCCCTCGCTCTTCTGCGGACCTCCTCTCTGGTACAGGGACGTCAGAGAGCTGTTCAGCAGATTCGTGTGCTGTGACAAACAAGCATTCACCAGGCGCCTTTACATTAGTCACGCTAAACTTTTGCGATATTTTCAAAATGTCGATAAAAAAACTATTGTGAAAAGACAGCGTTTCCATTAACCGATGTTATGCGACTAAAGCGGATTTTTTTCTCTCTCATGATAAGCCATTCCAAACATCATGGCGACGGATGTTAGCATGTTTAACGTAGACATTATTATTAGGGCCGGGACTTTAACGCGTTAATTAAGATTAATTAATTACAGACTTTAACGCGTTAATTAACACTAAAAAATATTTTAATCGCACTTATTTTTGCACCGCGGAACGTTTCTCACTGGATGAGTTTCGGCGGACCGATTATACTGGAGCACCAACTAGCGTTCATGATCTGATGAAGAAGCTGACGGGATTGCGCTTCATAGACATGTTCATAGATCGCCTAGATCGCTTTGGTTGGCCCCGTGGATGGGACATTTTGTTATAAAAAACGAACTTTGTTGTGAGATGTGTCTTTAATGTGTTCAGTTCGGGACAGCTCAGTGTGTGTGTGACCGAGAGTGAGCGAGTGCGCTTGTCGAAGGTGCGCGCGCGCGCCCCTTTGTTGTTGTTCCCCGCGAAGCAGCGGATGAGTGTGTGTGACGGTAGAGATCCACTTGTCCGACACGACAGTCGCGTGGTGTCGCAACGCCTCCCCACATTTGTACTTTGATGGGCGTTCCTCAAGTTTACTGCTCTAAGCGTGGTTTTGAGCCAGCGGCCAGTCTAGAACAGAGGACCTGCGAGAGACTTCCCCCCGTCTTCATATGCTCTACTTCTATTGGATAGACGCGTCGCGTTTGGCGGATTCATTTGCATAAAGCTGAAGACGCGCGAAGACCAGCTTTTGGACGCGCGACAATTTTCAAAATGAAGCGCCACCTTCCCGGAATGCTTTGCGGGCGCGTTAAAGTCGCGTGACGTCACCCATAGGAAATAAGTGGAGTGCGGCGCGACCGAAGTGGATCTCTACCGTGAGAGTAATACGGTGATCCGTGTAGGTAGCTAGCTATGTGCAGTGTATTTCAGTGCAGTCAGTCAAATAAAGCACCTAAACTCTTCTGCAAGACGGCCTCGTTGTCCTTTTATATGCTACCATCACACCAAACAGCGTGAAGTTTAGGGAGTTAACCCCGGGAGGAGAATTACCGGCCCTGGAGAAGACGAATCTCCCCTGTGTCTCCCAACCACGGTTAGGAGACAGAAGCAGGAAAGGTTAACACAAATTGCACTGGTCTGCTGGACTTGGTTGAACAAAAATAAACAATATGTTGTTGCTTAAGCTTATGTATTCAGTCATTATTTATATTCATTATTACTCAGTATACTAAAAATCCATGTGAAAAAAATTACTTCTCACTGTTCTCAGGTCAAATATTTATGCGATTAAAATGCGATTAATTGCGATTAATTAATTACAAAGCCTCTAATTAATTAGATAAATTTTTTTAATCGAGTCCCGGCCCTAATTATTATTAATGGAAGGAGATGTATGCCTAAGTATTATTAAAAATACATAGGCTTCTGAGTTATTAAAACAATCTTTGTCAAAGAACACACTTATTTATAATAATAATAATAATAATAATAATAATGCATCATACTTGTATAGCGCTTTTCTGGACACTCAAAGACGCTTCACAAAAACAAAACACAAACAAAACAAAACAAAAAGGGGATTTTAAGGAAAAGCTAGTTTGAACAGGTGGGTTTTGAGTACTGATTTGAAGTTTGGCAGTGAGTCAGAGTTTCTAATGGATGTAGGGAGTGAGTTCCAGAGGGTGGGGGCAGCAATGGCAAAAGCTCGATCCCCAAGGTCCAGCGGTTTGTGCGGATGATCGGGGTAAGACGGTTTGTGCCAGATGAGCGGAGGTGGCGGGTGGATTGGTGCTGTACCAGAAGTTCAGTGAGGTAGGGTGGGGCCAGGTTATGGAGGGACTTGTAGGTGAGGAGGAGGAGCTTATATTGAATGCGGTAATGAACAGGTAGCCAATGGAGCTGCTGTAGAACGGGGGTGATGTGTTCCCGGGACCGGGTGCGGGTGAGGAGGCGGGCGGCTGAGTTGTGGATGTATTGTAGTTTTTGTAGTTGATTGGTAGGAAGTCCGTAGAGAAGGCTATTGCAGTAGTCAATTCTTGAAGTTATGAAGGCGTGAATGAGGATTTCAGCTGTTGACAGGGTGAGGGAGGGACGAAAACGGGCAATGTTGCGGAGGTGAAAAAAGGATAGATTTGTGATATGGTTAATGTGTGTTCGGTATGAGAGGTTGGAGTCCATTATAAAGCCAAGGTTTCGAACAGAGAGGGATGGGGAGACATTCTGTCCATCGATAAGGAGAGTAAAGTTCTGAATCGAAGAGAGGATTGATTTTGGGCCGGTGATAAGGAGTTCTGTTTTATTGCTGTTGAGTTTAAGAAAGTTATTGTCCATCCAGGTCCTTATGTCGGAAATACAATCGGTGATGGTGGAGAAGATAGCCGGGGTGATGGATTTGGTGGATATGTAGAGTTGGGTATCATCGGCGTAGCAATGAAAATAGAGTCCATGGTGGCAGATGATCTGACAGAGGGGAAGCATGTAGATGGTGAAGAGGAGGGGGCCGAGCACGGAACCTTGGGGGACACCATGGCTGACAGGGGAGGTGCGGGAGTTGTAGTTGTTAACAGAGGCAAAGTGTTGACGGTCAGAGAGGTAGGAGGTGAGCCAAAGAAGTGCTGTGCCAGAGATGCCAATAGATATAAGACGATGGAGGAGGACAGTATGGTCTATAGTGTCAAATGCAGCGAAGAGGTCAAGGAGAAGAAGGATGGATATGGAACCAGAGTCGGCAGCAATGAGGAGATCATTTGTGACTTTAAGAAGGGCTGTTTCTGTGCTGTGATGTGGACGGAATCCGGATTGAAATGTTTCGAAGAGTTGAGAGGAGTGGAGATATTGGTGGAGTTGCGTGATGACGGCGCGTTCCAGAATTTTTGAGAGTAATGGGAGATTGGAGATGGGTCTGAAATTGTCCAGATTGTCAGGGTCCAGGCCAGGTTTTTTAGGAGGGGTGTGATGGACGCAAGTTTTAGTGGGGATGGAACGGATCTAGACATGAGGGAAGTGTTAATGATAGTGGTGATAAGAGGGATAAGGATTTGTTGACAGGTTTTAAAGAGGGGTGAGGGGATCGGGTCAAGCTGGCAGTTGGAGAATTTCATAGTTGAAAGGAGTTTGGAGGTGTCAGAGGGAGACAGAGGAGAGAAAGAGGAAAAACTGTGGAGTGTGAGCGGAGTAAGTTGATTTTCATGGAGAGGAGAAGCGGAGGAAATGGATGTTAGTGAACAGTGTATGGTATGGATTTTGGTATGGTAGGATGACAGGAAGTTATTGCATTAGTCTGTAGTGAATGTGGAGGTTATATTGTCCTTAGGTTTGGTCAGTTTTGCAAATGCAGAGAATAGGGTGCGGGCGTTGGAAGAATTTGAATGGATGAGTTGTGAGTAGTAGTTGGACCGGGCATTTTTGAGAGCAGAATTGTATGTGGTTATGGCGTGTTTATAGGCTTAGGCATGAACAGTGAGACCGGATTTTTTATGGATCCTTTCGAGTTGTCTTTTTTGCCTTTTGAGAATGTGCAGATCTGGAGTGTACCAGGGTGCAGAGTTGGAGGAGGAGACTGAGGCAGTTTTAAGGGGGGCTACTTGGTTGAGGCAGGTGGAAAGTGTGTGGTTGTAGAAGTTGACTAGATCAGAGGCAATTGGATCAGAGGGAAGCGAAGAAGTAGAGATAGCATGGGATATGGAGGAGGTGAGACAGATTGGACTAATGGATTTCAGGTTTCGAAATGTAATTGTTCTAGAGTGTTTGATGGTAGGAGAGGGGGTAATGATATCCAAAGTGATGGCCAGATGATCAGAGATTGTGAGGTAGGTCAATGAAATATTATGTATAGTGAGGGAGGGTGTGGAACAGACCAGGTCCAGGATATGTCCATTGGCGCTTTTCCACTGCATGGTACGGTACGGTTCGGTTCGGTACGGCTCACTTGTGGTGCTTTTCCACTGCATGGTACGGTACGGTACGGTGCGCTTCGGCGCGCTTTAAATGGTACCTGATCTGTTGAGGTTCCAAGCGTACCGTACCGGTACTAAAATGTGACGTGAAACACTGCAGATCACTGATTGGTCAGACAGACAGAATCGTCACTACCAGCGTCATTGGATTTGCGACACGAGACCGCTATACAGTGTCATATAACCAGTAGACAACAGCTAACACGGTAGCACCTGTGTTTTACTTACTTGAAAAAAAAGAAGAGATCAACACTTTAAAAAGGAAATGGCTGAATCGTGGTCGAGGTGCAGACAATCCTCTCGTTGGTTGCCTAGGAGCGGGTCCAGCGAGAGCGGGATGGAGCAAAACAGAATGAAAAAGTGTTCCAAGAAGTAGCAGCTAGCTCAGCTCTTAGCCGAACACGGCTATCACCGGACCTACAAACAGTGTAACGATCAGTCCCACCCACTTTGAATGGGTACTAACTGCAGTGGAAAAGCAACCGAGCTAGCGAACCGAACCGTGCCGTACCGAGCCGAGTCGTACCACGCAGTGGAAAAGCGAAGCCGAACCGAACCGTTCCGCGCCGAATCGAACCGTACCGAACCGAGCGTACCATGCAGTGGAAAAGCGCCACATGATTATGTGTAGGTGAAGTGACATGCTGAGTGAGGTTGAGGCAGCTTAAAATGTCCAAAAAGTCAGATGTGAATTTTGTTTCCGGAGAGTCGATATGAATGTTGAAGTCACCAATGAGGAGAACGGACGGTGAAATAGAGGACAGCTGAGTTACAAAGTCAGTGAAATCGGAAAGAAATGATGGGCAAGTTTTGGGAGGGCGGTAGATGACAGCCACAGTGAGTGATTGGGAACCAGGAAGTCTGAAAGCCAAGTGTTCAAATGAGGATACAACCGGGATGGGGATGGGGCGGATCGAAATAACGCTGCGGTAAATAACTGCAATGCCACCTCCTCGCCGGTCCAGACGGGGGTTGTCGATGAAGGAGTATCCAGGTGGGGTGGTCTGATTTAATGCAATGTAGTCCATGGGTTTGTGCCAGGTTTCAGTAAGACAGAGGAAATCCAATTTATTGTCAATGATGAATTCACAGAGGAGCAGGCTTTTATTGTTGAGTGATCTTGTATTGAATAGCGCTGTCTTAAGAGGCTTTTGTTTTGAAATCCAAGTAGCGGAAGTTGAGACGGGCAGGAGGTTAGATGAGGTCACGTGAAGAGTGCGCGGATGACGTGTGTGGATGTTGTTTTTGCGCCGGTGTCCATGCGGGAGTGAACTATGGCTGGACCAAAAAGATGGAATACTGTTTTCGGCACTGAAGTAGTAGGAAAGATTGCGACGGGAGCCTCGGTGGATATAGGGGCGACGACGGAGAAGACAATGTTGTTGCAAAGTAGAGATGATGTCCAGTGAAGGAAGTGCGCGTTGGTTGAATTTGAGAAGCTGCAAGGACGTGTATCGAAGCGCCATGGTCAGAGCCGTAGATGACGAGCCACAGAGAGGCCAGCAGGAAGGTCATAAACAGTGGCCGCATAGCTGACAGGCTGCTCCGGAGTGCAGACCGGCCAGTAGCCGGGCTGTAATCCACTGCTCGAGCAGAACACAGCGGGGAAGGGCCGAAGGCGGGAGCTGGCTAGTTGGTGGTCACAACAGAATCACAACGTGACAGGCAGCAGATGCGGCGACCAGGCAAAGACACAGTCCAGATCTTGAGGCAGGAACAGATACCATCGGTACCAACAAAGTCAGTAGGTAAAACTGTTTTGTTGTAAACAAACTTTTTCGTCCAGAGTGAGAAGCGGCAGCCAAAACGTGCCAGCATCTTCTCACATCCGGGGGATAATGATATATATCCTGTTATCAAACTACAGTTTGAATGTTCTTGTTTCCATTCGTTTCATTTCTGAGGTGATCTGAGGTGAAGTACCGTATATACCCGAATATAAGACAAGGTTTTTGTCCTAAAAATAGGCTGAAAAATGGGGGGGTCGTCTTATGTTCGGGATATAGACAAAATCACGGGGGGAAAGGGAGAAATTTCTTGCCAAGCATTTCGATGAGCTACTTTATTTGTGTATTAAATTAAAAAGAAAATTGAGAAAAGTTAAAAAACCCACTTAGAATGGCCAGTTTAACCGTTTAGCATATTTGTATAAGATTAGATTTCAAAAGTACCTCAGACAAACAGGTGAAGCGGCTCCGCGCGAGGACATCACTGTAGCGCGCGCTCTTCACGTGTTTCTATGCGGCGCCGCGCGCGCTGTGCACTCAGCCAAGCGAATGTGGTCTTGCGCACCCAACGCGCCTCTCTCTCTATTGTGTGTGTGTGTGTGTGTGTGCGTGCGTGCGTGTTTGCGGTCTGTGTCTGTGTGTCTGTCTCTTTTTCCCAAAGAATAAGTCTGAAAAATGAGGGTTCGTCTTATATTCAGGGTCGTCTTATATTCGGGTATATACGGTATCCATTGTTGCTTTTAAAGCTACAAAGCTGGAGCACTAGATGATATTCACGATATTAATCATTAGTTAAGCATGAGTAAACAGTTACCGGTAATTAATAAGCAGTTTATAAATTTAATAATTGTATTTTCATAATTTGTTAATGATTAATTAATAATTTGAAGTATAGCATTATTTACAAACCAGTTATTTAAGAGTACTCATGCTTAACTAATGATTAATAGCGTGCAGTTATTATAAAGTGTTACCGAGACCTCTGTCTCGTCGTTTGTCCAATCACACCGCATCATCTACATCAGGTGACTGTAACTGCGTAAAAACTGTTTCCAGCGCAGGTTTGCGAAATATTCCTTTTTAGAATTGCCTGAAAAAAACCTCCGAAATATATGTTTTGTGATATATGGGAGTAGCGATATATATCCCAGATAGAGCGTTTGATGAGCGTTTACATCTGAGTGTTTGCTCATCTGCAATACGTCTATAGCACGTTTCCTGTCAGACGCCAAATAGACGTTTAGTAGACGTCTTTAAGATGTAATGATGTAGAATGGATGTTAAACTGACATCTTAAAGACGTCTATCAGATGGAGTGATCTTTAACAGACATCTTGCAGACGTACGTGTGATACGTTTCAAATGGGCGTATTTTCTATTCGCAATTTCAATTTGCGCAGTTCGAAGAGTAATGGAAACACGGCTTGTTTAGAGTCCAGTATTCCTGTAACACTTTTCTTTTATGAGTCTAGATGTAAGAACCTGCTCGTCTTTCTTCGTCCAATCACCACCGCATCATCTATCTAGTCAGGTGACTGTAACTGCGTAAAAACTATTTTGATTGTAGTTTTTCTTCGAATTGCTTTAAAACCCTCCTCATGTTTTGTAATATATGGGAGTTGCGATATATACGTTTGAAATGGGCGTATTTTCAGTTCGACGGGTAATGGAAACACATTCTGGCTGGAGTTGGATGAGATATTTCTAGTTGTGCGAGTTACTTCATGTTCAGGGATGTCGTCCTCGCTGTCAGTGCTGCACTCGCTGACGTCTCTGAAACACACACACACACACACACAGAACAGTGTTAAAAGCACAGCGCACTGATAATGTTGATGAGGAAGAGTGTGTGTGGTGTCGTACCCGTCCTCTCGGCTGCGTCTCGCTCGCTTGGCCAGGTGTGTGTTCTCCAGGCCAATGATGTCAGACTCGCTGCATATCACTGCGTGCACTACAAACACACACACACACACACACACACACACACACACACACACACACACACACACACACACACACACACACACACACACACACACACACATTCAAGAGCTTTACGACTCAAGCATTTCCTTAGCAGCTTGGAGGGAGCAGAAATTAAAACACTGCGCAGGGTGTTTACTACTGCTTTTCATAATGCTTCAAAAGGGCTTTTCATTTAAAGCATTTAACCCGTTTTATCTCAAATTTTTTCTTGCAATTTGAGTACATGCATTTTTCTCCTAAGACCTCACACACACACACACACACACAAATCTATTTTATTTAGATTAAAATAAAAATAATATTAAAATAAATCAAGTTATTATGTTAAAAACACACACAAACACACACAAGAGAGTTTGTGTGTGTGTGTATGTGTGTGTGTGTGTGTGTGTGTGGTGTGTGTGTGTGTGTGTGTGTGTGTGTGTGTGTGTGTGTGTGTGTGTGTGTGTGTGTGTGTGTGTGTGTGTGTGTGCACCCCTGGTATATATGATCAAACATGGCTGTAAAAAATAAATCTGCATTGTTTCTTCTTTTGATCTTTTATTTAAAAACAAAAATTAAAACAAATAAATAAAATTGCAAAAATCTAACCTTTCATTGAGGTAAAAGAATTGAAAGTAAATCACATTATGAAATAAATGTTTTTCACCAAAACACGCTGGCCATAATTATTGGCTACCCTAGAAATGACCAATAACTCTGACCACAACTGTAATACAATAATAACTACTATTTTTACATTTATTTTGAACTAATTTAATCAATTAAATAGATAATTAGAATTATATTTAATCACATTTTATATTTTAATTTACTTCAACCAATTTCTACTATTTATTTATTTAATTTTAATATAATTCATTTTTTTAATTTATTTTAATAATTTATTCGATTTAATAGATTAATAACCAACTTTTTTATTTTTATTCTAGAATTAATTTAGTCTAATTTTTATTCATTTATTTTAATTTAATCGATTTAATTGCTAACAAAATATTTATTTTAATGACTTTTTTTATAATAATTTTAATCTAATGTTTCTTAGTCTAATGTGTATATTTTGTATCTTCTCCACGGGCGTCACTCTCGGACACACACACACTCATATAATAATACAACAATTTGAAGTAATTTGGACCTTTTTCCACTTGAATCCTGAAGGCGGTCCTGTTCCTCCGGCCGTACTCAGTCCTGCAGAAACACACACACTGCTGAAACACATCTCACACACACACAGCTGAAGGGTTGTGTGTGTTGAGGACACTGATCTGGACACACACACACACACACACACACACACACACACACACACACACACACACACACAGCTGAAGGGTTGTGTGTGTTGAGGACACTGATCTGGACACACACACACACACACACACACACACACACACACACACACACACACACACACACACACACACACACACAGCTGAAGGGTTGTGTGTGTTGAGGACACTGATCTGGACACACACACACACACACACACACACACACACACACACACACACACACACACACACACACACACACACAGCTGAAGGGTTGTGTGTGTTGAGGACACTGATCTGGACACACACACACACACACACACACACACACACACTAGGGTGTGGAACGGTACATGTATTCGTATCGAACCGAAACGGTACGGGCGTCACGGTTCGGTGCACGAATTTGCACGTAGAATACACGGTACAAAAACGGCGCGCGCGAGAGAGAGAGAGAGAGAGAGGAGAGAGAGAGAGAGAGAGAGAGAGAGAGAGAGAGAGAGAGAGAGAGAGAGAGGCGCCCATTGTGTGTGTCTGCGCGCGCGTGTGCGAGAGAGAGGCGCGATGAACAGTGGTGTGTGTGTGTGTGTGTGTGTGTGTGTGTGTGTGTGTGTGTGTGTGTGTGTGTGTGTGTTTTGCGCGCGTGCGAGAGAGATCTCTCGTGCGCGATCAAACAGTGGAAACATACTCCGTCATTTTTTCATACAGGACATCATTAAAACTGCAAAGTGTTTAATGTTTACTTATATTTTTGTGTACACTTGCAATAAAACACAACATTGTGCTTTTGTTACACTCTAAACTCTTGTCAAACTGTAACCTACAAATGTTAACAAAAGTTTTTAAAGGTAGTATTATTTTATACGGAAATAAATTATTTATAATTCAGATGAGAATAAAGTTAGGGTTAACTAAAATGAAGGAAAACAAATATATTGATCTGAAAGAGCAAATTAATTTTAAATTCATTCAGGTACAATTACCAAACATATCTCAAGGTCTTTTCATCTTTTTAATAATTTAATTAATAAACTAATTATATAAAACTCCTGTCAGTGCACTACAAATAAACTGGTTCTATGCCTTTATTAATAAAACTTATTTAAAAAATACAAGGCTTAAGACATTTATAAAAATGCCTTCTGCATTTTTGTTTTGCTTTTCACTCCATTGTACCGAAATCGTACCGAACCGTGACGTCTGAACCGAGGTATGAACCGAACCGTGACTTATGTGTACCGTTCCACCCCTAACACACACACACACACACACACACACACACACACACAGCTGAAGGGTTGTGTGTGTTGAGGACACTGATCTGGACACACACACACACACACACACACAGCTGAAGGGTTGTGTGTGTTGAGGACACTGATCTGGACACACACACACACACACACACACACACACACACACACACACACACACACACACACACACACACACACACACACCTGAACTGTTGCTGAAGCTCAGAGGCCATCGCTGAGATATCCACAAACTGATCATCGTGTGTCTTCAGGAACTGACACCGCAGATACAGAGAGACCAATCAAGATACATCATACATATACACACACACACACACATATATACAAACAAATACACACACACACACACACACATATATACACAAACAAATACACACACACACATATATATATACCATACAGTGGTGGCCCATATTATTAGAACTGTGAGATTTTTAATGTTTGTAAAAGAAAGAAGTCTCTTCTCCTCACCAAGGCTTCATTTATTTGATCCAAAATACAGCAAAAACTGTAATATTGTGAAATATTATTACAATGTAAATCAGCTGTTTTCTATGTGAATATATAGTAAAGTGTAATTTATTCCTGAATTTATCATGATTACTCCAGTCTTCAGTGTCACATGATCCTTCAGAAATCACTATAATATGATGATCTGATGCTCAAGAAACATTTATGATTATTATCACAGTTGAAAACAGTCGTGTACACTTTATTTTCAGGATTCTTTGATAAATAGAAAGTTCAAAAGAACAGCGTTTATCTGAAACAGAGAGCTTTTGCAGCATTATCAGTACAGTTCAAAAGTGTGGGGTTAGTAAGAGTTTTTTTGGACAGAAATTAAAGAAATTAATAATTTTATTCAGCAAGGATTCATTAAATTGATCAGTGACAGTATAGAGACATTTATTACGCTTCAAAAGCTTTCTATTTCAGATAAATGCTGTTCTTTTGAACTTTCTATTCATCAAAGAATCCTGAAATAAAAATGTAAATAACTGTTTTCAACACTGATAATAATCAATCATTAAGTGTTTCTTGAGCATCAGATCATCATATTATAGTGATTTCTGAAGGATCATGTGACACTGAAGACTGGAGTAATGATGATAAATTCAGCTTTGATCACAGGAATAAATTACACTTTACTATATATTCACATAGAAAACAGCTGATTTACATTATAATAATATCTCACAATATTACTGTTTTTGCTGTATTTTGGATCAAATAAATTAAGCCTTGCTGAACAGAAGAGACTTCTTTTACAAACATTAAACCGTTCTAATAATTTTGGCCACCACTGTATGGTATATATATGGTATATATATATACACTGTATGTATGTATGTATATGATGATATATATACGTATACACACACACACACGTATGTATACAATGAGTATAGCTAACGTTAAAGGGATACTCCACTTTTTTTGGAAATAGGCTCATTTTACAACTCCCTCAGAGTTAAACAGTTGAGTTTTACCCTTTTCGAATCCGTTCAGCCGATTTTCTGATATTTAGAAGAATATCAGTAAGCAGACAGTTTCTGGTCTCATTGACTTCCATAGTAGGAAAAAATATATATACTATGGAAGTCAATGAGACCAGAAACTGTCTGCTTACTGATATTCTTCTTAATATCTGAAAATCGGCTGAATGGATTCGAAAACGGTAAAACTTAACTGTTTAACTCTGAGGGAGTTGTAAAATGAGCCTATTTCCAAAAAAAGTGGAGTATCCCTTTAATACATTAAAATCATTACAGACTCTCTGGGGAACAAATACTATCTTTCGTATTTTATTTATTTAGTAACTCTATGTTTAATTTCCCCTGGATGTCTTCGCTTTTTCCAGAGTACTTTATTATTAGTTATTGTACAGTTTAATATAATTTGAATGATAATAAGAGTAAAGCTTTACCTGATGGACTCGGTGTTTGAGTCTCGGGTCTATATTATACGCGCCGCGGTTCCTCATGGTTTACCTCACATGAAGCCACGAATTTACATTAATGTCGAGTTTAAACGAGGAGGAGGAGAAACACTAAACACAGTTTAAGAAGTTTACAGATCCATCTTTATCATCACGCTACTAACGTTGCATGTGGAAACTGAAAACACACACACACACACGCGCTGATGGCTGCTGCTCAATACACGCCAGCGCCACCTGTCGGCCTGGAGACGCCAGTCATTATCACTTTTATAATATTACAGAGATGTTAACCAAAGAAATGTTGTTTTTATTTTTCTACTAATGCTGTCATGAAGTGCTAATAATAATAATTACTGCACGACTGTAGTGTGTCAGTTCGTCGACCGCAGAAAAAGAGGACGCGTGCGTCATGACGTCACATGCCGAAGCGACACGTATGTGCGCTATCAGTGAACGTGCGCGTTCACGTGATCACTTACAGTAGAAAATGGCGAGTCCGTGCACGAAGCGGTTGTGCACGAATGAAAGGTTTGCTTCTCGTCAGGACGCGGATTGCTGGAGGTCTGAATTCATTCACTCAGTTGGTAAGATCAGCACTCTCCGCAGAACACTCTGTTTTCGGTGTTTCTTCACGGTAGTTTCATAGAAATGTGGGCACTAATTCCTGCAGTTAGCATGCTAACGCTAACCGTCAGGATCGGATCAAACCCCGTTAATCTTTGGCTTTCGGTGATCAAATCATAGACACGACGAACCTCCGTTTACCTGTGATCCATTCGGTTTATTTCTCGTCGGGATATTGTTATTCATATAGAGTTGTGTATTGCCAGCTCTCTGCGCGCTCACGTTCGTCTGAAAGTTGTTTTTTAAATGCGCGTTCATGTGCAGTTCAGAATTAGCGTGGTTGACAGATAAGCAAATGTCAGCACTGCAGAAGTGAAAGCACTTCAAACTTTTTTTTTTTACTGTTAAGCAAATGTATTGACTAAACGTACTTTACTTTCATAATCAACAGAAATGTATTGTAAAATTATAATGCACAGAGACTCTTCATGACAACCTGTCAAAATAAGCCTGGTTTAACTTGAAGAAATGTTGACATAAATATAGGCTATTACTGTTGTACAGTATAATTTGACACAAACGACAATGCATATATTTAATTAGGTAAAAAATCTATTTAAACTTATTGCTAAAGATGATTTCTGGCACTGCAGTGAACTAACCATAACACAGAAAAAATATGACCAAGTTTAGGAGTCGACTGTCAACCGCAGTCATAAACCTGCCAGCGTACAACACAATAAACACTCAGCAAAATATTGTCTGATTATCATTATCGATAAAATCCAAGAAAATGTAGAGCTATAATTTTTTGTCAATGTTTCACACCCATAATGCAAATAGATAAAACACCAGCAAATTAAGAACTTCTGCATCAGTTTGACTGCATGTTCTGCACACACACACACACACACACACACGGATGTTAAACACACATCAAACACAGGTCATGAGAACACGAGCGAGTACACACACACCACCTTGAAGCATTTCCTCTGTGCTATTTGCAGTGTGTGTTTGTTTGCGGTGTGTGTATTTGCAGCACACATTCTCAAACTGATGCAGATGTTGTTCTATTTGCATTGTTTGTTTGCCACCATATAACCTACAACTTTAATACTCAGTCAGACGAGTGTGAGATAGCATTCAATAGTGCCTGAAGCTGTATACCAAAAATGAACAACTTCAGCAGAAAGTACTTCACACAGATATCAAAAATATATCTTTAGAAAAGTTTTTACTTTTAAGTGTCTTATGTTTTGCTTATTTGACCTTAAATGCATTATATGAGTAACTTTGGAGTTTAAATTGTAACACGTTTCAGATGATTAAAAAAAACGAGCAAATATAGCAAATTATTTTGCGACCCCCGTTTGAAAACCCCTGGTTTAGTGTTTAAAATCTGTTTAGTGTAAAAGTCGTGTAGCCGTTAGCTGAGATCTCATCCTAGAGTCGCTGCAGTCAAATCAGGAATATTGATGAATTTTAGTCATTAACATTGACCTTAAATGCAGTATTAATTTTATTAGTGCAGGTCTTAAGGAAAGCGCTTAAAAGGCTTAATTTTAAAAAGCCTGCAGATGCCCTATTTTTACATTTACAGTAGTTCCTGTTTATACGTCGTCATAAACCACAAACCGCCGGGCTGCTTCTGACAGGTCATGTGACCTCTCTGTGTACGGGCAGATTTACACTGAAACACATCATGCTATCGCCAGTCATTATGTGGATTTTCTTGCAGTGTGTTTAATTTCTCTTATTTGCATTTATAATATTTATAATACCAGCTGCGACGCGAAGGAAGCAGCAACAGATCTTTTCTTCGATGTTTTCTTGCACTTTTCTTATATTTCAAGACTCAAGTATTTGTGAACAAACTCCATCGCACACCTGCAGTTGATAGGTGCGTCGGATAATAGGACCAAACAAGTTGGTCGTTTTAGCAAATAAGGAACTCCCGCACACTATCGTAACTTGCAATTTCAAAATTTATGTTTATTCACACACAACGTTTCGGTCGTGTGACCGAAACGTTGTGTGTGAATAAACATAAATTTTGAAATTGCAAGTTACGATTGTGTGCGGGAGTTCCTTATTTGCTAAGACTCAAGTATTTGACATTTTGATATACTTTCCTCAAGTTGCCTTCTGGGACATGCATGCATATCATACTTGCCTGTTGAGACAATAATGCTAATAATAATAATATTAAAGCAAACACAGCTCTATTTATCGGAATAGAATCCATATTGTCCGATATCCTAATTCAGGTATCGGGATCGGAAGCTAAAAATGTGGCTCAGTGCATCCCTAGTAGAAATGAATGTATTACTTATGACTGTAATATACTAGTTGTCTGAATTGAGGCAGTGTGTGTGTGGCCTCTGGAGCGCTGCCTTCCGAACGAGACAGCAAAATTACCGGAAAACAAAAAATTGACGTAAAAATTATTATTATTGTTATTTTTTTTCATGGTTTGTTGATGAGATTGAGATGTGTGCGCAACACACAAATGTATGCACTCTTGTGGAGAGGCAGGGATGGACCAGTGTATTGGAGAAGTCCTGCATACGTCACCAGAGGGAAGACTGATCCTTCACTGGAAACTGCTCAAAATATAAAATTAAAGTCTGCATGGAAGAATCATTCACAATAAGATCAATTACATGCATTTAGAAAATAGATTTCATGCCAGCTTCTCAACTCTTTTCCACTCACTCCACCAGTTACTTTTATGCATCTCTGTTCATCTGTTCTCGTTGATGTATTATGCATTATCAACATTTTTCGATGTTTGTGAATTTTGAAAGCCGTCATACAGCCGGTTACTGCCTAGGGCTGGGATGGTTACCGCAAAACCGTGGTCATGTGACCCCTACCGCGGGTCTGAGCTCGTCACCGTCATCACCGCAAACAAACATTGGCCTGCACATGTGTGCACGTTGTATCTAATGACATGGATTGTGTCTAATGACAGTGTGTCTTACATGGATTCAAGGTTTTCCAAACAAAACTTCTCAAATGATGGAGCAAATCCGACCTTTCCTGAGTTCCATGACACATAATAACATTACATCTGTATTAGAGATGCGCGGATGGGCTATTATTTCATCCGTAACCACATCACAAAACTCGCCATCCACCCGCACCAACGTTTTTTGACCAATTTTCAAAACCGCGCCCGCCTGCCATCCGCTGACTGTTGTAAGATCTATGGGCGATGCGAGGCGCTGCTGCCGCGAGGCTAGAAAGCTCTTGGCGGTTCTAGAAACGAGACTGACCCAATGCAGCAAAGATATTTAAAGTAGGGGTCGACCGATATGTGATTTTCAGGGCCGATACCGATTATTACAGACAAAATAGACCGATAACCGATATTTTGAACCGATTATTTATATATATATATATATATATATATATATATATTATATATATATATATATATATATATATATATATATATATATATATATATATATATATATATATATATATATATATACAGTATATAATGTCTGGTGTAAAACTGTAAATTAATGTCAAAATTAAGAAAAACAAAGGGTTTTGACAAATACTTTCTTTAAATTATTTTAAACATATATTTGAATCTGAGGACTGTTATTAATAATAATAATATCTTGTAAAAAGTGCAGGGAGCACTCAGCAGCATTCTGTAAACATTTTGTAAAACTTAAAGACTCTATTTTAATGTTTAAATAAAATTTTAGCAATCAAAAAGCATTTCTAATCAATTAAAATCATCAAACTTATTCAATTTATTTACAGTTTAACAAAAATTACATTTATAGGGCCCTATGAAAAAACGAACTTTTGTTTTGACGGGTTGCCGTTGAGATCTTTGAGTTTCTGTCTGTATGATATGACCCTATGGATACGACGATAACTTTTCTCAGTTGAAACATTAAAAAGCTCATGAAGTGACTAAGCGGCTCTGGAGATGATGTTTATGCAATCATGTCATCAAAAAATGATGCGGCTGAGGCTGAAAACAGCGCAAGCGTCACGCGTGCTCCAGTGTGTGTGTGTGGTAATGATCATGCGTCTGCGGCATTCATTTAGAGACACGCAGCCAGGATTCATATTTAAATAGTCTTTTTGCGGTTTGATTTGTACTGACCTGCTTTTTATTAATTCATCAAAAAGTTGACAAATTCCGTGATATTCCGCTTTATACCGTAAGTTCCGTTTTTATGACTGGATTCCGCGATTCCGTCTGTTTTCTGCATCGCGGAAATCACAGGGCTCTATTATATTGAGGTGTTTTGCAACTTCAGTGTAGTAATCTATTGCTTCTTCAGCAAAGTCTGCTGCTGCCTATGCGTGTTACTGATCAGTGAAGCAGCTCCAGTCAGCGCGAGTGCTCTCTGCTCTCCATGTGAGACAGCAACACTTTCAGTGCCTCAGCTTTCGCGCTGATTGGCCAGACTCGTGACTCACAACAAATCGGATGTGCGGGACATTGGTCTAGTCTACAGAGTGGTGAGTTCCGACAGAGGTGGCAGCGTGAGCCAATATAGCGCATTTCAAAATAAAATTATTTTATCGGCAAATCGGTTTTGAAAATGGCCGATACCGATAACCATAAAAATGGTGAATATCGGCGCCGATAATCGGTCGACCCCTAATTTAAAGGCTAAAGTAGTAAAGCCAATTGGCTATGTTGTATCCCCAGAATATCAGCAGTGAACCCCGTCTCTGATCGGCGCACTGGGACAAAAATAAACAAATAGCCTAAATAAATCACACATCAGCAAACCTGGCCTTACCTGACTAGGCTACTGTACAATTTTATCATTTTGTTTAGAATTGTTTAAAAGTATACATTTCAAGCTTTCTTTTTATGTCTCATGTCTGTGAGGCAAGTATCTATACGCTGAGTTTCGGTTCATTTATGAGACGCTCCAGTTCACGAGCAAGAGATTGCGCCGGCGCCTCCACGTCCTGATTGTATCTGATGCTTATTTATTAATACCAGGCAATTGGTTGATGAAACGGTGATTAAAATGAAGATACAATTTATACAATGAAATTCAATTTAAAGAAAGGCTTTCTACAAAACAAAAAATAAAGTGTCAAAATCATGTCTGACCCATGATCATCTTACTCATGCTGTTCACTTTTCATATAATCAAGATTCAATTACAGAAAAACATTAAGCGGTTTACCGCTATACTGCAGGAATTTCTTGCTTTTCAACCGCGGTTAGAAAAAATCCATCCCGTCCCAGCTCTATTACTGCCACTTATATCACTCCTTACAGACAATGATTTTGCGTTAGTCACCATGAAATCTTTATCGTTGTTTAATGGAGACTTGTCTTGATTATAGTGTGAGAAACTGAACACGTCTCTCTTCTTCTGCAGGTCTGGATATTGTCTTGGAGGTGTTGTGGAGGACCTCAGTCGTGGAGGACCTCAGGCTCTTAACAGGTGTGTGTGTGTGTGTGTCAGAGATAACCTACAGGTGTCGAATATACAAACAGTCACTGCATATTCTTTAATTATTTATAATCAGTACACTAAAGCTACAAAAGTTATTCAGTCCCTCCTTTGTTGTTTGATTAAGATTAATGACAGACATCAGCAGGTTTATTATATTAAGACATAAATAATGCACAGATCTAATATACTATTACACATCAGACCCCCCAACTGTTTACGTCCAACTATGTTTATGTGAATGTGTGTCAAGACAGATTAAAAAAAATATTTCTGTGAATCTGTCCGCTCAAGCGCAATATGGCGCTAAAGAGATCGTGTGTGTGTGTGCGTGTGTGTGCGTGTGTGTGCGTGTGTGTGCGTGTGTGTGCGTGCGTGTGTGTTGGTGTGCGTGCGTGTGCGTGCGTGTGCGTGCGTGTGTGCGTGCGTGGCGCTGTGTGTTGCGTGCGTGTGTGTGCGTGTGTGGCGTGTGTGTGTGTGTGTGTGGTGCGTGCGTGCGTGCGTGGCGTGCGTTGCGTGTGTGTGTGTGTGGTGTGCGTGTGCGTGTGTGTGTGTGTGGTCAGTAATGCATTGATCTTTCTCAGGCGTACTGCACTTAACTCTGTTTAACATCAAGCACGTCCCGCACTTTATTTTCCCATTCATGCATGTTCTTTTTGCTTTACACCAATGAATCGACGGTGTATAATCTCTAAAGCAACTGTTACTTCAGTGTTAGTCAGTTTTCTGTAGCACAGCTTTTGCACTTCCAGGGTAAAACTACTAGCGTCCAGCATTCAGACACAGTGTCACATGTGCTTTTTCTTGTTTTCCATTGTAAAAGGTCATATGAATTCTTCTTTGCTGATTGGCTGCCGTTTGTGATAATCTACGTACTTAACGATCCAATGCCGTTTATTTAACACTCAAACATTAATTTTTGCTCCTTAGGAAATAAAATATTACCATTAAACTGTCCTATCAAATATGTTATGTTGCTTTCAATGACATGCTTATTATATGATATATAGGTGAAATACTAGTAGTAATAATATATGGCAAAATTAGGTGTGTAACGATACATCATTATATTGCGACATAAAAATGCGCCGTTATGTATCGTTGATGTAAACGATATGACTCGCGATACAGAGTTAGTTTTATCCAAGACTCTCCACACTGTATTTATAAAGTATAATTCACCCAAACATGTTAATTCTGTTGTTTCAAACCTATGAGATTTTCATTTAAACTTCCAAACAATAATGAAGATATTATGAAACCTCAGAGATTTTTTACCATCCATTTAAAATCAATTCCTCTAAAACTTAAAAGATAAAAAAAAAAAGTCATAAAGGAATCATGAAAATAATCAATCCAGGAGTCTAATCTAGATCCAAGTGTTCTGAAGAGCCGATGGCTTTATAGAAGAGTTTCAGTACAGACTCTAAGCTGAAATGATTGACAGCTTGAGTTTTAAAGCCTACGGTTCCTCCTGCACTTCTCCACAGGCGACCGCTGATGCGTGCGCACGCCGTTCATTAACAGGCTTATATTGTACTATTTTCAGAAATGATGGGGGCAGATTGGAAAAAAAATCCCCTAAACCAACAGAAAGTAGCAGTGAGAAGAAGTTTGACAGAACAAAGTCATATCATACATCATATCAAGCTTTGTCTAGTTTTGTTTTGATGTCTTGGAAAGAAAGAGTTGTGGATGTGCTCTGTTCTCACAGGTCACAAACAACGTGATGCCTTGCGAATCTTTCACAAATGTTTTCAAGAGAACAAAATCATCACTTCCAGGGAAGTTGGTGCACAATATCAGTAATAAATAACTAAGTTTCTGCAATCTTTCTCTTTATCCCTCCATCATAAACGAATGTGTGTCAGAGAAACACAATAATTGCTGTCGTGTTCTCTGGTGTTCGGATGCTGGTGTTCGGGAACACACTCGTGTTGTGTGTGAGATGCTTCTGGAGGAATTAAACCCAATCATTCTGATCACACACTTTGAGTTTCAGAAACACCAAACCAACATTAGAGACGCCACGACTCCATTGGTTGCTCCAGTTATCCAATCACATGTGACTTTGCCAGCGTCAGCTGAGTTTGTTGCGCATCGAGGGATTTATTCAATACATGTGTTTCCATCGTAGATTATGCGCATATTGTCTTATTAGCACTAAATTGAGGCAGATCAGTTGTTTATCTGAGTATTCAAAGGTACAATATGTAGCTTTTTTGGCCACAAGAAGGCGCAGTTTCCAACAATAACAAAGCGTATGTTTATGACGCAGTGACGAGCTGAATGATGGGACTTGCTGTCAAGCTGATGGATCTAATAATGTTTATGGATGAGTGAAAACACTCATGTTTTTTTAACATTACAGTGGTGTGAAGCAGGTCGCGATTGCTAAAGAGACAGATATCCACACGCGAGCCCGCGGATATAAAGTATATCACACGCGAGTCCCGCGGATATAAAGTATATCACACGCGAGTCCCGCGGATATAAAGTATATCACACGCGAGCCCCGCGGATATAAAGTATATCACACGCGAGTCCCGCGGATATAAAGTATATCACACGCGAGTCCCGCGGATATAAAGTATATCACACGCGAGTCCCACTGATATAAAGTATATCACACGCGAGTCCCGCGGATATAAAGTATATCACACGCGAGTCCCGCGGATATAAAGTATATCACACGCGAGTCCCGCGGATATAAAGTATATCACACACGCGAGCCCCGCGATATAAAGTATATCACACGCGAGTCCCGCGGATATAAAGTATATCACACGCGAGCCCCGCGGATATAAAGTATATCACACGCGAGCCCCGCGGATATAAAGTATATCACACGCGAGTCCCGCGGATATAAAGTATATCACACGCGAGTCCCGCGGATATAAAGTATATCACACGCGAGTCCCGCGGATATAAAGTATATCACACGCGAGTCCCGCGGATATAAAGTATATCACACGCGAGTCCCGCGGATATAAAGTATATCACACGCGAGTCCCGCGGATATAAAGTATATCACACGCGAGTCCCGCGGATATAAAGTATATCACACGCGAGTCCCGCGGATATAAAGTATATCACACGCGAGTCCCGCGGATATAAAGTATATCACACGCGAGTCCCGCGGATATAAAGTATATCACACGCGAGTCCCGCGGATATAAAGTATATCACACGCGAGTCCCGCGGATATAAAGTATATCACACGCGAGTCCCGCGGATATAAAGTATATCACACGCGAGCCCCGCGGATATAAAGTATATCACACGCGAGTCCCACGGATATAAATGATATCACACGCGAGTCCCGCGGATATAAAGTATATCACACGCGAGTCCCGCGGATATAAAGTATATCACACGCGAGTCCCGCGGATATAAAGTATATCACACGCGAGTCCCGCGGATATAAAGTATATCACACGCGAGTCCCGCGGATATAAAAGTATATCACACGCGAGCCCCGCGGATATAAAGTATATCACACGCGAGTCCCGCGGATATAAAGTATATCACACGCGAGTCCCGCGGATATAAAGTATATCACACGCGAGTCACACTGATATAAAGTATATCACACGCGAGTCCCGCGGATATAAAGTATATCACACGCGAGTCCCGCGGATATAAAGTATATCACACGCGAGTCACACTGATATAAAGTATATCACACGCGAGTCACACTGATATAAAGTATATCACACGCGAGTCCCACGGATATAAAGTATATCACACGCGAGTCCCGCGGATATAAAGTATATCACACGCGAGCCCCACGGATATAAAGTATATCACACGCGAGTCCCGCGGATATAAAGTATATCACACGCGAGTCACACTGATATAAAGTATATCACACGCGAGTCCCGCGGATATAAAGTATATCACACGCGAGTCACACTGATATAAAGTATATCACACGCGAGTCCCGCGGATATAAAGTATATCACACGCGAGTCACACTGATATAAAGTATATCACACGCGAGTCACACTGATATAAAGTATATCACACGCGAGTCACACTGATATAAAGTATATCACACGCGAGTCCCGCGGATATAAAGTATATCACACCAGTGGCGGCGTTTCACAAAAACCTAGAGTATGGCATTCCCTCTGGCATAACGTTAAATTACCGACATTACCGAATGATATACCTCACATTAACAAAATGCACAAAGCACTGTTAAGTTAACTTGTAAGTTGACGCGTTGTGTCAGGAGGGAAAGAAAATAGGGATAGCTCACAGCTTATTAGGCCAGACAGAATCGCGGAGGCGATTGGCATCACAACAACTTGAGTTTTATTCACCAATCAAATTCGGGGCAACTATCTGTACCATGCTCCGTCCACATCGTTATCAAACAAACAAAACCAGATGCAGTCAAATGAACGTGAGTACACTGAATATCTACAGTGGCGTAGGGCGAAGGCGTCGTGAGGTGCTTGAAAGTAGCTTTAGACACGTTCGACCCGAGTTCGAATCCACCTTTTGCCGAACTCTCTCTTCTCCCTTTTCCCAACACCGAAACCGTGATATGGCTTTGTGCCTTTATAAAACAGCACAAGACTGTAATTAAGTAGCCTATATAGCCATTCTGTTTGTGCTACGTGATTTAAAGAAAAGTGCACACTTTGCTCACGCAATCAGCCTGGTGATCTTTAAGACTCGTTTATATGAAATGAATATTTTATAAATAAACAAGCCCAGATTTTACAGTGGGAAACCGTGTTTAATTACTCCAGCATCATTTAATGTAAACTGCATTTATGACAAACAAAGAACTACACAGATAGAAAGATACTATAGGCCTACACGGTCTATCAATAAATGCGTGCACGTTTTCATCTGCTTTTGTTCTGACGCTGACGCTGCGGAGAAGCCGGTTGAGATGAGCTTTTTTTAAAATGACTTTTAAAGGTGACGACTGACTGAGCGATCACGAAACGCACATTTTTGGGGGGGCTGGGGTGAAAATTTAGGGGGTTTAAAAAGCCCTTCTAAAATCGTTAACGAGCATCATCAGCTGATGTTTTATCTGAACTCTGACTGCTAGGGTAGGGCAATGGCCATACTCTGCCATACGCAAACGCCGCCCCTGCATCACACGCGAGTCCCGCGGATATAAAGTATATCACACGCGAGCCCCGCGGATATAAAGTATATCACACGCGAGTCCCGCGGATATAAAGTATATCACCACGCGAGTCACACTGATATAAAGTATATCACACGCGAGTCCCGCGGATATAAAGTATATCATCAAACACGCGAGTCCCACGGATATAAAGTATATCACACGCGAGTCCCGCGGATATAAAGTATATCACACGCGAGTCCCGCGGATATAAAGTATATCACACGCGAGTCCCGCGGATATAAAGTATATCACACGCGAGTCCCGCGGATATAAAGTATATCACACGCGAGTCCCGCGGATATAAAGTATATCACACGCGAGTCCCGCGGATATAAAGTATATCACACGCGAGTCCCACGGATATAAAGTATATCACACGCGAGTCCCGCGGATATAAAGTATATCACACGCGAGTCCCGCGGATATAAAGTATATCACACGCGAGTCCCGCGGATATAAAGTATATCACACGCGAGTCACACTGATATAAAGTATATCACACGCGAGTCCCGCGGATATAAAGTATATCACACGCGAGTCCCGCGGATATAAAGTATATCACACGCGAGCCCCGCGGATATAAAGTATATCACACGCGAGTCACACTGATATAAAGTATATCACACGCGAGTCCCGCGGATATAAAGTATATCACACGCGAGTCACACTGATATAAAGTATATCACACGCGAGTCACACTGATATAAAGTATATCACACGCGAGTCCCGCGGATATAAAGTATATCACACGCGAGTCACACTGATATAAAGTATATCACACGCGAGTCCCGCGGATATAAAGTATATCACACGCGAGTCCCGCGGATATAAAGTATATCACACGCGAGTCCCGCGGATATAAAGTATATCACACGCGAGTCACACTGATATAAAGTATATCACACGCGAGTCACACTGATATAAAGTATATCACACGCGAGTCCCGCGGATATAAAGTATATCACACGCGAGTCACACTGATATAAAGTATATCACACGCGAGTCCCGCGGATATAAAGTATATCACACGCGAGTCCCACGGATATAAAGTATATCACACGCGAGCCCCGCGGATATAAATGAATAAGGACATTTAATTCTACAGAACTACCCGCAAGTGCTGGATTACTCACACAGGACAGTTTATTAGACAAATTAAACTTGTGAGGGAACGCAGTGCTGTTTCACTTGGTCTAACGTTACACTCTCACACTAAACGGCATTTAAATGTGTTGAAAGTTATAATGTTATTCTACTTGTTAGTTCGTTTTCTATACGAAACTAGCAGCTAACTTAGATCAAGATTAGAAAAACGTACTGACCATATTCTAACATGTCATCATGTTGAGCTAACGTTAACATTGACTTGTTTTATGTGCATTTGCTCACCTGTCTAATAAAGCTGTCAAGTCGTGACTCGTGAAGCTCTGTCGAGTCCAAGTTAGCTCTCGGCATCTCAAAAACGCCATGCTGATATTGATCCTCATTTAAGTTTAGTTTAGATTCTCTCCTTGTCTGTCCCAAAGTCTGCTTGCCATGGTTTGTTTGAACGAAACAAGAACTTTGTGCCGCTAAACGTCACGCATTACGCAGTTGTCCATGTCTGTCGCCATGGTTACATCATGGCTATGGCATTTCGAGCGGAAACCGAGGATAGCACGGATATTGCGTCATTGACAGGCGACATTTTTTTCCGGGACGGCCACTTATTTAAAATTGGAATTTCTCTGAAATAAAAAATCTTTGGAGTCTTTTGGGATATTGTAAGTACACAACTGCAGGAAATATATCACACTGTGAAAGTGATTTTTGGATATTTTATTACAAAATTCTTACATATTGGACCTTTAATGCACATTTGTAGAATTTATGTGCATTTCTGCATTTCCATCCATTTTTTTAAATGCAATATCTCAATGCACAATAAAAAATAGGTGGATGGAAACATAGCTAGAGTGATGCAACAGATGAGCAAAACAAACCTGATTTGTGTGAATATTTGGCGAAAACCAACAACACCTCGGTCTGTGCGTAGTGGTTTTAGTTATTTTGACAGCACCATTAGTAGGAGAGGAAGAGGAGCTCTGGGGTTCATCACCTGTTTCTGTGAGGGGTGGTAGATTGGTAGATTGCTGATCCCAGTGGGTCCTGTGGTGCTGGATCTCCAGAGCGACATAAGAAATCAGCTTTACCCAAGTTAGGAACGTGATCCGTCTGAAATGAATGTGATTAATTTACCTCAGGAATTCAGTAATAAAAGGACCCTCTCGTTTACTCAGGAATTCCCAAACTGTGGTCCGTGAGGGTACTGCAGGTGGTCCGTGAGGGTACTGCAGGTGGTCCGTGGAAAGGCAAAATAAAATGTAAATTAATTTTACCAGGAAATTCCACCCCAAAAAAATGTAGGCCTAAAAATGTACGTTTGTAAGAGAAATGGAAACTCGAATCCTGAAAAGTTGTCATTTTGCTGCTTTTTCCCCTCGCCATTGAGTGGCACTGTCACCAAGCTTAGCAGGTATGGTCAGATCATGTGACATTAGCCAAATTTCCATCCACTTGTCAATTGAATTATCTGAAGTTCGGTAAAAAAAAACTCATGTGAATAAAGCTGGTGAAAGTGTGTTTTCATCCAACGGCTTTAAAGTGAATATAAACCTGTGTGTAATGACGTCACATGCTGTTTTGAGATAAAATTGGTATATCGAATTGATTTGAGACATTTTAAGGTGTTTCCATTCATTTTCTCACTGAATTGGAAACATTTGCGAACAAAGTTTTGCTAGATAAAATGGATCGCGCCATAATAACGTTTCCATCAGCGTTTATCGCATAAGCCGTATATCCATCAAGATAAAATCCCATGAGACCGAACGCAGTTCATTTGAGTAAATATTCATGAAATTCAATCGGATTTTACTGTTTACATAAGGCATTTTTCATTCGATATCACTTAATGCGGATAAAAACCTGTAGATGGAAACATAGCTACTGATTGATTATGTGAACCAAATTTGGTGAAGACTGGACACAACTTGAGAATTTAACCCAAAACAATAGTCAGACTTTGAGCTGGTGCTGGACCTTGAGGATTTGAATAAAATGTAATTACACTGTCAATATAAAACTGAAACAGTAAATCAAAAGCCTACTTATAACAAAGTCATGCTAACTAAAATAGACTGCTATTTAATCTGTAAACCTGCTAGTAGTCGTTTAGCAGTAGCAGCATTCAGTGTTGGGTAGTTTGGTCTTTCCCTTCCCTGCGCACACGGTTGAATTTTGCCTCTTCTTTTGGATCCACAGATTGTAAGCCTGCAAGTGTGTCAAATTGGTCATTTGATGAAAGTTGTCTTTACTGCTGCTTAAGACGAGAAAAAGTGAAGGTAGTTTTTTTTGTTTATTTACCCCCCCCCCCCCCCCCCCCTTTCCTGATTTGTCAAGACACCTTGGAAGAACCGTTTCGATGTTACCTATCTGTCTATTGCACTAGCTATATTATGGATTCTACAGTTATTTCAAGTAATGTGTTCAAAGGACACAATGGTTTCAATTATAGCTTTTTACATGTTAATTTCCTTTTCCATTTTCCATGGTTTTTAATACATTTTAAGTACATGTTGCATGTGTGTCTCCTATAAGTATGTAAAATAACACCTTGTGCACACCTCCATCCTTATTCTTATTCCACCCTTTTTTTTACCCCATGAACAGGAACATGTAGTTGCACTCAACAAACAAATTGTGGAAAGTGGAGGAAAACCTTTACTAGGTAAAGATCCTTCTAATATCAACAGACTCGAGTGGCAATCAGAGGAATTCCTGAATGCAGTGCTACAGAGGAAAAGTGAGTATACCTCATATGGTCTGTCATTTGTGTAATAAAGCATGATTAGTGATGGGAATGACTGCAACTTTTTCTCTAGTAAGAGCAGTTACTGCCCAGCTTAAAGGGGTCCTATTATGCTTTTTTTTAAATATTATTTAGTGTGTAATGTTGCTGTTTGAGCATAAACAACTAGCCTATACGCTCTACAGATAAAACGTTGTGGAAATTTCGGTTCGCGTACCCGAAGTGATAAAATAAAATAAAATTCTGCATCAATTTATAGGCAAGACAAGAAGTTTGTTTAGGCATGGTTTGTAGGGAATTACAAACCTGCGCACACATATATTCAAACGCACATAACTATAGCATAAATTCTTAATACGCATGTGAACGCCATCAGCGCTTATCACGGTCTGTTTAGAGAGAACGGTGTCGTCTTAGCGGCCCCTAATTTAATAACAAATGATCATTTCGACGGGAGTGAATCAATCAAAACTAACTTTAGCTGAAATAACATTATTCAAGAACCGCTATAAAACCAAACCAATCTCTGTTACCTTAAATTGTCTCTGTAAAACTGCTTTGAAACAATCTATTTTGTTAAAAGTGCTATATAAATGAGGATGACTTGACTTGACATATCTGCAAGGTTACAAAGCTCAAAGTCCACTCCAAAGGGAGATGTTTTAACAAACAGAATCCACTTTCCAAGAACTACAACAAACGACTCGTTTGGACTACAGCGTGATTTTTACGGATCTTATAAAGTCATAATGTTACTCATTTAAATAATCCCCGCCCACGGAATACGCATAAAAGGAACTAGGCCTGGAGACCCCGTTTCCAAAACTCACGTTTGACCTTCCTAAGACTGAAGAACTTAGTGGTTAATTTAATTTAAACACTGTTCCTGAACATTATAACACTAACGTTTATCTGTGTGCTGCACATTTTACGGAGAACAGCTTCCAGAACCTAAAAGAATATGCACAAAAGCTTCTCCTGAAATGGGACAGTCTTATTACACAACTTGTTAGTATGTCTTATAATTGGAACTGTTAATAAAAAACGCAACTAGAAATGATACGATTTATGATGTAACTGAGCTGGCTGACTCCGCTCGTCTGCTAGACAATATTAGTGTTGATGTAGTGTTTACTGTAGCTTTTGTAAGCTCTCGCTATTGTGAGACTGTTCACCGCCCCTTCGGAAAATTAACCATGGTTTTGTGATTGATTACGGTTTGAATTACCATAGTTTTCCGTGTACCACGCGCTTAGCCGTGTGCCAATCACAACACACTGGGCCAGTTAACAAATCACAGCACATTTTATATTTCGGAAGGAGGGGCTTCATCGAAAGGGCATAAAAGGTCCCGTTTAAATGAGTTGATCAAGTTTTAGCTTATCCCTATGAAGCATTTCTCAACAAGGTCACATTAACTGTGATTTGTCATGTTGCCAAATCATTTGCGTTCTTTTTAACACATCTAATTGAACTATCAACAGAATACACACCAAGAATTCCGGATCCGCACATCCCTGTGGTGGCCTTGTGGTATCGTTCAGCAGATGATTAATGAGTTAGCTACGTATTATACCTCAAGAAAAAAGTGCTCTCAGGACTTGCTTCAAAACAATGGAAAAAAGGACCAAAGCCTTCTGAAAACTATCTGCGTCACTTCACCCACTGCTGTCGATAAAGCTTCTGCTCAGAGCAAGTTCATCATGGTGGACCAAGATGCCCCGCTGGACCTCTCTGTGAAAAAGGTCAAAGTAGAGGACATCGAGCAAGGTGCATTATAGAATTATGAATACATAAAGAGCTACTAGTTTAAAAGAATTGTTCAATTTAGCTTTGAATTATTTGTCTCTTTAGATGGAGTTCTTGACCTCTCGACTAGGAAGAGTACGTCTTTAAGGAATTCTAATAGCCCGGCTACACCTTTGGTCAAAAGGTAAAGGAAATCAGGACTCTTATTGACCAGTTTTAAATGTGTTATTTGCTCATCACATAAAGACATGTTTTTTTTTTGTATTATCCAGTTGAGACTGTCTAATATACTTCAAATTTTTTTTGCATGGTCTTTCAGGGACTTTGTCGACCCGAGTCTCGCCCGAGAAGGAGATCTACAGTCGGTGTCCACTTTGGAACAGTTCATGTCTAAGCTCTGTTTGCATCACCAGCGCCAGATAGTTGATGCATTAGGCTTCTTACAAAGCGAAGTCAAGACTGTGGCTTCTTCCAACCCTTTCCAAGTACCCACTCCAAATTTGACCGGGAAGCAAGCGACAACCAGCTGCAGTCATGCTTCGTTTGAAACAAGGTCTGAAAGAACATGCACCGTGGATTCTGCCGTGAGCATTACAAACTCTCAAGAGGCATCTGTTGTCAGGACAAGTCAAAAGCCTACTGGAGAGGTTTTAAATGCAGATGTTTCCAGTGTTGCACGTGTAATGACTGAAAAACCAGTAGACCTTTGCAAGATGGAGGTTTTGTCGTCTTCATCTTGTGGAACAGATGTTGAGTGTGGAAAAGAAAGTTCTCCAAACAAAAGTGTTGTCATGACAAAGACAACTACTGATCATCAGGTAGCAAAACAATTATTAGGATCAAGCATTCAGCAAATTCAACATAGCGATTCTGTATGCAGTGCTGAGCGACGCTTGCCGACATATACCGCAGAGTCTGATCATCTGTTATCACAATGCACACAGAAAAGCTCATTTGCACAAAACGAAGATGCTGTTGTAAAGCCCTCCACAATTCACAAACATCAAATGTAGTTATACCAATATCTCCAAGAACAGCCAGGAAAAGCAGAAAAGGTTCTTGCCTAAGGGAAAGTAATGGCTCTTTAAGTTGTATCATAAATGATACCGATAGCCATTGTGACCTAGTGTATATTAGAAAATCAATAACAGAATGTCAGCTTCAATCTCGTAACCGACTGCATCCACGACAAAATGCTCGGAAGAGCACAAGAGGGCACAAGTACGTTGAGGAGTACTTGGAGCTAAAAACTGTCCGTACGCTAGCTCGTAAATCTATAGGGAATTCCAATGGGAATTGTCCAGCTCATATGCCGGACATGCACACCTCAGTTGCTCCAAAGCAGGCCCTTTCTATTTCTGGCAGTGTTCCTCTCATAAATGCACCTTTTGCAGGGGACTGCATGGAAAATGTTATTCAGAAATTCGCATCGGAGCAGATAGTGGAGAATGAAATGCCAGGAGATGTTGTAAAAGTAACTGGTCTTGGTTTGGTGGTTGAAACCAGTCAGACAGGTAAAGTTGAAAGTAATGGGCAAATTTCCCATGAACCATCTTGTCAACTGAGTGAATTAACCATGCAACCAGATTTGATCAAAGAAGCTCTCATTAATATAATTCAGAAGTGCAAGGAGACATGTGCATGGTAGAAATCAAAGAAACCACTGAAACAACAGAACTCACTGTACAGAAAGAAGGATGTGAGTCCCAAATTGGACCCATGCTGGAAGAGGTGGTATGTGGTACAGAAAGTAAAGCTCACTGTGAGGATAAATCTTTGGAGCCATCACTGATCCCTGTATCCCCTAACATGGCCAAAGAGTCATCTGATGGAGTGGACGTGGAACCGAGAAATGAGAGAGAAATGACAAATCCTACAGAAGTCGAGACTGCAGCAGATGTCCACAAACAATCTGAGACATCAGAAATAAAGGCAAACACTGAGGAGGATAAAAGTTCTCAAGAGCAAGTTTCGCTCGACACTGAAAGTAATCTCCAAATGACGAACTCTTCCCAACTACCAGCAAAGGACCAAGGGGATTCAGTGGTGTCCAGCCTAACAAAAGTCTCTGCTGTACAACCACTTTTAAAATGCAAGGAGAAGGATACGGATAGTCAAAAAGTTGTGAATGCAAAACACACAGTGTCCTCAGACAGATGCTTGCGTAGTAGGGTTTCAAAAGGCAGCGTTGACTTAATGAAAGACTCTGGGAAGTGTGGTGCATCTGAACTTGAGCGTGCAAATGATAAAAGCCCAAAGACTCAATCTACTGAAACAAATTTGCATATTGAGAAAGAGCGTGATTTGAAAGCTCTAGACATTCTTGAAACTGCACAGGAGCTTCCAGCCTCCAAACCTTGTAACAGTCTAGTTGTGGATCATGCAGTCAAAACAAGACCAAAATTAAGAAATGCAAAAGAAAGAGATGAATATCCGGGTCCAAGCGTCAAAATGAATGAGGAGTTGCCAAGTGTTTTGTCACCTGAGGTTCTTCCAGAAACTGTTAGCACCCCCTCCACCTCCACAGAGAGTGGGGAACACCACAAACTGAATAATCAAGCCTCTGAAAGCTCTGAAAATATGCCAATTAAAACTGAAAGTAGTCCTATTAAACTGTCAGATAGTGTAGATTGTTCACCCATCAAAAAGTCCCCACCAAGCTCTGAAAATATGCTTTTGAGAAGCAGAGGTAACACTGAACGGACTTTTGGTAGCAAATCGAGTAATCCAAAAGAAGGCCTTTCAGAAAAGCAAGGGCAGATGCCTTTAAGAAGGAACAGCACTGCTAGTGAGCAGGCCACGAATAAAGATTTGTGTACGTCTTCCGAGGGGGTAACACGCATGCCCCTACGAAGCAGGACCATTAGCACAACTAAACCGATTGTTACTAAAGATTCTCCTGTTAAAGGTTCCATCAAAAGTTGCGTCAGTGAACAACCTATCAGTTCACAATCCAGTACTACCTGTAGAAAAACAGAGGCCAATGCTCACATGCCCTTAAGAAGTAGTGCCAGTTTAATTGCAGAACCTCCCCAAAACAAATCCGCTATCGTAGATGCATTAGAGAGCCCTGGGCGCATGTCGTTGAGAAGAGGGAATGCGTCGAATACTGAGAAGTTGGTTGGCTCAACAACACCCCCTAGTAAAAATAAGCGTCCTTTGAGACAACAACGGGTTTCAGCATCCTCAAGTGGGGAAGCTGAAGAGAGCCCATTGAGTTCAAAGCCTAAAATCCAAAACCAGAAGCATATGGAGCCCCAAATAAGAGCCCCTTTGAATCTCCCAGATGAGTCCTTGTGCATTACTGGCTTTCAGAGAACTGAACCAGTTGTTTGTAGTCCCTCCAAATTTTTTGAGGTACTAAGGGGAGAAGAACACCAGCAGTTAATTTCAAATTTAAATACAACGTTTGATAAAATGCACAAAGGTTGGGTTCAAATGGACAAGGAGGGTCAGCCTGCACCGAAACCCAAAAACAAGGCAGATAGACTCAAAGAAATCTGGAAAAGCAAACGCAGGGTGCGAAAGTCAAGACCATTGGAGCCACAGAAGTTTTCCCCAGTGCAAATGCTGTTCATGAAGCCCTTTGACTTGCCCAGTATCTGCAGGTGGTTCCTACAATCAACTGAAACAAAATCCCTTGTTATTGTCAAGAAGGTGAACACCAGACTTCCTTCAGAAACACAGTTGTGCTTTCACACTTCATCAGCAGGAGCAGGGTCATCTCAAGGCATATTTCCGAGCCTCCAGGCAGAACGGTTAAAGAAGCATCTGAAAAAGTTTGCTATGGCATCCCCGGTGAAGAACAACCCCAAGAATCAAAGGCTAATCTCAAAAGCGTTAGGTCAGGGTGTATCCGTAATGAAGAGTAAAGAGAAGCACGAACCGACAACTGCCACGCGGATCTCTACAAAGGCACAGAGTCTTAATGGAGTGGCACCGGCTCCGGAGAGCCTCGGTGCGAACGCAGGCGTTGCCAAAAACCCAGCAAGTGCTCGAATCCTGAAGAAATATTCGAACATGCGTGAGAAACTTCAGGTTAAGCAAAATAAGAAATGCAAAGAGAAAGCCTTCAAAGGGGCTCGTTTGAAGGCGGCATTAATTCCAAAGAAAGTCGACAAACCGAAATTACAGACGCGTAAAGGACCGAAGTCTGCGGTTGTCCAAAGGATCAAATCGCTCACCAAGAAGGCGAAAGCAAACTCGCCCCTCAAAGAACAGGCTTTGAAAAAGAACCAATGTCACAAAGACAGTGCCTCTCCAAAGAGGTTGAAGGCACTCAAAAAAGTGACGAAAGCCATTGGTGAGCGTGTCTCGACTAACGCCTTGAGTAAAAAACAGATACTGCTCAAATCCGGGACTGAGAAGGCACAGCAAGTGAAAACCAGTGGGACTAAAGTTGACCTGAAGAAACCGGTGCACCAAAAAGGCCCTAATTGTTCTGAACCACAATCTTTAGATGTGGACATTAAGCCTCTGGCATTGGAAGACCAAGTGTTAACAAGGTCTCAAAGAAAGATGGAGGTGACCTCTTCACAGACTGGCTCTCCTAAATCCTCCACGAAGCGAGGCTTGGAGCCACTGGTCACTCCTACTAAACGTACACGCACCTCGAAACCCTGAGGAAGGTGTACAGGTACTAGAACTCGTGTAGAAATGTTTCACAACTAAAGAGGTGCTGACGCTTTTCTAAATGTTCCTTTTCCTGGAAGGACGTTTATTTTTGAAGCTATTTTTTAAGCTTGGCAGTAGGCATGTGCCGGTATCAAATTTTCATGCTGCGATTAATTGATTGAGCTTTTATCACGGTATACGGTATTATCACGATATTTTATTTACATAAGAGAAACAGATGGATTGGGGGGATCTAAAAAAAACAATTTGCATCACAATAGGTGTAATTGTGATTGTCAAAACATTTGGTAACTAAACAGAATTTTATTAAGTTTAGTGACAACATGTTACAATGTTTACATGGTACAGTGACTGGTAGGCTACTGTTTGTATTATTGCTTAACACAATTTCAGTTCAATTCTTGATTTGATTTCAATCTTGATTCAATCTTAACTCATTTGGATAAATATTAGGTAGGCTACTAAAGTAGATAGCCTACATGTACATTTTTCTCAAGAAAAAATATATCTCACATAATTCTGTAAACATACAGAAAGCCCTATCAACTGTTATTATTAAAGGTTAAAATTAACAAATTAAATATAATGTGGTTTTCATTATAATAACAATTATGTAGCCTAATGACATAAGTAAAAATATAATAAATATGTAATATAGTGCACATATTTAGCGAAAAATTCCCCTCTCTATTTTTTCTAGTCAACTAACGTGCTGGTAATTAAATGGCCTGAGGTAAAATGTAACGTTCTGTGACGATTGTTCTCCTGCAGTTTTATTGACCTCTTTCCGTGATTGAAAAACACTGATTGATCTATTATGTATGAGGCATATATATCTTTCGGGAAGTTGTACTATATCTTTAAATAAAAAGTAACAGATGATCGGTTCACTTGAACTAGGTGCTACAGTGATCTGTCACGTCACATTTACAAGCGCCAAAACGGTATTTATTGTCTGCATTTCGTAATAAAATGGACAGATCCTGAGAGCTGAGAATTTGTTTCATATAAAAAGTAACCTGCTCTCTCTAGTCTGTCGGTGTCAGTGATCTTTGCTCCGCGATTTTTCTCTGCGTGAGAGCCTGTGAAAAGTGTTGATTGCGTGAGTCTCAAGCTGAATGCTATGAAGTTCTCAATTTCACATCTATGTGTTTTCGAGTTTAGCTACTCTTTTACCTTCATAGTTGGCAACTTTGCAGTTCTGCTTTTAAAAAGGAGATAAATCGTCGGCAGCGTTCCTCTTTCCGCCATGCTTCTTCTCCATGCGGCGATTGTTTAAATTAGACTAGAGCGCGCACTGCGCCGCATGAACACAGTGCTTATGTAGGGATTGTTTACATCAGAGTGCGCACGTGTTTTGCGCAGCATATACGCAGTTGGGTTTTATTAACGGTTGATGGAAAATAAGCTAATGCGCATTCTAAAACTCTAAATTCGGATCTATTATTTTTCACGGTATTTTGAAGTGCCCGCGATAACAATATCGTGCATATTCATTACCGCGATTTATCGCATTACCGAATACCGGCACATGTCTACTTGGCAGTACAGTACATTTTCAGAGTTTTGAATATATTGAGAGAGATTTGTCTTTGAAAAGAAGGAACTTTGACCGCTCTACCTAACAACAGTGTCAAACTTTTCCAAATATGCTTTAAGAAATCTATTTGTTTTAGAAAATTATTTTTTCCCCCTTGATGGGGCCATTAATGTAAAAACAAGTCAATAAATAAAGGTTCCGATTCACTTTAATGGGGCATTTTAAATATGGGTTATGAATAACTCAATAACTCTATGACCGTTTGTTTGTTTGACCGTTACATTTGTATAGCTTATTACAACAACTTGTAATATTGAACCAGATATTATTTAAGGAGTGATCCACAATTCTAAAACGATTAATAATTGTAGTTAAAGTCGGTTTGTAACCTGAATAATGTGCCTTTTTTCTTATCTGTATTTATAAATTGCGTTTGCCTCATGAAATAAAGCCTCATTGCACATAGATAAGAGAAATTTGTCCAAAAGGTCTGGTGATCATGGCTTTTTTTTCTTTCTTTTTTTCCTTGTATTCATTACTAATTTCTCTTTTAGAGCACTGAAGTTTAAATATGTTGTATTTTCATACAGTCCACCAGTGTTGTACCTCCTCATTTTGTCCGTTCTTGTGAGATTTATGCATAAACTTGTGCATATCACTGTTTCTCAAGTAGATTTTCTATAGATGAGTAATTTATGCATTATGGTCTCAAACGTTCTAAAACAGCCGTATTTATGAAGCTAAAAAGGAAACTATGCAAGATTACAGGTTTTCTAAAATCTCTTTCTGCTTTAATCCAGTTTGTTAATTTAGGCATTTAGTTAGGTGAATAATTATGAGTTTTATTTCAGCTTACTTTGTTTTGTAATTGTTTTATTTTATTTTTTAACATTGCTTAAAAGTCAAAAAAAGTAAATGTAAAATGTAGTTTACATATATACCAGGCTTGAAGACCCCGTTTATATGATTTTTGGTGTGTGTCATGGGGAAAAACTGATAAAAATGTAAATGAACTTGGTTTTGAGATGTATGTATTTTTTTGTTTTGTTTTGTTTTGTCACCCAAAGTAAAAAAGTGATGAGTAAAGTAAAGAATGTGCAGTGAAAGTTGGTTCTCAACTGTGTAATTTCATCCAGAAAAAGCAATTTGCTAAACACATGAGCTACATTTATGTATAGTGAATTAATAATTCAGTTTTGCTTCTCAAGTTTTTTTCCCCCTTTCCAGAGTACGAATGAAAAGCAGATCATGTTTGCTTTGATTTAAAGGTACAATATGCAGGATGTTTCGTCACCAGGGTTCGCTAATCTCTTACAATAACATATATATATATATTGATGACGTATATTCCGCATTAAGCGTAATTATGGATCTTGTCGTCAAGCTGATGGATCTTTTATGGATGAGTGAATACACTGATGTTTTTAACATGACTGTGGTGAAGCAGGAGCGATTGCTAGACGTACACCAGCGCCACACGCAACGCCAGTCCCGCGGATATAAAGGAATAAGGACATTTCATTCTACCCAACTACACACAAGTGCTGAATTAATACTCACACAGGGCAGTTTATTAGAGGAATGAAGCTTGAGGTAACGCAGCGCTGTTTCACTCGCTCTAACGGCTGTTTCACACCGCAAGCGTGAAGCCCCGTTCACACTACACGCGACTTTGTCGCTGCAAGTCGCCAATCGCTGGCGATGAGGTCGCTAGTGGGCGTTCCCATCACTAGTCGCTAGCGGGACTTCCAAAAGACAGCGAATCAGCTTTCTTGCTGAACTGTACAGTAATAGGTTATTTATATCTAGTATACATTGATTTCAATAACATTATGGAGTATATAAACATGTAATTGGGGAGTGTAAATAGCACTAAAATATTAGAAAGGCCACTATAGTACGTTAACTTAGGTTTTGTTTACTGTCTCTGTCAAAAAAAATAGTTAATTGTACAGACTATTCAATCATTTGAACCTACTTGGAATCCCCACGATCGCCGAAACTGCTTTCCACGCATCATTCTTTTTATTTATGTCCCTGTATGTTGGCAGAGACATATCAAACAAAATTGGAAAATTGCTAACCGCAAGGATCAATTTCTCATCCATCTTTAACTACCGTGCACTAGGGCCCAGGGGCTGAGGAGAAGGATCACGCTCCACTCCTATTGGTTGTCGCTCGCGAAAATCGCTCTTCATTTGCATAAAGTTAAAAATTTCTCAACTTTTGTCGCTTGTCTCTTGTCGCTTGACACGCCCCATCTAGTCGCCAACGGTCGCTGTCGCGCGTGTCGCCGGAAGTCGCCCGCTCACCATTGAAATGAATGGTGTCGCGTCGCTTGCAGCGATAAAGTCGCGTGTAGTGTGTACGGGCGAGCAGCGCGTCAGCGTAACTACATCGTCACTGCAGCTGCAGACACGCGGAAGTATTCACACTGGAAGCGTTTCTACAGAGTCACAGTAGCGACTCCAAAGCTACATATAAGCGAACAATTATTTACAAAGACAACTATAAATTTGATTTTAGAAGTTGGTCATTTATAAAATTGATAGTTGTTTGTTATAGTTTGTTATTTATAAAATTGCTAAAGTTTGTTATAGTACAACATTCACATATTTAAATGGTAAACAACAAAACAACACAGAAAACAGCTCCAATCTTGTCGTTTCGGTCATACTTTCGATATGTTTACAAGACTGCAAACTCCGCGGATAAAAACAAACAAACAAAAAAAACCGCACACTCAGGTTTGATTTGGGTTGTGCCAGCCTGTAGCTGTCTGTGTATTACATAAACTAAAAGAATGTTTATATATAATATTTTCTGGCTAATTTACTTTAGTTTTTTATAATACACCATGCTTTCACAAACTGAATAATTCATAACAAATTTAAATGGGTAGCCTAAATCTTCTATAAATATTTTTTAGTCTTCATTTTCTTTTTTTGCCTACTCCAGTTCTTGTTAAAACTCACTAAACATGCTTATTCTGTGCATTTTGGGCACTTTTTGTGTAAAATCATATTTATTGGGTCCATCAAAAGTGAGCTTTCACTTTAATTGAGCGTCAGCAGCGCAGCAAAAATAGACTTGCCGCCGAAACCCCCGCTTCACTGCTGCTCACGCGCCGCTCCTGCTCGACGCTCACGCGCTGCTCCTGCTCCCGGTGTGAATGCACTCATTGATTAACATGCACGCCAAAAAAAATACGCGCTGCTCACGCGCCGCTCACGCTTGCGGTGTGAAACGGCCGTTACAGTTACACTATCACACTAAACACATTTGAGTGTGTCGAATGTTGTTAGTTGGGTTGTTTGTTGGCTGTATGAGACTTAAGTAAGCTAGATCAACATTAGAATAACACACAGATCATATTCTAACATTTCATCATGTTGAACTAAATAACATTAATTAGTTTTATGTACATTTGCTCACCTGTCTAATAAAGTACATGCAACACTCGCGTCTCTGTCGAGTGGAAGTTAGTCGCGGACGTGGAGCTCTCGGCATCTCGAAACATGTTGATCTTCGTTTTAGTCTCTTTTTGTCTCAAAGTCTGCTTGCCATGGTCCACAATGTTTGAACAAAACAACAACAGCGTGAGCGTCCTGCTAGGCATAACGGCCATAACCCAGTTGTCCACGTCTGTCACCATGGTTACTATGGCAGTACGAGCGGAAACAATGGTGGAAACCGAGGCTAACGCGGATATGACGCATTGACTGGCGACGACTCACCGCTGCTCACACGCCCCGTTTCCTTGGTTAAACATTTGGGATATTGTAAGTAATCAACTAAACAAAATGTATAACATTGGCCTAGTGGTTTTTGGATATTTTACTGCAAAAATCCTGCATATTGTACCTTTAAATATGCCCATATTTTGCAGCTTGAAACTTGTTGTGGTTTTGATAAAGCAGACATAGACACTGATATAGTCACACATTTTAATGAATGAAAAAAGTTCAGTAAACATTTTGGTGGCGCTACTTACATTCGGAGTAACTGCAGTTAGTCAATGTAACTATCAACGTAACATCAGAAGAATAAACAGCAAGAGCTCTTAAATGTTCTATATGCAACAGCGACAGTATCTTTCACAATAAAGTTTCTTGAGTTCATGATGCAATGGTTGTGATTGGCACAAGACCATGAAGTCTACAGGAAAAGTCTGAAACCCTTTCCAATGATTAGTATGCACTGAAGCGATCACATCTCTAGCGATGACTTTCACATCAGCTTTCGTTCCCAGTTCCTCAATGTACAATAAGAGCAATAAGTATCCACCGTAGAGTTAGAAAACCGGTCGATATTTGCTTTATGGAAACATCAACCATGTGGTTCAATGAATATATGGAGAATTTAATTACTTCTCAAATAGTGCCACTTCACTAAAGAAGAATGAACTAAAACGTGACTGCATTTCTCTGAGCAATCGGGGCTATTGACTCGCTCTTTATTATGAGGACTGGATGGTAATTACACTATTAAAAATGCCTTAATCTCAATAACCTCTTTTTCCTCTTGGCTTTAATCACAACTCAAAATCAGCTTTCTATCTGGACAGGTCTTAAAATAAATAATTACAAAAATCAAGCACAAAGATATTTTAAATGAATTAAATGTGGTATTCACATGGAAGACAACATTTACAATATTAAAAAAAAACTTCCGAAACAATCAACACTGGCTCCTATTACAATAAGGCTAATAGGCTAATTATTATCTATGCTTTTGGCCAGTTTTAAACCACCGTATAAGCAAGTGAAATAAATGGCCGAATAAAACACCAAAAAGTCACCAAATTTCACACTGCTGTTTTGATAATAAAATCCTGAAAACAAATGTATTCTTTAACATATAAAAATACTATACCAAAATGAAATACAAATATATATTAGAATCTGTTAAGCATTTCTGTATAAAGTGAAGGTCTAGGGAAGTTAGGAAAAGGAAATCAAAGCGAAAACAAACACCCACCGAAAGAAATGAAATAAGCCGAACTGCACTAATTCGCGTTTTTAATTCTAGGACGATGTTCATGGCGACTGGCGAACGCAGAAGCTTGCGGAGGTAATACTGTAGGAACGGTTACGGTGGATGCGAGACTCGTGTGTACAGTGTTGTGGTCATAATAACCCATAGTCATATTGTACCCCTCAAACACGGACCCTTATTAAACTGCAGTGGCACCGCATCCTCAGCAGTGTTTCCATAAGCCATGGTCTATTTTCTGCTCGGCAGTGCTAATGTTAACCACAATCCAGACATCACATGACGATGAGCATGCATCTTAGAAACGGGTGATGAGATCTATCTAGCGCTTGATTTCAGCTCTCCCTTACATTCGTCACGTTTCTGTTTGAGGTAATGGAATGACCAAACACTATGAAATACATCCTCGCTTCTCGATCTATTGAAAGTGGAAATATTATAAAGAAGCTCGTAACTCTACGGTATGGCACCAGGAGTGTCTCTTCATGTTCAGATGGAAGGCTTCTGGCCCGCCATGTAGTTTATTAATGAGTGGAAGAGTCCCATTACACACAAAACCATTGGAAATATCTGGTTTGACAGCATGTGTTTCCATGCAAAATCTCCGTGATTTCACATGCTCTATTTTACCAGCGTGTCGCTGAGGATGTATTCTCCCACACAGGTATATCATACATATAGTGCATGTTCCTTTCAATCACCATTTTGGAGCGTAATCTGCTCAAATACACGTCCAGCACTGCAGAGAGAGTCATCGTTTTCTTCTAATACATGACTAATGCTCTTCTGTCAGCAGAGTTGGTGTTGTTTGACCCGTTGGAGGGGATATAAAGGTAGTGTGGGGTGGGGCGGGGGTAAGTCTATATTCTTCTGTTGTTGTGATGCTCTTCTGTGGGACTGTGGTGTTGTGGCTCTACATGCACGCCGCACAGCCACACTTGACGGTCTTCTCCACCTCCTCGCTGAAGGACGAGCCGTCGCTGCACTCGAAGGTGTGTGTTCTCCTCTTCATGCGCTGGCTGGCGCAGCAGGAGCCGGACTCGCAGACGCCACTGCACTCCACCCACGACACCATGCGTGTGGTCTGACAGATGGAGTAACCCCGCTGCACCTGGTAGAAGTCCCGCACCGGCTCCCCGTGGCACTCGGACTCTACAACAGAACACACGGCGTACAAGACTCACATTTAACTCTTTTCCTGCCAGAGTTTTTGAAAAAAGTTGCCAGCCAGCGCTAGCATTTTTAATAATTTTCGTAAAAGTTTCATGGCCCCCAGAATATTTTGTATGAATATGAATAGATGTTTCATTTAAAAAATCGTGTTCCCCGTGGCACTCAGACTCTACAACAGAACACACAGCGTACAAGAACACATTTAACTCTTTCAGCCAGCGCTAGCATTTTTGCATTTTCGCAAAAGTTTCATGGCCCCCCGAATATTTTGTGTAAATATGAATAGATGTTTCATTAAAAAAAGAAAAAGCAGAGAATGGTAAATGGTAAATGGACTGCATTTATATAGCGCTTTCACAGACCAATGGCCACCAAAGCGCTTACATTTGCCTCACATTCACCCATTCACTCTCTCATTCATACACCGACGGGCGACGCAGCCATGCAAGGCGCCATCCAGCTCGTCGGGAGCAGTTGGGTTAGGTGTCTTGCTCATGACACCTCGACACTGGTCAGGTGGAACCGGGGATCGAACCACCAACTTTCGTTTGTAGACAACTACATGAACCACTGAGCCACTGCGCCCTTATTGTAGAAAATCGTGTTCCTCTACAACAGAACAGACAGCGTACAAAAGGAATATATAAAGTTTGGAATTGAGAATACATTGATTTGTTGATTCTGATTTGTATACTTCATTTCATTTCGAATATTTTTGACTTGTGGATTTTGATACATATATTCCAATTTATTTATTTATAATTTAAAAAAAACTTTTTGTATATTGCTTGGTTTAGTTATGTTTTTGGATGAGATATATCTTCTTTGTAATATTCAAACTTTCTCTCTTCTGTTAGTTCTGTGCCGCATAACCAGGTGATTGTCATGTGATTAACTGATGAAGGCTCATTGGCCAGTGTGCCGTTGCTCGTCACCTGTCTTTAAAATACCTAAGCCATGAAAGAATAAAGGCTTTTTAGATTTTTCTAAAGTCGAATTACTTTCTTTCATTTTATTGCTTTAATCGCTTGCTTCTGCTTCTTCTTCATCTGCGTTTGTTTTGATCCGGAGGTTCAGTTCTCTTGCAGGAGATGTGTAATAGTGTCGTCAGTGGCGGGGAAAGAGTTAATTACAGTAAACTGAAGGATCTGTCCATAGCTGCTTTTTTAACCACTGCATTGTGAAACTTCTGAAACCATTGCGAATCATTTGTTTCAGAGGATGCATCAAACTGCTAAAGTCATGTGATTTCAGTAAACAAGGTTTCGTCATAATCGTTTCAAAATTCAATTATGAATTTCGGATCTGTTTAAATTGTTTCTATTTCCTCATCATTTATGACGCAAGGCTTCTTCGTTATTAAATCGTTATTCCACCAATGAGTGTTTTTGCTATTATCTGGTAGGGGGCGCTGTTACGCATCTTCTAAAGATCTCCATCTGTGTTTGATCATCGCTCTGAAACCCATCTGATAGCAGAGGCTCTGTTCTTTCTTTTGTTATATTGATTGTAGAGTTGTCAAGAAGTGCCGACTTCGGTACTGAAATTTTAAAATTGTGACGCTTTGAGCGGAATCGTAAACACCTCTGATTGGCCGTTGTGTTCACACGCTCATAGGATTTGTCTGTGATTGGCTACAATGATACAATGAAAGTGTTTTAATAAAGCTCATGCACGCGTCTATCAGCGGACCTGCTTTCTAACGCTCCCGTGTGTATCTGTGCAAGCGCTCACTGAAGAGCGTCATTTATCCATATTTGCAACATGTTTTTGAAGCACTGATCATTGTAGCCAATCACAGACATATCCTATGAGCTCGTGAACACAACGGCCAATCAGGGGAGTTTATGATTCTGCTCAACAGCGCTCAAAGCGGCACATTTTTTAATTTTCAGTACCGACTTGGTACCGAAGTTGGCACTTTTTGACAACTCTAATTGATTGTTTACATATTCATACAACAAAATATTCTGGGGGCCATGACAGTTGAAATCAGAAAAACAGTTTGTTTTTTAATGGTAGTGGAATGTCATACACACCTAAGATGGCTTGAGGCTAATTGTAATTTTATGGGTGAACTATCCCTTTACCCAGCAGGCCTCACCAGTCTGTGTCAATTGAGCAATTGGTTCAATAAATTCCAAGTTTTGAAAAGCCTAGTTTCTCCCATCACTAGCTACCCATGCGTTGTGATCTCATCAGAAACAGAATACTTCACACACGTTCTGCATTCGTTGTCTTACCCTTGTCGCACAGCTCCCCGCTGTAGCCCTCCTCACAGTGACAGTAGGCGTCTCCGGTGTCAGAGATCTGGCAGTGGCCGTGTTTGCACTGCAGTTTTCTGCATGGGTTGAAGAGTTCCTCCTGCTGGTTACACAGGGCTCCATGAAAACCCTCCTGGCATTCACAGCGGTACGACTGCATGTCCATTGGAACACACCTTCCATGGACACACCTGTGCAAAAGCCAATGACAGAGTTAGCATTACGTGTTGCGTGTCAGTCCGATCGACATATTTCAAGAATGGGACTGACTTGCTGCCCAGGCAGGGGTTGGCTGAAGGCTGGTCGCAGTGTTGCCCGCTCCAGCCGGGCTGGCAGTGGCACACGGGGCCCGTGGCAGTGTTGGGCTGGCAGATGCCGTGCAGGCAGTATATCTTTCGGCAGGGCTCGCATCCGGGCACCACACCGGGTTTCATCTGGGTTTTAGTGAAGTCTTGCAGCTCATTATTGATGTAAAGGTTCTGAATGCAACCGTGGAAACTGGAGCCGTTCTGGATCTGCCATACTCGAGGAGCCGTGGGGTGGACGCTGACCGGCATGCCTGAGTCAGAGAGAGAAAGCGCTGTAAGAGTTAAGGGGAGATGTAACACACATGCAGCAGAACACTGATGCCGGTTACGGCTAATGCTGTGTAGTAGAGTCCCAGACAGAAACATATGGTGCGTTCAAGTCCTCCTGGGAAATTACGTACGAGGTGGGAAGTCGTGTTTACGACGTGAGATGCGTTCAAGTCAGTTTCGTCAGAGCAAGATGGCAAAAAAGTGATGGCAAGATGAACAAAGAATGCGCATCAGGTGTGTTTTTCTTTTTATAATTAACCTATGAAGCCAAGGTAAACTGTTAGCATTTTTGTTGTAATTCATAAACTTGCTGCTTTTAACAAGATAAATGATGATCATGATAAATGACAGTTTCTTGGACGAGTAAACTTTTAAATTTAATTAAAATATACTGTCAACTACAGACGTTGCATCTGCATCCATTGATTCCGCCATGTTTCTCACTGACACGCCCCCAACTATTACAGATCGGGGCTTAAAGAAAATCCAGAGCTCCCCACTGGTATTTACGACATTGTGGTGGCGTTCAAGTGCGCTCAACTCGTAATTACGATCTATACGAGATGACTTGAACGCACCAATAGTGTCGGCCCAGATCCGGCCCACATGTGGTACACATGGACTGCCCACTGAAGCTGAGCAGGGCTGAGTCTGGTTAGTATCTGGATGGGAGACTCCTGGGAAAACCAGGTTTCTGCTGGAGAAGGTGTTTATGAGGCCAGCAGGGGGCGCTAACCCTGGGGTCTGTGTGGGCCTAACGCCCCAGTGTAGTGACGAGGACACTATACTGTCAAAGACCACCGTCCTTCGGATGAGACGTTAAATCGAGGTCCTGACTCTCTGTGGGCATTAAAAATCCCAAAAGGGCCAAATTTGCCCCTTGACCTCTGTCCACCATGGCCTCTTAATAATCCCTATATACTGATTGGCTTCATCACTGTCTCCTCTCCACCAGTAAGCTGGTGTGTGGTGGGCGTTCTGGTGCACTACCGCATCATCCAGGTGGATCTGCACACTGGTGGTGACTGAGGATATCCCCCCCTTCCATGTGTAAAGCGCTTCGAGGACCCCAAAAAAATGCTATATAAATGTAACTAATTATTAGGTGTTCAAGCACTTTAGTGCTGAAAACCTATTGTTATTGAAAAAATTCCCCTAAAACGCATCGTGCAGCCTAAACCGTAAGTGCTAGAGACTTGAAACTCGGCCAGATGGTTGGCCTCAATTTGGGGACAACCTATCAGAGTATGATCCCGATTGGCCCATAGGTGGCGCTACAGCAACCAAAAGAACTAAATTGCTCATAACTCCTTGACCGTTTGACTTATCAAGGTTTCTACACCACTGTGATCCCTGGCTCAAGACGGACAAAATGTATATCACCGATTCTATTTCGATTTAGGCAAGAAAAATTTTCTGCCATCAAGTCAAGTCAAGTCATCCTCATTTATATAGCGCTTTTAACAATGTAGATTGTTTCAAAGCAGTTTTATAGGGACAAATATATAATTTAAGGTAACAAAGAATGGTTTAGTTTTATAGCGGTTCTTGAATATGTTGTTTCCAGCTAAAGTTAGTTTTGATTGATTCACTTCCGTCGAAATGATCATTTGTTATTAAATTAGGGGCCGCTAAGACGCCGCCGTTCTCTCTAAATTCGGTTGTTAAGTCTGACGTCACGCGTGACGTTTAGCCTCTTCCGGGCCCAAGCGCTCCGCTCGTCTTTCAGATCCTAGACTACATAAACCCTTTTCTTAAAGGGCTTTTTTCACTTCAGTGCCAGTGGGTGTTACTGGGGATTTAGGGATAGCACCCACTGGCGCCAAAGTTTCTTTATTCGTTTAAGATTTGTAACTTACCTAATCAACTGCCGCCATTTTCTCTTATCTGACAGCAGCCATATCACCCTGTAGCCCAAGACTGGTTGCCCACTGAAGCTAAGCAGGGCTGAGCCTGGTTAGTACCTGGATGGGAGACCTTCTGAGAAAACCAGGTTGCTGCTGGAAGAGGTGTTAGAGAGGCCAGCAGGGGGTGCTATCCCTGTGGTCTGTGTGGGTCCTAACACCCCAGTATAGTGATGGGGACACTATACTGTCAAATATAGCACTGTCCTTCGGATGAGACGTTAAACCGAGGCCCTGACTCTCTGCGGTCATTAAAAATCCCAGGATGTCTTTCGAAAGAGTAGGGGTGTAACCCCGGCATCCTGGCCAAATTTGCCCCTTGGCCTCTGTCCATCATGGCCTCCTAATCATCCCCATATACTGATTGGCTTCTTCACTGTCTCCTCTCCACCAGTAAGCTGGTGTGTGGTGAGCGTTCTGGCGCAATATGGCTGCCGTCGCATCATCCAAGTGGATGCTGCACACTGGTGGTGGTTGAGGAGATTCCCCCCTTCTATGTAAAGCGCTTTGAGTGCCTAGAAAAGCGCTATATAAATATAATGAATTATTATTATTATTATTATTATCTTTCTCATCACAGGGAAAGCGGTAGATGACAGTTAAATGTCACTTGTTTTTTTAACTCCGATCTATTTAAACAACACGGGAACATGTTAAAACTCAGGCGAAAGCGGTAGGTAGGTAGGTAAAGAGGACCCGGCCTTTGGACCCGGAAACAGTATTATCGGAGAGCGCTTACGTCACGACTTAACAACCGGATAGACTTTAAACGCGAACCTGTGATAAACGCTGATGGCGTTTACATGCGTGTTAAGAATTGATTCTATAGATATGTGCCATCTTGGATTTTGTCCAAAACCTACTTTTGCAAACTAGTCCCTGGTTTTTCGCCCGATCGGAACCAAACCAGTGCAGAAAAGTTCTCTGGAGTCTGACAATCAATAGTTATTTTAGTTATAATAGTTATACAAATTTTGCATTTGGTTGGCTATAACAGGTTCATTTAGAAAATGGTCCATGGCAAAATACAGTCAAAAGCCAATAAATCATAAATAAAAACTTAGAACTTAGGACCCCCTCGAAAACGAGATGATGCATCTCGAGGGGTTTATCCTACTAAATAAATTTGAACTTTACAAGAATTGGTGAGTATATGTGACATAACATCATTAACAAGCATGCAAAGTTTTATGGAGATCGGACCATAGATTGCGCTATAACTGTTTAAAAAGCTTTAAAACCATATATGTCCTATGGTAAATTGCTTGTATTGGCTGTAAATGATCTTTTCCATCTATTACGTCAGTGGTTAAATGTATGCTAAATAAAACTTAATGTCTTTTGATGCTTTTGTGCTTAACGGCCTTAACTGCTTGAACGCCGGTAAATGCTGCTTGCAGCTTTAATTATTAATTATTATTTTACCAGATGTGGGCCGGATCTGGCCCGACTCCATGTTGCTGTCTGGGTCAGCACTCTTGGATGGCCTCTCATCCATCAAAAATGAGTAGAGTAACAGTATACCAAGGTTCTTCACATCCGGTCCTGTCGGGTTGCTGTCCAGCAGAGTTTATCTCCAACCCTGCTCTAACCCACTTACTATACTCCTGAAGACCTGGATCAGAGTTGCAGCTAAACTCTGCATGACACTTGACCTCCAGAAGCTGGATTGAAGAGCACAGACAGCAACATAGAGTCAGCCCAGATCCGGCTCACATCTGGCCCGTGTGGGATCCATGTGTAGTAGATCTGGGTCGACACTATGTTGGTGTCGGGATACTCAACCATGATCAGGACTAGAACTTTTAAGCTTTTGTTTCGCTCCACTTGTGCACTTTAAACATCAAGAGCAATGGCATGTGTCATGTCTAGTTGGTTTCATTGAGGATTGACAGTATTGTACACTGTGATGGAGACAGATATCAACGGTCACTCCTACCTCCCACATATAGTGGAGCTTCTCCCCTCAAGGGCTGCACTTTACCAAAGCTGTCCATGGTTGTTGGGATGCCCCCATCTATGGAAAGGTTCACCATCTGGTCAAAGGTCACCAGCTCTACAGTGTGGAACTGGCCGTCATTGATGGTCTCAGTACTGAGAGTAAAACAAACATGAAAGATTATTGATTACATATTTAATTTGCATCAACAGTTTATAAATGTTTGTAGTAGTTTGCGGAGTGGAAATTTTAAATGACTTTTAGCGACATCAATGGTCAAAAAATAAATGGTGCATCTTATTCCATCTTACCTTTTATTCTCAAATAATAATTTTTAATGCGTTATCATGGATTTATCAATACTGTGCACATAATTAATAATGTCCCTGCATGCCAACATTCGATGTGAATTATAAAAACTGTAGCTCACCTGTAGATTGCATGACTTTGTTGGCTGCCAGGGTCATAGCTGACTTTAACGTGACCTTCATCAAGCTCCACAGCGATGTGGTCATTGTCTCCATTGTACAGGAGAATGCCGTTGTCTTCTGCTGTGGACACCTGAAGACAAGACCAAAAATCTATTATCAAAAGATAAATCTGACGGTAACACTTTATTTTGATGACTATAAGTAACTCTGGATCTAAATATCAACTAACTCTCATTAGAGTATTAGTAGACTGTTTGCTTAAAGGATAATTCGGGTATTTAGCACTTTGAGTCTATGTTCTAGTGTGTTTTGGATGAGCTAGAGTGATGGACACAGAAATTTTGACGATGGGTCCTGTCTCGACTTTTTGACTCTTTTAGAATCGCCTCTGAGCGCTTCAGAGTGGCTGTCTATGGGCATGCACAAACATGTGCTTAAAACAACCCAACGTTCGTTTTCAAAACTGTGACACTCACTGTGTGGTTAGTGGTGTTCGTTGATGATTAAAAACAAGTGGCGTAGCGAAATATAGTTTCTGTCGTGTTTTATTTGGCATTTTGTAAAATCGCATTGATGTCTGTTGGAGGACTCATTGCTCGTTGATATTACTGCGCTACCGGAAACTGAAAAGGGTCTGTTTACATTTGGTTGTAGTCTTTTCGCTCGGTTCTCCGTCTCTCAGAAGGCTAGCGTGAGCAGAGCAACTGCGGTAAAGTGGTCGTCGCCATCTAGTGGTCGGGAGTGTGCTAACGCTTCAGACTCAAATATCCAGCGGAAGTTTATACGCGGTTGTGAGGTATCTGAAAAAATAGTTCCACTATAGCAAATAACACGGATTGAAATCATACATTGCGCCGATATATTTGTTTTTAATCATCAACGAACACCACTAACCACTCGGTGAGTGTCACAGTTTTGAAAACGAACGTTGGGTTGTTTTAAACACATGTTTGTGCATGCCCATAGACAGCCACTCTTACCCCTTTTCCACCAAGGCAGAGCTGGTGCTGGTTCGGAGCCAAAGCCTAGTTTCAAATCGGTTCTTTGGTTTTCGACCACCAAAGCACCAGCTCCGAACCAGTAAAAGTGGTTCTTAAGTAGCACCAAATCATTGCTGGTCTAGAAGTAAGAACCGCTTACGTCAGCGGCTGGGGGCGGGGTTACCGTGGCCAACAAGACGAACAGAAACTTGTGACTGCCATTTTTGAATTAGCAGCTAATCGAGCTAATAGCAGCTCGATTGTAATCTCCGTTTATGCAAGTTACGGCGATCTGCACGAACACGTTGTATTTGCCTTGCTTGGATGCCGATGTACGTTAGGTTCGCAAAGCCATGAGCATCAATAGTAACGCAACGGCCGACATTGTTGATAGAAGGCTTGTTCGAGATGCATCGGAGCGGCGCGGACCGATCGGAGCTGCGGGAGTGTTTGGAGATCATACGACTCCTTGTGCTTTTGGATCGCTTTCGCAGTGCTTTGATGTCTTACGGCGATCGATCTGCATGAAGCCGATGCATCTCGAACAAGCCTGGTGTGTTTGTGTTTGGCTCTTCCGCACTAGCGTTGCTGGGCAACATGAGACGTATGCAGTGACGTAAGATCTGGCTCTGTTGTGGCTCTCTAGCCAGTGGAAAGGCAAACCGGTTCTTAGTAAGCTTGTCAGTCGAACCAACTCCGAACCAGCTCTGGCTCTGAACCAGCACCCGGTTCTTGTTGGTGGAAAAGGGGTATCTGAAGCGCTCAGAGGCGATTCTAAAAGAGTCTAAAAGTCGAGACAGGACCCATCGTCAACATTTCTGTGTCCACCACTCTAGTTCATCCAAAACACACAAGAAAATAGAATCAAAGTGCTAAATACCAGAATTATCCTTTAATATCTGCAAACTCTTTATTGTGATGCTCCTCCAAAAGACATAATACTGACTATAAGTAACTTTGCAAGTACATGTCAACTTATTCTAACCCTAACCCTATCAGTCTACTAATAATCTACTAACACTCTATATGAGTTAGTTGACATGTAGGTGCAAATTTACTTAGTCAACAGAATTTGTTAAAGGGAGCATCAAAATAAAGTAAAACCAATCGACCACCTAGTTTTCCAAGAAATGGCTATTCTTATACACAGCCGCATTCATTAGTTCTGTATACCTGAAGCCATGTGAAAAATGTTATACAATAAACACTGACAAATCTCATCCAGTATTTGTTCAAAGTTCGGGCTAGGTTGAGTACCTGTAGCGTGATGTTGGCTTGAGGCCAGTTCTTCAGGTCACTCAGTAGCAGGTACGAGTCTCGGTCCACAAAGTTGACGCTGACCAACTTCTCACAGCGTGGTCCACCAAACCCTGCCAGGCACTGGCACAGTGGATGACCGGCCCGCTCCACACACGGGGCGTTGTTCTGGCAGTCGGCCAACTCGCAGAGAGAGCGCGGAGTAGACGGCACTTCACAAAGCTGTCCGCTGCACACAAAATGTTCCAGAGCAAATTTGATTGTGATGTTCTCTGTCATGCATGTTTGTTTGCTGGAGTGAGCATCTATTAGAAGCATGCATGAAACTGCAATGTTAATGTGGGACTTTCTTCTCTCAGTAGCTATGTTTCCATCCACAAGTTTTTATCCACATTAAGTGATATCGAATGAAAAATGCCTTATGGAAACAGTAAAATTCGATTGAATTTCATGAATATCGACTCAAATGAAATGCGTTCGGTCTCATGGGATTTTATCTTGATGGATATACGGCTTATGCGATAACGCTGATGGAAACGTTATTATGGCGCGATCCATTTTGTCTAGAAAAACTTTGTTGAAAATAAACGGAAACACCTTAAAATGTCTCAAATCAATTCGATATACCAATTTGATGGCAAAACAGCATGTGACGTCATTACACACAGGTTTATATTCGCTTTAAAGCCGTTGGATGGAAACACTTTCACCAGCTTTATTCACATGAGGTTTTTTACCGAACTTCAGATGATTCCATTGACAAGTGATGGAAACTTGGATAGTGACATTAGTTTCAGTCTTTCAAAAGATGAAGTGTGTTCCGGATCACTGATGACGTGGGGTTTATTCCACAGATGTTGAAATGTACAGATAATAGTGTATTACTATAGAACTGACCTGAAGCCCTTCGGACAAACACAGGAGTATCCGTTGACTTCGTCCACACACTGCGCCCCATTCTGACAGCGCTGGTCCTTACAATCATCATGGTTCACACCGCAGTCGTCTCCCACATAACCCGGCGCACATATACACCTGAACAAACACACGTGCACACGCTAAACAAACCACTGTACACAAACATTATCAAGCTCTCTGAAAAGATTTGTTTTTTTTTTAGTTAAAGAGGAGCTATTGTGGAGCTCTTGCTGTAGTTTCAGGCTCTACTAGAACAGGTTTTCCTGCTTGAATGTTGATTATTTTCCTCATATTCTCCATTGTTGCGGCTCCTCTCTTCCCAGTCTGTCAGTAACGCTCTGTTTACTTCCTGTCTCCATGAAGCCCCTCCTCCTGAAAAGCACACTGTGCTCTGATTGGTCGGCTGGATCAGTGTGTTGTGATTGGTCGAGCGCTTCGAGTGTGTTTGGGAAATGTCCCGCCCCTTACCATAACCGCCAGTTTAACACACTACTAACTAACTCAACCAGGCTCCGCCCCTTTATTCTGCGTATGAATTATTATAACGAGGAATATTGTGACGTGTTCGTTCCCAGAAGAAACTCAAGACTACAGTGAAGGCGTTTCAGGAGTTCAGAAACACTGATATAGAGAAGAACTGGAGCTTTTCATGATCAAACAGCAACATTACACACTGAAGAGAGATGAACAAGGAGAAAAGCAGAATAGATCCTCTTTAATTAAAAGGCTGTTACTCATCTACTAGGGTAAAGAGATGTGGTTACTTTGGGCCGGTGACTGTGATGAAGCAGGTCGACTGGTGCTTACAGGGACTGCGAGTAGAAGAGCACATATCCTCCATATCCTCACACATCTCCCCTGCACACACACACACACACACACACACACAACACACACACACACACACACACACACACACACACACACACACACACAAAAAAAAACAAAAAGAACGGGTGAGAACTCATTTCGAACAAAATCAAGCCAAACCAAAATTTGTTTCTGGACTTCTAAATAATTTGCCAAAGCTGATCTTTCTGGTAAAGTTCTCTCCGGCTGGGTAAACCCCTTCAAACTCCCATTGGTCAGTGTGGTAATGATGTAATAAGTGGGTGTGGCACTGAGGCTCCGCCTTCTTTGAGCTGTAAATCTTAATTTCTTCTGTTCAGACACGAGTAAAAACAGGAACTCACTGGAGAGCCGCTTTATAGCAGAAACTGAAGCTGTGATTGTAACTGAGAGAGACTCTGACACTGTCATGTTTAATACTGTAAAGCTGCTGCACTAAATCTATCGTATGAATAAACGTGACGTGACTGTAAATCTGAATCTCAGAGCTGGAGCAAACATCTCCACATCACTATGATCACATGCTTTCTGAACTGCTGTTTTCCTATCGTTATTGTGTGTTTATTCTGTTATTGAGAGGAAGAGCAGCTCATGTTTACATATTCATCTAAATGTGGGTGGAGTCAGGATGTTCGCTAACAGAACTGTGGGCGGAGTCAGGATGTTCGCTAACAGAAATGTGGGCGGAGTCAGGATGTTTGTTAACAGAATTGTGGCGGAGTCAGGATGTTAGCTAACAGCAATGTGGGCGGAGTCAGGATGTTTGCTAACAGAATTGTGGGTGGAGTCAGGATGTTCGCTAACAGAAATGTGGGTGGAGTCATGATGTTTGCTAACAGAAATGTGGGCGGAGTTAGGATGTTTGCTAACAGAAATGTGGGCGGAGTCATGATGTTTGCTAACAGAAATGTGGGTGGAGTCAGGATGTTCGCTAACAGAAACGTGGGCGGAGTCATGATGTTTGCTAACAGAAATGTGGGCGGAGTTAGGATGTTTGCTAACAGAAATGTGGGCGGAGTCATGATGTTTACCGCTTCTCAGTGAGTATATTGGGGCCTTAACATGTACCTGTGTAAAAAGGGGCACATAAACATGTGTAATTGTTGATCCCGTCTATGCAGGTCGCTCCGTTCTGACAGTCGTTATCTTTACACTCGTCAGTGTCGACGGCACACACCGGACCTTCAAAGCCTGCAGCGCACGAACAGCTGAGGAAACACAAATGCATTTTTCAAATGGGGATCAAGCTTTCTAAGCACTGTGGGAATGAATTTCATTAAGAAGTCCTCGTCATATTTCACACAAAATATCAAATATAAGGTGAAAAAGAGTCAATTCCTCGACTCTGAAGAGCTCCAACTCGATCCTACAGGAATAATCGACTCTCACTGTTGTTGACGCTGTTGCTGTGTCTGAAATCACTCATGTTCACTCACTATATAGTGCACAGCTATTGAGTGCACTATATCAGCAAGGAGTGAATGAAATGAAGCAGGGAATTGGGACACTGACACACTACACCACGCGTTACATCCTACTTCAATAAATAACATTCAGTAACCGTAGATTGTAATTATAAATACCTCCATGCCGGCTTTGGCACTTCATTGATGTTATATTAATGCTATAAATACTCATTTGGTTTAGTGTTCGAGTTAGTTGAATAACTCATGTCGTTGCGAAGGCACTTATATTATAGTGAGTAGAAAGTCATCAAAATAAAGAGTTAGCAGATATTAAGCAGACAGTCTACTAATACTCTAATGAGAGTTAGTTATTTATAGTTAGTAGAATGTCTAAGGTGGATTATCGAAATAAAGTGTTACCCAACTGGGTAAACACGGGTTACTCATCATTTCAAGGTAATGGCAATGTTAAATTGGACAAATTTGGAAAGTCACGCTAAACGGCTACAATTTAAAGTCCCACTGTAGTCAATCATTTTATCTCTTAAAACTAAACCTAAAATGACATATTAAAGTTTATTTTGTCGTCATGTCTTAAAATATCTTGAATGTAACTCGACACCCTTGCCTCATTTAGTATGCGCAGTTCTATGAATATGCAAATGAGCCCCGCCTCCACTCACTCACTCACTCAGAGATCCACTGGTTGACGATCACACGTTGATCTGATTGGTCAAGGTAGATTGTGACGTCAGAAACACCAGCGATTTCAGTGTTTTTGAGACTGTCTTTGGTTCACTGCAGTTTTAAGCAGAAAATACTCAGCAATGCTGTCGACTTATGAATTTACACATGGATTGTCTTAAAGCAAATTAAAAACACCACATAGACACATAAACAACATTAAAAGCTGGATTTACACCACAGGGGGACTTTAAAGGCTTTGTGTTGGAATTTTTTTTTTTAAATAAATGTCTTAATCTTGTATTAAATTCCAGTGCCCGGTTGCATAAAGCACCTTAAGTTTTTCCCTTAAGTATGATACCTAAGGGGCGATTTCCCCTTACCTAAGAGAATAACTTCAGGGTGTTGCATATAATCTCTTAAACGGTTCTCTTAGGTAAGGGAAACATTTAAGTGTTTCACGACAGCGATCCTGGATTCGCGTTATAAAAGTCTGTTGTTGCCATAGATACGCAAAACACTAACATGTCGGAATATCACGTGTCAGTCCAGTGACGCTTTCACGCAACACCGCGTTAGCTCCGAAAGTGGCGGCAGGTTGTGTTGTTCACCGTCTCATGCTTTGGCATTTGTTTAGGTTTGTGAATGCACTTCTGGCTCTGTGTCTCGAAATACAGCTGAGTATATTTCCATAGCATACCTGTTTTTTCTGTCATGATTCCTTTTAAAACACAGAATCAGCTCGTTCTCCTGTGAATGTTTTTCTGCACGGGTCGGCCACACACTCTCCGTGCGCGCACTGACTTAACGTTGTGATAGTCTACATGCGAGTCCGTGTAATGACAGACAGACAGCCGTCTAGTTTGATAGCGATGTCAAATATTGCGCGTCGATTAAAATTCTTGTATTCTTGCAACAATTATTCATAGCTAAATTGGTCCAAAGGGTTCTCCCTATTCCCTATGATCCTCAGCTGTTCCATAAATTCAGCCATGTCGTCTTATTTCTGTCCGCGTTACTCTTAAGGTTACGATTTCCAAACCTTAAGTTATACTTAGGGAAATTACCGTTAAGGGGTTTTATGCAACACTTAACGATTACTTAAGTGAAAAAACAGCATTTAAGGGAAATTCTAAGTGTTTATGACGTTTCACTTAAAAAAAACGTTAAGTAACACTTAAGGGTATTTTTCTGCAACACCCTTAGGTTTAAGGGAAACATAAGGGCGACCTTAAGGGAAAATTACACTTAAGGTGCTTTATGCAACCGGGCACAGACCCTGTTTTGATGTAAAATCAATGGATGATGAAGTCGAGGAATTTATTCCATTGAGCATCTGAAAAAAACTGGAATTGAACACCACTTTTCGGACAATACAATTTTTATACTGTGATATAATTTTCAAAACAATTCATTTAGCTGTACATACACACTTGTTTTAAAATGAAAATATTATGAATTTAGTACAAGAAGCAATATTTTGTTGCATGCTTTCAGCTAACCCACATGTTTTTAAACGCTAAGGGAATGTGCTGTGAGATTCACCTGTAGCCTTCCTCCTCTTCTCCGGTCACGTGACACGTTCCTCCGTTCTCACAGGGCTCACTGACACAAGCGTTCATCGCAGTCTCACAGTTCTGGCCCTGCACGGGAAAGGAAAAGCATGAGCGTGTCACGTCCGCCGGTCAGCGTCACACTGGTCACATGTTCTGTGCGCTCACCTTGAAGCCCTCAGAGCAGATGCACCTGTATCCGTCCGTGTGATCCGCCTCGCAGGCGCCGTGGTTCAGACAGGGGCTAGACATGCACGGGTTACACTTCGCTAGTATCGCAGTGTCCACTTCACCTGCACACACACACACACACACGTTGTGTTTTCATGTTTTATGAGGACTTTCCATAGACATAATGATTTTTATACTGTACAGACTGTATATTCTATTCCCTTACACTGCCCCTATCCCTAAACCTACCCATCACAGGAGACATGCTGCATTTTTACATTTTCAAACAACATCACTTAGTATGATTTATAAGCTGATTTCCTCATGGGGACCAACAAATGTCCCCACACGAACAAGGATTTTGGATATTGCCATCCTTGTGGGGACATTTTGTCCCCATAACGTAGGGTTTACCAGGCCACACACACACACACACACACACACACACTCACACACACACACACACACACACACACACACACACACACACACACACACACACACACACACACACACACACACACACACACACACACACACACACACACACACACACACACACAAGTCACACAAATATCAACACCTGCATCCATATTTCAGAGGCACAATGAGAATCTGTGTGGGTCTCTAAAAGATTTTTATTTAAAGAGGCCGTATTATGCACTTTCTCAAAGTCTTGCTGTAGTTTCAGGCTCTACTAGAACAGGTTTTCCTGCTTGAATGTTGATTATTTTCCTCATATTCTCCATTGTTGCGGCTCCTCTCTTCCCAGTCTGTCAGTAACGCTCTGTTTACTTCCTGTCTCTATGAAGCCCCTCCTCCTGAAAAGCACACTGTGCTCTGATTGGTCGGCTGGAGCCGTGTGTTGTGATTGGTCAAGCGCTTCGAGTGTGTTTGGGAAATGTCCCGCCCCTTACCATAACCGCCAGTTTAACACACTACTAACTAACTCAACCAGGCCCCGCCCCTTTATTCTGCGCATTAATTATTATAATGAGGAATATTGTGACGTTTTCGTTCCAATAAGAAACCTCAAGATTTCAGAAACAGTGAGACTGATATAGAGAATAACGTCTCGGGTTACTTGACTGTGAACCTGTTCCCTGAAAAAGTGGGAATGATTGCTACACTTGATTTAAGCGCTATGGGAACACATGAACAGCTGTGAGTATACGTGTGCCTGAAGAGCACGGACTGGACACGTCTGTGATGACTCTCCTGATTCCAGCGTTGTGATTGGCTGAGGGCAGAAGGCCTCAAGAGTGACCGTGTGATCTCGATGCACAGTCGAGAAAGGTAGTCAGGATGAGGATGCAAGATTGCGTTCACCATTCCTGGGGTAAAGTGTAGGCAGGATGGCGAGACCGACAGAGGGATAGCCATAAGAAAACCCATCTTTGTCAGCCACCGACTCAAAGAGGGTCAAAGGGGGTCTCAACCAGACTGAATGAGCCGAGGATGCTTCCCAAGGGACACCCCGTCAATCAAGGCGTGGCAAGCCGATAAAGCGGCCACATAAACGCAGGAAGTCCAGAACGGAAGCAATCTGGCAGTTAAACTGGATCTGCATTACGTGCAGTGCACCACTTTTCAAAGACACCCCATTGACTGGCATAAGTTCCTCTAGTGGAGGGAGCCCTAGCACTGAGAATGGTCTCGATGACATCAGCTGAAACCCAGAGTCCGTTAGATGAAGGTTACACTCGGGCTGGGCATATAGGCTCTATGCACGATTGCTTCCGCGTTTTGTCTCGGCCCGCCCAGTTACATCCGGTGCTGCGTCGGAGCCGTTTTTGCATTAGGTGGAGATAATGGCAAACTACACTCGCTGTTTACAAGAACTTCCTGCGGTTAACGTGAATGATGTTAACAACACTGTGAGGCAGTTAGCTGTCACACATAAGAGTAAAAAAGAGAAGGGCTTTAAATTATACATTTCGAGCTAAATCGACAACTTTGAGGGTCAGTATTCTCTCATATCGTGCGAAATCCGACTAGCGAATCAGTTTCAATAATCGTTGTCTCCGTTTCTGAGAAAATGAATTTTATTAAAGTTTTGCCGCTAAACACTTCGCTATAGAACGCGCAATGCGGAAGTAACGACGCTGGCTGAGATCCTACCGGACATGCGTCAGCAGCGTTCCTGCATAGAGCCGATTATCCCCTGCGTTTGAGACTGAAGGCATCGCCCAGTGAGAAATATAATTTCCGAGAATCAAACTCTGTTCAGCCAACAAGGCACTATCAGTAAGAGGCAAGGACCCTTGAAGATGAAATTGAAGTTCTGACAAAATGTTTTTTGCTTCAGTCTGTTTAAAAATGTTGAATCAATTTAAATTAATTATTTTAAAAATTTGATTTGGATGAATGATTCAGTCTGCATTCGTTTATTACTGAATAAATCAGCATTTTTGAATCTCTTGAATGATTCAATGACAAACACATTTTTATAGTCACTTGTCGCCACCTACTGGTGTAACGATTTAATAGATACAATCTTTATTTGAAACGTCAAGTTACTTTCAAAAGGTGATTTACTGTATTTTGATCACTACTGTAGACATCAGTGTTTATATCCGAACTATAAACTTTTATCCAATAATATGCAATATACAATAATATGAATTATTGTAAGACAGAAATAATTATACTGTTTGGTATAAACGAGATACAAAGAAAATCAGAGTTTGTGGTCTACATAACCCATCATAACCATCTTTATAACCCAGCTTCATGGATTTATCTTTTAGTAACAAAACGTTGTTATCTGAAATGAAACGTGTTACCTGAAATTTTTTATTTTAAGTTGATGTACTTAAATAAAAATGAAATATAAATGAATAAAAAATATATAAAAAGGGCAAAAACACAACTAAATGTAAAATATAAATAAAAAATGTAGTTGAAAATATCAATAAAAATCATAGAATGTCAATGATAGGGAAATATCCCGCTCTCGACACTGACGAATCCTTCACTGGCCTCATCTCACCTTGGCACTCGAACCTCTTGGCCGGCGTGGTGAGCAGCAGTTTTCCCATCATGCCGTGCGGCCCGACACAGCGCGCGATCCCAGGCTCCTTGTATCCGGTCTTCACCCAGTCGGAGAGCCAGCGCAGGCGGCAGTCGCAGTACAGGGGGTTCGCACCGATGGCCCTGAGAACACACACACACACACACACACACACACACACACACACACACACACACACACACACACACACACACACACACACACACACACACACACACACACGCTCAAGTCAAACCCAGTGCAAACTGCACTTATGTGTAAAGGCACACTGGACGCAACGGCCACATCTGTAATTGCCCGGAGGAAGAGTTGGAAAACCTTGGTTGTAAAATCTAAATTTCCTTCACATGTAAAGCAACTCACGAAGATTGTTTTGACGTTTAAAATCCAATTTCAGACCATTTTTTAAAACACCTGATAATTTAGGATCACTTGATATAATATGCCAATGATTATCTAAGATGCTAATGCTAGTAGTAGGCTACAAATGGGAGCATTAAAAGCTTGCGGTTTATTATTATGCTTAGTTTATAAGCACTGTCTCTGAGATGTCTCATTGAATTTCTTTTTGGCATTATCGATCCATTCATTACGGTAGCCACGATTAAAAAATTGTTGAGAGTAAGATTCAAGAAACGTACACGTTTAAATGGACTAATAGGCAAACTCGTAATTAAAGGTCTAGGATGGAAACTATCTCTTAAAGTAGCATTACGATCTGTTGGTTTTGGATACAGATCGGTATGGAGATCCCGTCACATACTGTATGTAAACTCGAACATCAAGAAAACTGGTCGCAGTAAGTATCAGTGGCAGCCTTAAAAGTGGCAGCCTTAAAAATGTCATCAATATACCGTTTGTAAAGCAACATCTTAGGAAAAAAAGTTTTGTATTTTTGATAAACTACATTACCCATGATGCTGTGCAGAAAATTGCACCAATATTCTGTGCCGAATATCTGTAATACTTTGGCTTTGGCAACATTTTAGCACTTTGATAAGAAAGTCTTATTTGCATAGATCATTTCCACATTCTGCTTTGGTAATTGGTCAAGCAGGATTACATATTACATCTTTAATAAACCCCATTGAGTCTTCCATGAGAAGATGAGTGTCCTCGAGGGTGTGTGAGCTCATCCTCACTGCTAGATGGCGCTGCAGGACTGAACTATAAACTGCTGCAATCGCCAAACAACAGAGTTTCAATTCTACTCAACTCCTCTAAATAAAGCAGAATGTGCCCAGAGGCTGCGTTACAGATTTAAAGCGACGGTTCACCTAAACATCAAATAAAATTTCTGTCATCAATATCGTGACAAAATATGATATAAAAAAATATTTTTAGATTTGTGATCCAAAGATAAATGGATTTTATGGGGTGAACTATATTTTATATTTCTGATGTGTTATTTCACTAACGGTTAATTTTATTTCAAGCAACAGAAATGTTATTTATGTTTTATCTTCAGCTCATTACACATTAGTCTAACTAGACTATTACCGCTGCCAGCGATCAGACATCACACAACGAGCTGTGTGTCAGAGACGTGTGTATCGACGTGTGTATGTTCCATCAGCTTCATCCTATAAGACTCGAGAGCTGTTTTCTAACAGCACGCGTGTGGGACACACACACACACACACACACACGAGGGGTTACACTCCTTCTCTGGGTCACAGAAGAGACGCAGCGACGTGAATCTGAACACTGATGTGTGTTACACCGCTCTAAACTGCAGCGTAAAGGAGAGTTCACCCAAACATGAACATTACCCCATGAACTCATCCTAGTGTATATGACATTCTTTCAGACGGACAGTGTGTGTGTTTACTCACAGATGTGACAGTGTGTGTTTACTCACAGATGTGACAGTGTGTGTTTACTCACAGATGTGACAGTGTGTGTTTACTCACAGATGTGACAGTGTGTGTGTTTACTCACAGATGTGACAGTGTGTGTTTACTCACAGATGTGACAGTGTGTGTGTTTACTCACAGATGTGACAGTGTGTGTGTTTACTCACAGATGTGACAGTGTGTGTGTTTACTCACAGATGTGACAGTGACGCAGCGTCGGTGAAGATCCCATCAGGAAGCTCTGAGATGTCATTGCCATGCAGAGATCTGAGAAGAGAGAGGAACATGCTAGAAAACATCACACACACATACACACACACACACACACATACACACACTGCACTGGGGAAAATCCGGCACATTTACGGTGAAGAAACGGCAGCTGTGGATGCCAGAAATTTACCGGAAAAAATAAGGTAGCAACATTTCAGGTTTTATAGACTTAAATTTACAGTAAAAAATTTTTTTTTGATTTGTTCAAAAACTGTACATTTTACTGTAAAATGTACGGTTTGATCTATTAGTTTTTCACAGTAGCATTTTTACAGTCTTTTACTGTTAAAGTTATGTTATCAGATGATCTTCTGTCATTTTTTTTCCAAATTTTTTACTTCATTGCAATGGTACGAAACTTGGTAAAGGGTTTGGCACTCGCTGTGTGAAAATATAATGGACATGATTCGAACATGTTTAAAAAAAAAGTCACACTTGTGCTCCTCGCGGTCAGAGATGACGCACTGTAAATGAATATCGAGTTTCCTCTAGTGGAAGCGTTTGGTACTGCAGCCGAACAACATCTCACTGAAACATCATTTACTGAGATATCAAGCTCAAATTTGGAACATAACTTGTTTAGATTTATGGCTTTGATTTTTTTGCTGTTTTAGAGTAAAACATGATTTTGAAAATATATATTTCATATAAAAAGTGAAAATATTATTTTTGTGCAATTTTCATAACAATACACGTAAAATTCTGTAACTTTTTTTAAGTTCACTTTTTAAAACTTTTTTCACTTCAGCAATAATCTTCCATGTGTCGTCTTTGAATAGAGATCAAACTTAAGTCTGTTGCTTTAAAGCATTCAAGATTTACGACAGTTTAAAGTTGACATATTATAATAATAATAATAATAATAATTCATTACATTTATATAGCGCTTTTCTGGATACTCAAAGCGCTTTACATAGAAGGGGGGGAATCTCCTCAACCACCCAGTGTGCAGCATCCACTTGGATGATGCGACGGCAGCCATATTGCGCCAGAACGCCCACCACACACCAGCTTACTGGTGGAGAGGAGACAATGATGAAGCCAATCAGTATATATGGGGATGATTAGGAGGCCATGATGGACAGAGGCCACTGGGCAAATTTGGCCAGGATGCCGGGGTTACACCCCTACTCTTTCGAAAGACATCCTGGGATTTTTTTGTGACCACAGAGAGTCAGGGCCTCGGTTTAACGTCTCATCTGAAGGACGATGCTATTATGACAGTATAGTGTCCCCATCACTATACTGGGCTGTTAGGACCCACACAGACCACAGGGATAGCACCCCCTGCTGGCCTCTCTAACACCTCTTCCAGCAGCAACCTGACGCACTGTAAATGAATGCCCCTTTTCATAAGATGTAATATAAATCTATAGTGTCCCAGAATGTGTCTGTAAAATTTCAGATCAAAAATTGGCCCCAGATAATGTATTATAGCTTGTCAAATTTGCCCCTTTTTGGCAAAGCCTACTATGCTTTTCTTTCAAACATGTTGGCAGTCATTTGTGTTATGTGGTGAATGAATCGAGTCAGTTTTATTTCTATAATGCTTCAAAGTAATAAAAAGGAAAATAACTGAATAAACTTCATCGAATATGAGAAAATTCTGTTGTAAAGCAGCTCTATAGAAGACAATAGTGTCGTTATTCACTTTGAGTCAGTTCAAGGTTGATTCAGTTCAGTTTACAGTTGATTCAATTCAGTTAAATGTTGATCAGGTCCGTTCAAGGTTGATTCAGTTCAGTTCAAAGTTAATTAAATTTGGTTCAATGTTGATTCAGTTCAGTTCAATAACAGTGATAATGTTGCAAAATTCTTCAGTTTTGAAAAAAAATTATTCAACTACAAAACAGAAGACAATAGTGTCGTTCCCTTTCGAGAGGTCTCTCGTATTGCGTAAGCTAGCTTACGCTATGGGAAAAACCCCTTTCTCGATAATACTGAAGCCAAAACTTTAAAACGCAGTGTATCTGCACAGCAGACACATATGAGCGTGGTCATTGGCTGAGCTGCGGCAACTGCTCGAACCTATGGCGAGGTAGCTCAGATGCTCGAACCAATCAGGGCATCTCACGCCCTGACACGTCAGAGATTTCTTCAGGAATCTCCACTTCACTGACCTCCGGATACAAGCCTTCACGCCGTGCATCGCAGTTCTGAGGACGTCAGCTCAACTCGCCGCCTTCAGCCTGAGGCAGATTTATGGCTCCTCAGCCATCTAGAATGCCTGGGTCTCAGGATCAACACTTCAAAGAGCACACTGTTTTCCAGCCAAAAAATGTCTTTCCTGGGCATGGTGATAAACTCTATACAAATGCATTCGGCGCCTAGCCACATCTTACAGAGCAGGCGCCTGCGCACCCCTCAAAAGATTTCAAAGGATGCTGGGACTTATGGCTGCAGCATCATCCAGCTAGGACTACTAAACATGTGCCCTCTTCAACGCTGGTTAAATCACCTGTACCAGCTCACGCGTGGCGATCTGGCAAATTACGAATCAGAGCGACCCACGGCTGCATCAAAGCCCTGGCGCCCTGGAAGGTGACAGACTGGTATCAGTCTGGCGTGAGCTTGGGTATGATCTCAAGGAGAAAACTGATCTCGACAGACGACTCCAACCTAGGTTGAGGAGCCCTGAACGAGGGCAGGGCCGCCTCTGATCTTTGGTCAAACCCAGAGAGGTGCCTGCATATAAATGCCTGCATGTCTTGAAATGAAAGCAGTTGCACTAGCCCTGAATGCTTTTCTCCCATTCTTGAGGGACCACCACATCCTGGTCCGAACAGACAACAAGGCAGTGGTGTCCTACATAAATCGCCAGGGCGGGCTCAGGTCGAACAATCTACAAATCATGGCCAAGAGCATCATAATATGGGCTCAGCACAACCTGCTGAGGGCGTCGCACGTGCCAGGCATTCTGAACCAGGGTACGGATATGTTATCCAGAGACATTATTCCCCCAGGGGAGTGGTCTCTTCACCCACAGACAGTTCAGCTGATATGGAGCATCTTCGGCGAGGCAGAGGTCGACCTCTTCGCCTCAGAAGACAACGCTCACTGCCAGACATTTTTTTCAAAGAGCAGGGATGCGCTGGCCCACGACTGGCCCAGCTGCCCATTGTAAGCTTTTCCTCCGGTCGCGATGCTACCACAGGTAATCGAACGAAGCAGGGAGGACAAGTGCGCAGTGCTGATGATAGCCCCACTCTGGAAGACCCAGCTATGGTTCTCAGAGTTGACACAAATGTTGAAAACAGCCCCATGGCCGATACCGTTCAGGAGAGACCTCCTCACACAGGCAAACGGGTTGATTTGGCATCCCCGTCCCGATCTGTGGGCCCTACACGTATGGCCCCTCAATGGGTATCAGGGTGTCTAACGGATGGAGTGCTGAAAACCATTACTGAGGCAAGAGCACCTTCGACTAGGGCTTCTATGTACAAAAATGGGTAGTATTTTTGGGCTGGTGTAAGACATGGAGCCTGGATCCTTACTCATGCAAGGTGCCAAGTGTGCTCACCTTCTTACAAGAGCTTTTGGAAGCGGGCCGCACCCCCTCCACGCTCAAAGTATACGTGGCGGCCATAACAGCATCTTACCCTCTTGTGGCCGGGAAACCACTAGGGAAAAACGACCTCATCAGCCGCTTTCAGACCAAGTAGTTACAGGAACTTAGTTATAGGAACTGTCCACTTCTAAACAGTTCTAAGAACTACTCTCCCCCAAACTCGGTTTTGCTGTTTGCGTTCGCACTGGCCAAGTGGCCATAGGAACTGGTAGGAGGGGTAAGGGAGTGACGCAAGCACGTCGTCATCACTAGACGTAGCACGGCCACATACAACAACAACAAACCAGCATGGAGGAGGCCATCGGAATGTTCCTGTTCTGCCTTGCCGGGACCTTAATAACGGAGTAATAACAGAGAAACACAGAAGACGAAGGCTTCAGCGTAATATGATCTTAAGTAATATGATGGAAGAAGATAGAAGAGCAGAGCGCAGGAGGCAAACAAAATGATGGGTAAGTTTAGCAAGCATTAGCAATTAGCTAGTTGAATGCGTTATGTTTGTCTTAAGTTATGAATTAGCATAGCCTACATAGGCGAATTGCAACAGACAGTGAAGAAAATGTGTTGACAGTGGGCGTGACATATAAGTTGAATCAACGTAGACCTAGGGAAAGGGAACTAAAAAAGTCCTCGCTCGAGACTAGGTACTGAAAGAGTTGTAGGAACTACGGTCTGAGGAACTAAAAAATCCCCAACTTAGCAACTGCAAAAGTCCCTCCGGTCGGAAAGCGGCTATTGTGCCCTTCCTTAGAGGAGCAAGAAGGTTGAACCCTCCACGGCCCCCCTCTGTGCCCGTCTGGGACCTCTACACGGTCCTGGAGGCCATGAAGGGTGCTCGATTTGAGCCGCTCAGATCTGCTGACTTAAAGCATCTCGCTCAAAACTGCTTTTCTGCTGGCGATCGCGTCAGTCAGAAGAGTAAGTGATTTGCAAACGCTATCAGTGAGTGCGTCCTGCCTTGAGTTTGGCCCAAACGACTCGAGAGTCATCCTCAAACCAAGGCATGGATTTGTTCCAAAAGTGCTCTCGACGCCGTTCAGAGCACAGGTTATTTCGCTGGTTGCTCTCTCCTCTCCAGTTGACAAAGGAGAATTTGAAGGAGAAGGAATTTACTCTTGCCCTGTCAGGGCTCTCAGAGCCTATCTAGAGCGTTCTGCCCCGTTCAGACAGTCAGAACAGCTCTTTGTATGCTTTGGCGGCCGAACTAAGGGGCTTGCCGTTTCAAAGCAGAGATTATCGCGCTGGATAGTGGACGCTTTCGTGCTGGCTTAAGAGCCTAAGGGCCTTCATTGCCCCTTCGGTGTCAGAGCTCATTCCACAAGAAGTATGGCCTCATCTTGTGCTTGGTCGAGTGGAATACCTATTCAAGATATCTGTGCGCTGGCCGGCTGGGCCTCACCGTCCACATTTATAAAATTTTATAATTTAGAAGTGCCCGCTTTGAATGGGGTTCCCATAGCATAAGCTAGCTTACACAATACGAGAGACCTCTCGAAAGGGAACTACTTTGGTTACTAACGTAACCTCAGTTCCTCGAGAGGAGGAAACGAAGTATTGCGTAACCCGCCGTGCTACTGTGCTGTGATTGGGTATCGCTTCAGTCGATTAAAAACCTGGGCTCCCTAGGCGAGACCTGGTCCCTTTATAGACGCGGACCACGCCCACTTAGGAGGGCTCTGACGTGTCAGGGCACGAAATGCCCTGATTGGTTCGAGCGTCTGAGCTGCCTCGCCATAGGTTCGAGCAGTTGCCACAGCACAGCCAATGACTGCGCTCATCTGCGTCTGCTGTGCAGCTACACTGTGTTTTTAAGTTTTGGCTTCTGTATTCTCGAGACAAGGAGTTTTCCAACAGCGTAAGCTAGCTTACGCAATACTTCGTTCCCTCCTCTCAGGGAACTGAGGTTACGTTAGTAACCAAAGTAGTTATTTACTTTGAGTCAACTCAGTGTTATTTCAATTCAGTTCAATGTTGATTCAATTCAGTTCAATGTTGATTCAATTTAGCTCAATTCAGCTCAATTCAGTTCAGTGGATGGTAGCGGCTGCGTTTGAAAGGTTGGTGTGACTGACACTAGAATCAGTTGTACGTGAGTGTTGGAGACAGTGTAAAGTGTGTTAGTGTTAGGAATAAAGAGATACGTACAGCAGGCGCAGAGATCGGAGACCCCCGAAGGCAAGAGTCGGGATACAGCGGAGAGAGTTATAGCTCAGGATCCTGCAGGACAAAATCACACCAATGAGATATCACGCTCACAGCTAAGACTCAGTATGACAGTAATGTGTTCATGACAGTAATGTGCTTCATGACGTACAGGGTCGTGAGCTGACTCATGTTGGAGAACGAAGAGTTGGTCAAGGAGCTGATTTTGTTGTTACTCAGGTCTCTGAAACGAAAGATCATCAAACCAGCTGATGAATGGCACTGAAGACGACAGCTTATAGTATATTATTATCTTATAATGAGAGAGAGAGAGAGAGAGAGAGAGAGAGAGAGAGAGAGAGAGGAGAGAGAGGAGAGAGAGAGAGAGAGAGAGGAGAGAGAGAGAGAGAGAGAGAGAAGTGTGTGAGTGAGAGAGAGAGAGACATACACTAGCTGCAGGTTTTTGTAGTTGGACAGCTCTTTCGGCACTGTGCTGAACTGGTTTCCGTCCAGGTATCTGCAGAAATTACATTCAAAGAACATTATTACATCTGTTTCTCACACAATCCTACTCATTACTGAATTTTTTTTACAGTACTAGGCAAAGATTAATCACGATTAATCACAACAAAAATAAAGTTTGTGTTTACATATTATATGTGTGTGTAGTGTACTGTGTATAATTATTTTGTAATATAAATACACACACGCATGTATATATTTAAGAAATATTTGCATGTATATACTGTATATATATTTATACATAATTTATTTTATATATAAGTATAAATATTTTATATATAAATAACACTTTTTTCTTACATTTTAAGAAATTTTACATGCAATCTAAAAAGCATTTACATTATGACACATGACTCAGGCTGATTGGCTATGCTGATGCTGATATGCTGGTTGTGTTTGCTGTGAGCTAGTCCTGCAGCGCTAGCCCCTCCTCCTCCCCAGCTCCCCCTGCTGGATCTGTGTGTGTATTAATGATCCGACAGGCCCACAGCAGCGCCTCTGTGTGTGTATTAGCAACTGTGTAATCCAACAGGGTGGACATTTTATATGCTATTTAAATATATAAATCTTAAATTTAGCCATAAATATTTTTCAGTGTATAGAGTGAGTGTGTGTGTGTGTATGGGTGAGAGTGTATGTGAGAGTGTGTGTGTGTGTGTGTGTGTGTGTGTGTGTGTGTGTGTGTGTGTGTGTGTGTGTGTGTGTGTGTGTGTGTGTGTGTGTGTGTGTGTGTGTGTGTGTGTGTGTGGAGAGCAGCTGGAGGTTTAATGACGGTCTGAGAGCAACACCTGGACCGGCTCTATAGTCAGTGAGAGCGTGAGTAAATGACAGGTTTTCACGCTCTGAGGGACGACAGGCATCTGATGTGTGTCACTCCCACTCTAAAACACACTCATTACACACACACACACACACACACACACACACACACACACACACACACACACACACATGTCTGGTTTACTATCTTTGTGGGACTCTCCATAGACGTTATGGTTTTATACTGTACAAACTGTATTTCTGTCCCCTACACTGCCTATCCCTAAACCTACCATCACAGGAGACATTCTGCATTTTTACATTTCAAAAAAAATGATTCTGTATGATTTATAAGCGTGTTTACCCTGGGGACTCAGTTTAGGTCCCACAGTGACACGAGTCCCATGAGTCTGTGTGCATTCAGGTTTAAGTCCCCACCGGGATAGAAAAACATGAACACACACACACACACACACACACACACACACACACACACACACACACAACACACACACACACACACACACACACACACACACACACACACACAACACACACACACACGGAGAGAGAACCGCTTCATCCAGGACCACAAACCCTTCAAATAAGGTCACGTTCAGGTAACGTTATTTTGTTCATTTTTTGTTCATGTCAGCTCTGGTCCATTCAATAATATTGACTTTTTATATTAATAATGTATTACTAAATGTTGAAATTAAACATTAAGCAATATTAATAATACATGCTTGAAAATTACTTAATTTTTAGTTCATGGTAATTAATGTTAATTTAAATGCAGACTGGGCTGGTGGTCCCTCTTTTTAAGAAGGGGGACCGGAGGGTGTGTTCCAACTACAGGGGGATCACACTTCTCAGCCTTCCCAGGAAAGTCTATGGTTCAATATTGAATACACCTGGTGCCACACTCTAATCAGCTAATTAACTCAAAACACCTGCAAAGGCCTTTAAATGGTCTCTCAGTCTAGTTCTGTAGGCTACACAATCATGGGGAAGACTGCTGACTTGACAGCTGTCCAAAAGACGACCATTGACATCTTGCACAAGGAGGGCAAGACACAAAAGGTCATTGGGTCTAAAGATGCTGGCTGTTCACAGAGCTCTGTGTCCAAGCACATTAATAGAGAGGAGAAGGGAAGGAAAAGATGTGGTAGAAAAAAGTTGCACAAGCAAAAGGGAGAACTGCACCCTGGAGAGGATTGTGAAACAAAACCCATTAAAAAATGTGGGGGAGATTCACAAAAAGTGGACTGCAGCTGGAGTCAGCACTTCAAGAACCACCACACACAGATGTATGCAAGACATGGGTTTCAGCTGCCGCATTCCTTGTGTCAAGCCACTCTTGAACAAGACACAGCGTCAGAAGCGTCTCGCCTGGGCTAAAGACAAAAAGGTCTGGACTGCTGCTGAGTGGTCCAAAGCTATGTTCTCTGATAAAAGTACATTTTGCATTGAATCCATGTTGCTTGAAGTCCAGTGTAAAGTTTCCACAGTCAGTGATGGTTTGGGGTGCCATGTCATCTGCTGGTGTTGATCCACTGTGTTTTCTGAGGACCAAGGTCAACGCAGGAAAACCAGAAAATTTAAGAGCATTTCATGCTCCCTGCTGCTGACCAACTTTATGGAGATGCAGATTTCATTTTCCAACAGGACTCGGTATCTGCACACAGTGCCAAAGCTACCAGTACCTGGTTTAAGGACCATGGTATCCCTGTTCTTAATTGGCCAGCAAACTCGTCTGACCTAAACCCTATAGAAAATCTATGGGGTAGTGTTTAGAGGAAGATGCGATACGCCTGACCCAACACTGCAGAAGAGCTGAAGGCCAATATCAGAGCAACCTGTGTGTAATAGTGTTGGCTCAGGACACACAGTGTAATAGTGTTGGGTCAGGACACACAGTGTAATGGTGTTGGGTCAGGACACACAGTGTAATGGTGTTGGGTCAGGACACACAGTGTAATAGTGTTGGCTCAGGACACACAGTGTAATAGTGTTGGGTCAGGACACACAGTGTAATGGTGTTGGGTCAGGACACACAGTGTAATAGTGTTGGGTCAGGACACACAGTGTAATAGTGTTGGGTCAGGACACACAGTGTAATAGTGTTGGGTCAGGACACACAGTGTAATAGTGTTGGGTCAGGACACACAGTGTAATAGTGTTGGGTCAGGACACACAGTGTAATAGTGTTGGGTCAGGACACACAGTGTAATAGTCTTGCATCAGGACACACAGTGTAATAGTGTTGGGTCAGGAAACACAGTGTAATAGTGTTGGGTCAGGACACACAGTGTAATAGTGTTGGGTCAGGAAACACAGTGTAATAGTGTTGGGTCAGGAAACACAGTGTAATAGTGTTGGGTCAGGACACACAGTGTAATGGTGTTGGGTCAGGACACACAGTGTAATAGTGTTGGCTCAGGACACACAGTGTAATAGTCTTGCATCAGGACACACAGTGTAATAGTGTTGGGTCAGGACACACAGTGTAATGGTGTTGGGTCAGGACACACAGTGTAATAGTGTTGAGTCAGGACACACAGTGTAATAGTGTTGGGTCAGGACACACAGTGTAATAGTGTTGGGTCAGGACACACAGTGTAATAGTGTTGGGTCAGGACACACAGTGTAATAGTCTTGCATCAGGACACACAGTGTAATAGTGTTGGGTCAGGACACACAGTGTAATAGTGTTGGGTCAGGACACACAGTGTAATGGTGTTGGGTCAGGACACACAGTGTAATAGTGTTGGGTCAGGACACACAGTGTAATAGTGTTGGGTCAGGACACACAGTGTAATGTGTTGGGTCAGGACACACAGTGTAATGTGTTGGTCAGGAAGACACACAGTGTAATAGTTTGGTCAGGACACACAGTGTAATAGTGTTGGGTCAGGACACACAGTGTAATGTGTTGGGTCAGGACACACAGTGTAATGGTGTTGAGTCAGGAAACACAGTGTATGGTGTTGGGTCAGGACACACAGTGTAATAGTGTTGGGTCAGGACACACAGTGTAATAGTGTTGGGTCAGGACACACAGTGTAATGTGTTGGGTCAGGACACACAGTGTAATAGTGTTGGCTCAGGACACACAGTGTAATAGTGTTGGGTCAGGACACACAGTGTAATAGTGTTGAGTCAGGAAACACAGTGTAATGGTGTTGGGTCAGGACACACAGTGTAATAGTGTTGGGTCAGGACACACAGTGTAATAGTTTGTCAGGACACACAGTGTAATAGTCTTGCATCAGGACACACAGTGTAATAGTGTTGGGTCAGGACACACAGTGTAATAGTGTTGATCAGGAACACAGTGTAATGGTGTTGGGTCAGGACACACAGTGTAATAGTGTTGGGTCAGGACACACAGTGTAATGGTGTTGGGTCAGGACACACAAGTGTAATAGTGTTGGGTCAGGACACACAGTGTAATAGTGTTGGGTCAGGACACACAGTGTAATGGTGTTTGGGTCAGGACACACAGTGTAATAGTGTTGGGTCAGGACACACAGTGTAATAGTGTTTGGTCAGGACACACAGTGTAATGGTGTTGGGTCAGGACACACAGTGTAATAGTGTTGGGTCAGGACACACAGTGTAATGTGTTGGGTCAGGACACACAGTGTAATAGTGTTGGGTCAGGACACACAAGTGTAATAGTGTTGGCTCAGGACACACAGTGTAATAGTGTTGGGTCAGGACACACAGTGTAATGTGTTGGGTCAGGACACACAGTGTAATAGTCTTGCATCAGGACACACAGTGTAATGGTGTTGGGTCAGGACACACAGTGTAATAGTGTTGAGTCTGGAAACACAGTGTAATGGTGTTGGGTCAGGACACACAGTGTAATAGTGTTGGGTCAGGACACACAGTGTAATAGTGTTGGGTCAGGACACACAGTGTAATAGTGTTGGGTCAGGACACACAGTGTAATAGTGTTGGTCAGGACACACAGTGTAATGGTGTTGGTCAGGACACACAGTGTAATAGTGTTGGGTCAGGACACACAGTGTAATAGTGTTTGGTCAGGACACACAGTGTAATGGTGTTGGGTCAGGACACACAGTGTAATAGTGTTGGGTCAGGACACACAGTGTAATGGTGTTGGGTCAGGACACACAGTGTAATAGTGTTGGTCAGGACACACAGTGTAATAGTGTTGGCTCAGGACACACAGTGTACTGGTGTTGGGTCAGGACACACAGTGTAATAGTGTTGGGTCAGGACACACAGTGTAATAGTGTTGGGTCAGGACACACAGTGTAATGGTGTTTGGTCAGGACACACAGTGTAATAGTGTTGGGTCAGGACACACAGTGTAATAGTGTTTGGTCAGGACACACAGTGTAATGGTGTTGGGTCAGGACACACAGTGTAATAGTGTTGGGTCAGGACACACAGTGTAATGGTGTTGGGTCAGGACACACAGTGTAATAGTGTTGGCTCAGGACACACAGTGTAATAGTGTTGGCTCAGGACACACAGTGTAATAGTGTTGGGTCAGGACACACAGTGTAATGGTGTTGGGTCAGTGTGGCTGAGACTCACAGCTCGGTGACGTTGCGAGGGATGCCCTTGGGTAAGAGAGGTGCAGGTGTTTGTTGCTGCAGCGCACCACCGTCTCCAGACAGGAGCACTCGCTGGGACACCGGGCCGGCGGAGAGCAGCTCGCCTCCAGATCTGAGGAAACACCAGTGTTAGCACACACACACACACACACCAGATATATCAACTACAGTCACTAGTTTACTGACACTTTTGATCAATTTAATGCGTCCTTTCTGAAGAAAAGTATTAATTTCTTAAAAATTTCGTATAGAGGGTATGCGCATGACGTCACCGTCAGCCGGAGTGAATGCGGTCACGCCCCCTGAGTGGCAAAAAGACTGAGCGGCAGCATTTGTTTTCAGCATGAATGCCGTAAAAAAGAGCTTTGCGATTGACTGTACAACTAGATTTGAGCAGAAATCTGAGGTACTGTATATTTGTACAGACTGCAAAAAGCTACAGAACAGACTATATTCTGCATAATTGGATGTTTTTAAATAAACACTGACAAAAAACTATACAAGCTGGCGATATGATGATATACAGTATAACATTAATGTAAGTGATCACTCAGATTTAGACCTATCTATATTGTATTTATAAAGCGTTTACAGGCAAATTTTCTTAATTTATTTCCCCGTCATCGAAATTAGGCACATATAAATGTCAGGAAACACGATTCCTGGCTGCATGTCAATATCCATGGATCACTGGAGCTTTGATAAGTTGTAAGGAACACTATATCGAGTCCAACTTTTAGTTTAGTTTAAACTGATAATAGTTTGTTTTACTCGCGTTTCCGCAGTTTCTCCTATTAACTCCAGCCACGCAGCAGCTCTTCTGCCACTCAGCAGCTCTTCTGCCACTCAGTCCGGCTGAGGGGGCGTGTTCCGGCGGGAAAGTGACGTTAATGGATTCCCTCTATTGACCCCAAACTTTTGAACGGTAGTGTATATCTTTAGTGAATAAACTGTGATAAATGTTGAAGTTGTCTTTATTAGTGTAGTTGAGGCTGTAGGCCGCACCGTGCTCGCAGAGGAAGTCCGGCAGAGCCACGTCCTGCAGGGGGATCTCCTTGAGGAAGGCGGGCCGCTGGCAGCGAGGGTTCCCCGTCACGATCTTACGGCTCCGCAGCCACACGCTCAGCCAGGACAGGTGGCAGTCGCAGTTAAACGGGTTAGCCAGCAGGTTTCTGCCACAGACAGACACACACACACACACACACACACACACACACACACACACACACACACACACACACACACACACACACACACACACACACACACACACACATTAATTAGCCTCGTCTCCAAACCAAAGTCCTATAAGGCAAGTCATTTCACTTGGCGGCCATCTTGGAAACGCCTCTTAAGAGTTTATTCCAGCTGCAGTGACTTTACCAATGGGCGATTGGCTCTTTCATTTAGAAGGCGGGGCTTGCAGATGCAAACAGGGGCAAATGTTTTTTTATGTGTGCCTTTCTTAAAATTTTGTGCATTTTTGCAAGATTACTCGCTAATTTTGGGAATGGAATGAACAAAATTCAATTATATATAGCCACAGGTTCAAAGTCTCGACACGATCCAGCCAAGGAATAAGAGTCTGATCTAGACAAATCATCCGTCTAAAAAAAACCCCACACATTTATATACTTTATAACCACTAATGCTGGTCTTGCTCTAGCTGTGATGCGACACACATTACATCATCAGGGTGAAAGGTCACGTGTGTTCCGGTTCAGAAATGTAGAGTAGAGCGAAAAACTCATTCTCATTTTCAACTTCAAAATCATCCGACATCGTTGTTTTACCTTTTATTTTTATTTTTTGTAAATGGCGTTTGACTCAGTCTTTGCACATTCGCTCTATAAACACTGGATTTGTTCTTACGGCTACGTCACGCGTGACCTTTCACCCTGATGATGTAATGTGTGTCGCATCACAGCTCGAGCAAGACCAGCATTAGTGGTTAAAGTATATAAATGTGTGTTTAGTTATAAATGTCGCTGGTTTGTCTAGATCAGACTCTTATTCCTCGGCTGGATCGTGTCGAGACTTTGAAGCTGCACTGAAACTCACATCTGGACCTTCGACCCGTTGGACTCCATTGAAGAGTCACTATATGGAGAAAATCCTGGAGTGTTTTCCTCAAAAACCTTTATTTCTTTTCATTTCTTTTTATGGAAATATTACTTTTGAATATTCTGAACATTCTGAAAAAAGTAGTAACATACGAACGTACAACTAAAACATTTCAGAAAAAATTATCTGCAAATAAAATGTTTTGTGCTAATGCTTTGAGAACATTATTAAAGGCCAGATAACATTGAACAAACGTTCTATTAAAGGATTTAATACTTTAAAAAACTTTTGCTGATAATTTACTCTCCCCCATGTCATCCAAGATGTCCATGTCTTTCTTTCTTCAGTGGAAAAGAAACGTCTCGGTTACGTATGTAACCCTCGTTCCCTGAGTGAGGGAACGGAGACGTTCCGTCGGATGACGACGAATGGGGTTTCGCATAGAAAGCCTATCAACTTCGAGTATACAAAACGAGCCAATGGCAAAGAAATGCCATGGGTCTGCGGAATTTGCATGACGTAACTCCGCCCCACCTCGTGGGTATATAAGGAGGAAGTCCTGCATCTAGCAGATATGTTTCTTCGCTGAGGAGCCAAGACTGAACTCAGGCGATCCCCGCGGTATACAGCGGAAGTGGCAAGAAGACGGAACGTCTCCGTTCCCTCACTCAGGGAACGAGGGTTACATACGTAACCGAGACGTTCCCTTTCGTTCGTCACTCCGAGTTCCGTCGGATGACGACGAATGGGGTTACCAGTCTAATCACGCCACCTTCACAGCTGTCTTCCAGTGCCCTGCGTAAATCTGAGATCCCTGTCATAATGGACAAGTGGGACTCCTATTTAACACAGGAATACCAAGGTACACTGGGGAGCATATCCCAAGATATAGAGGAGTATGCAGGATATACCCAGCCCAACGGGGGGGGGGGGGATTTAGAATACACATATGACCCGAAGGAAGCATATGGGGAATACACTGGGGTATCCAGCCGCAGGTGGAAAAGTTTTAAACCCCAGGGAGTGGCAAGGTGGCTTACCAAGGGAAGACACATGCTCAGAGAGGCTTACAGTGGGAATACACATGTGGGGGTAGCTCCGTAGAGGGACCATGCACACGGGAGGCACCTAGCCGACGCACAGGTACAAAGACACTGGGTCGACGTCAGGAGTGCAGGAGGAACTCAGGGCTTTCGGAGAAGCTCACCTGAGGAAAATATCGCACGTATCCAGTCCGAGGAGTGAAATGGCGAGCAAGCGAAGACACCTGAGCGGGTCCTAGTGCCGGCTGGTTGAAGCGAGCACACGAGAGGACACAGGCTCCACTCGGAGATTATAGAATCTGGCGAATGTGTTGGGTGTCGCCCAGCCTGCAGCTCTGCAGATGTCTGTTAGCGAGGCGCCATGCGCTAACGCCCAAGAGGATGCCACACTCCGGGTGGAGTGGGCCGTCACACCAAGGGGGCACGGTCGACCTTGCTGCTGGTATGCCAAAGCAATGGTGTCCACTATCCAGTGAGACAACCTCTGCTTGGAAAGAGCTCTTCCCTTCAGCTTCCCACCATAACAGACAAAGAGCTGGTCTGAGGTCCTGAAACACTGCGTCCTGTCTACATAGATGCGGAGAGCACGTACTGGACAGAGCAGTGCCAAGGCTGGGTCTGCCTCCTCCGGGGGCAGCGCTTGCAGGTTCACCACCTGGTCCCGAAAGGGAGTGGTAGGAACCTTGGGCACGTATCCAGGCCGGGGTCTCAGGATCACGTGAGAGTAAGCCGGCCAGAATTCCAGGCACGCTTCGTCAACGGAGAATGCGTGCAGGTCCCCAACCCTCTTAATAGAGGCCAATGCAACCAGGAGCACTGTCTTCATTGACAGGAGCTTGAGCTCCACTGTTTGCAAAGGCTCAAAGGGAGCATGCTGCAGGGCAGTTAAGACCACTGCGAGGTCCCAGGAGGGAACGAGAGGGCGGCGAGGAGGATGTAATCTCCTGGCTCCTCTCAGGAACCTGATGACCAGGTCATGCTTTCCCACAGACTTACCTTCTATGAAGTCATGGTGTGCGGCGATAGCGGCAACATAGACTTTCAGGGTGGAGGGAGACAGCCTTCGCTCCAACCCATCTTGAAGGAAGGAAAGCACGACGCTGATCGGGCATTTCCGGGGGTCTTCTCGGTGAGAAGAGCACCAGCTGACGAAGAGGTTCCACTTCAACGCATAGAGGTGTCTCGTGGACGACGCTCTAGCGGAAGTGATGGTAGCCACCACCGGAGGTGGTAGGGTACCCAAACCTACCTGGTCCCGTCCAGGAGCCAGACATGGAGGCTCCAAAGATCGGGACGAGGGTGCCACAGGGTGCCCCGTCCCTGAGAAAGAAGGTCCTTCCTCAGAGGAATGGGCCAAGGAGGTGCTGTCGCGAGGAGTATGAGTTCGGAGAACCAGGTCCTGGTGGGCCAGTAGGGCGCAACCAAAAGGACCTGCTCCTCGTCCTCCTTGACCTTGCGCAGGAGATGCGCAAGAAGGCTCACTGGGGGAAACGCATACTTGCGGCCCCGCGGCCAGCTGTGCGCCAGTGCATCCGTGCCGAGCGTGCCCTCGGTCAGGGAATAATACAGGGCGCAATGGGTCGAGTCGTGGGAGGCAAACAGATCTATCTGTGCGTCGCCGAACTGGTCCCAAATCAGCTGAACCGTCTGGGGATGGAGTCGCCATTCGCCAGGGAGGGGCTGAAGCCGCGACAGCTCGTCGGCTGCACAGTTCAGGGCTCCGGGAATGTAAATAGCACGAAGGGACCTCAGATGCTTCTGACTCCATATGAGGAGGTGGCGAGCGAGTTGCGACATACGGCGCGAGCGTAGACCACCTTGATGGTTGATGTACGCTACTGTGGCGGTATTGTCTGATCGGACCAGAACGTGTTGACCCCTGAGCAGCGCTCGAAAGTGGTGCAGGGCAAGGCGTACGGCCAGCAACTCGAGGCAATTGACATGCCAAAGGCGCTGGGGTCCTGTCCAGGAGCCCGCGGCAGCATGACCATTGCACATGGCACCCCAGCCCGTGGCGGAGGCATCTGTCGATACGACAACATGCCTCGTAGCCTGTTCTGGGGGGACACCGGCCCTGAGAAAACTGAGGCTCGACCACGGGGTGAAGGTCTGACGGCAGCTCGAAGTAACTGGTACTCGGAGTGTGCCTTGTTGCCATGCCCACCTCGGTACTCGGTCGCGAAGCCAAAGCTGAAGCGGTCTCATATGAAGCAATCCGAGCGGCGTTGCCGCGGCTGCAGATGCCATATGCCCCAGGAGCCTCTGAAAAAGTTTCAGTGGAACCGCACTCTTGTCCTGGAACTGTCTCAGACAAGTCAGCAGTGACTGCGCGCGCTCGCTCGTAAGCTGCGCGGACATGGCGACCGAGTCGATGTCCATACCGAGAAAAGAGATCCTCTGCACTGGGCAAAGTTTGCTCTTTTCCCAGTTGACCCGAAGGCCCAAGCGAGCTAGGTGCCGGAGCACAAGGTCCCTGTGTTCGCAAACCTGGTCTCGAGAGTGAGCTAGGATCAGCCAGTCGTCGAGATAGTTCAGGATGCGAACCCCGTGAACCCGAAGGGGAACAAGGGCTGCCTCGACGACCTTCGTGAAGACGCGAGGAGACAGGGCTAGCCCGAAAGGGAGAACCGCGTACTGGTATGCCTGCCCCTCGAAAGCAAACCGGAGGAACGGTCTGTGTCGAGGAAGAATGGAGACATGAAAGTAGGCGTCCTTCAGGTCGATCGCTGCAAACCAATCCTGGGGCCGCACGCATTCGAAAATGCGTTTGGCAGTGAGCATCTTGAACGGCATCCTGTGTAAGGAGCGATTCAGCACGCGCAGGTCCAGGATTGGCCGTAACCCACCGGTTTTCTTGGGGACAATGAAGTAAGGGCTGTAGAAGCCGGACCTCATCTCGGCTGGAGGGACAGTCTCGATTGCACCCTTCGCCAGCAGGGTGGCAATCTCGGCTCTCATGATAGGGGCATTGCCACCGACCAAAGTGGAGCGAACTCCCCTGAAGCGGGGAGGAGACCGCGCGAACTGAATCGCATAGCCGAACCTGATGGTGCGTGCGACCCAGCGGGACAGACGGGGCAGCTCTAGCCAGGCTCCTAGGTACTGAACCAGCGGGGTCATGCGGGCAACAGGCGTCCCCCCGGAGGGGCAGCGAAGCGGAGTAACTGGCCCAGACGTGGGTGGCATAGCGGCCCGATGTGGGGGCACAGTTAGGCTCCGCGCCCGAACAGAGGAGGCCAGGGAAGGACCAGCGTTCCACGGGGGCGTGCTCTGTCGGGGGTCTGGCGACAGAGGGGGACAGGGCTGAGGTGGCCCGTGGGCGACCCGCCGTGTCAACCGCCTCTGGGACAGAGGGGGACGAGGAGAGCGTGGCTTGTGGGCGGCACTCTGTGTCGTCCGAGAACTCTGTGAGCTCAGAGAAGAGAGGTTTGTTTCTATCTTTAACCAGTGTGAGGTGCCGCTCACCCGTGGGTGAGCAGCGGTTTTCGCTGGAGAAAAAGAACAAAAGATTCAAAAGTGGTCCTGCTACCATCTCCTGAGAAACAAACATCATCTCTGAGCAGCCCGTCTCAGGAGCGCCGCTTAGCCTGGCGTTTAGCGGGGGGCGGGGCTGGAGAGGGCTGTGGCGCCTTCCTACGACCTCCTCCGCGCCGTGGCCTGGGTGGAGGCTGCTGCGTAGGCCGGGCGGGAGGGGCGGGAGCCGCAGGAGGGCGCCCTCGGCGGCGAGCAGGCTGAGGATTCTGCCCGACCTGGCGGGTGGAGGCAGCAGCGGGCCGGCGGGGCAGAATATGCTTAATGGCCTCAGTTTGCTTCTGCGCGGTGGAGAACTGGTGGGCAAAGTCCTCCACCGCACCGCCGAAGAGGCCGGCCTGGGACAGGGGCGCATCAAGCAGACGAGTCCGCTCGGAATCCCGCATGTCAGCCAGGTTCAGCCACAGATGTCTCTCCTGGACCACAGCTGTGGACATCACCAAACCCAGGGAGCGCGCGGTAACCTTCGTCGCCCGGAGGGCAAGGTCGGTCGCGGCGCGCAGCTCATTAAATAAACCTGGGTCTGTCCTGCCCTCGTGCATGTCTCTCAACATTTGGGCCTGATAGACCTGGAGAGTGGCCATAGCATGCAGAGAGGCGGCTGCCTGTCCCGCAGCTCTGTAGGTTTTAGCCACCATTTTAGAGGTGAAACCACAGGCTTTGGAGGGGTGCTTAAGCTCGCCACGAGAGGAAGCACTCTGAGGACACAGTTGCATCGCAACAGAGCGTTCGACTGAGGGAAGCCCAGTGGGCAGCTGCGCCATCGAGGGGAGGAAAGGCGGATGAGACCAGCGAGCGGTCCCGAGAAGACAACGGGGTCTTCCAGGACTTCGAGATCTCATCATGCACGTCCGGGAAGAAAGGTATTGGGGTTTGCCGTGGACGCGGGTCGGCGGCTTGGCCCAAAAACCAATCATCGAGGCACGAGCGCTCAGGGCAGGGTGGTGGCCGCCACTCAAGCCCGATGCTCGCAGCCGCCCGGGAAAGCATGGCTGTCATCTCCGGATCCGATTCAGGCACAACCGTATGCACACCAGAGGGTGGCAGCTGTGCTGAATCTTCACTTCCAGAAGATTCAAACCCACCTTGTGATGCTGCTACAGACATCAGATCTTCCTCTGTAGCTTCAGCCGAAGAACACGGGCCACCCGAGAGTAGACCCGCGGAAATCGACTGTTCACTAGCGGGCACCGTCATGCAGGGGGGTTTGGCGCGTGGACAGATAGTCGGCGCTTTCTGCCAAACCGTAACCCTCAGATCACCCTGGCCACCAGCCGAAGTAGCACCCCGCGAGGGGGCACTAGATCGGGGTGTGGCAGAGGGGACTCGCTCTTACGAGCTCATTGAGTCTCGACCGTAATGACGCGATGGTCATGTTCTCACAGAGAGAACACGAGTCATCCACGAGCGCCGCTCTAGCATGCTCAATGCCCAAACACACTAGGCAACGCTCGTGCCCATCAGAGTCCTAAACCGATCTGCCGCAACCAGAAGTACACGGGCGAGGCATCTTTAAAAAGACGTGCCGCGTGCAAGCTCTTTTGTGAGAGAGAAACACTCAAGTGTTGAAGCGACCGGGGAGACACACACTCTCTGGCAAACCACTGCACAGATAAGCAGGAAGCGCGCGCCCCGCCGGAGATCGCCGTCACACCAACACCGAGGAACTCGTTTGTAAAGCTGACAATACAGAGATGGCTTGTGGAGTGAAGGAATAAACTTGGCTCAGAAGCGAAAACATATCTGCTAGATGCAGGACTTCCTCCTTATATACCCACGAGGTGGGGCGGAGTTACGTCATGCAAATTCCGCAGACCCATGGCATTTCTTTGCCATTGGCTCGTTTTGTATACTCGAAGTTGATAGGCTTTCTATGCGAAACCCCATTCGTCGTCATCCGACGGAACTCGGAGTGACGAACGAAAGGGAATGAAGGTTTTTGATGAAAACATTCCAGGATTTTTCTCCATATAATGGACTTCAATGGGATCCAAACGGTTCAAGGTCCAAATGACAGTTTCAGTGCAGCTTCAAAGGGCTTTAAACGACACCAGACGATGAATAAGGGTCTTATCTAGCCAAACCATCGCTCATTTCAAAAATAAATAAAAAAGTTTTATAAGCACAATTTCTCGCCTTGCTCTGTTCTGTGATGCACGTTCATGTGACGTCACGTAATACGCAATTACGCTGAAAAGGTCACGCCTGACGAAAAGGCAGGCCGAAAAACTCAGTTTTTTGTAAACGGCGTTTGACTTTGTTTGCACGTTCAACTTGTAAACAACGACTCGGTACTTCCGCCTACTTGACCTTTTCGTATTGCGTATTACGTGACGTCACGAACGCGCATCACAGAACAGAGCAAGGCGAGCATTTGTGCTTATAAAACTTAAAAGTTTTTATTTATTTTTGAAATGAGCGATGGTTTGGCTAGATAAGACCCTTATTCATTGTCTGGTGTCGTTTAAAGCCCTTTGAAGCTGCACTGAAACTGTCATTTGGACCTTGAACCGTTTGGGTCCCATTGAAGTCCATTATATGGAGAAAAATCCTGGAATGTTTTCATTTCTTTTCGACTGAAGAAAGAAAGACATGGACATCTTGGATGACATGGGGGTGAGTCAATTATCAGCAGAAGTTTTTTTAAAAGTGAACTAATCATTTAAGGTTACTGTAAGAACGTTTGTTCATAACACTCAGATGGTTGTTTTATCGTTCCCAGCTGAAGCTAATGTTCAGAGGAGTGTGTGTGTGTGTGTGTGTGTGTGTGTGTGTGTGTGTGTGTGTGTGTGTGTGTGTGTGTGTGTGTGTGTGTGTGTGTGTGTGTGTGTGTGTGAAGCTGGAGTCGTACAGCGTGGAGAGGCTCTGCAGTGTGTCGAAGGCTCCCGGAGTGATGCTGCTCAGCGAGTTGTCGTACAGGGACAGCAGACGCACGTTGTGTAAGCCGGTGAAGCTGTTGTTGTGAATGCAGCTGATGCGATTGTTCCGCAGCATCCTGGAAAACACAGAGTGTGTGGATGAACTCAGGTGAAGAAAACACAGAGTGTGTGGATGAACTCAGGTGAAGAAAATGCTACATTACATCATTTACATGTAATTGCACTAATTATTAAACTACTATTGCGATTTGAAATGGCAAAGTGTGTGATTGTTAGTAATGTGCAGCTTGTCAGTGAAGCACGGCTCAGTTATAACGTACACATCTTCCAGACATGAGAAGTGTGTGTGTGTGTGGTGTGTGTGTATGTGTGTGACGCCCTCTGGTGTTCAGATGGATATTGGTGGTGTGTGTGTGTGTGTGTGTGTGTGTGTGTGTGGTGTGTGTGTGTGTGTGTGTGTGTGTGTGTGTGTGTATGTGTGTGTGTATGTGTATGTGTGTGTGTGTATGTGTGTGACGCCCTCTGGTGTTCAGATGGATATGTGGTGTGTGTGTGTGTGTGTGTGTGTGTGTGTGTGTGTTTTGTGTATGTGTGTGACGCCCTCTGGTGTTCAGATAGATCAGCCGCTGCACTGACGAACTGCGCATTAAAAAACAATCACAGCCTTTGCCGAATCGCGTACGATTTAACTTCGATTAGCTGAGCTTCTACATCATGCTAGTGTTGTGAGAGTGCATGAGCTCACAGCATACGCAGGCCGTCCAGACCCCGGAACATCCCGCTGTGAGCCGCCTCCAGCTGATTGGCCGTCAGGTGCAGCTCACTGACCGAAGACGCCCCCTCAAACGCCCCGTCCTCGATCTCAGAGATCTTATTGTTGCTCAGGTTTCTGAGGATCCGAGGGAAACATTAGTAGAGAATCACAGTCACACGGACAGACGTGAGCGGTCGGCGCCCTGTGAATCTCCCCACATTTCTGAATGGGTTTTGTTCCTCAATACTTGAGGTCAGGAATCGGATAGTTGTTATAAAAATTCAATTTCGATTCCTGTTATCGATTCCTTTGTGAGCATTTCAATATGAGTTTTCATTATCATTTTGTTGTTTCATGTGTATCAGTATATTAGATCTATGCAACTCTTAAAGTGACAGTAGCACTAATATTCCTGCTCTATAATAACACTAATATGCCTACTGTATAATAACAAATTCTACATATACACTATATGCCTACTGTATAATAACACTAATATTCCTACTGTATAATAACACTAATATTCCTGCTCTATAATAACACTAATATGCCTACTGTATAATAACACTAATATTCCTACTGTATAATAACACTAATATTCCTGCTCTATAATAACACTAATCACACAACAGAAGACAAAGAGAAAACTCACTCGTTCTTCACTGAATAAATTTTATAACTATATTTTTAATGTATATTTTATATATTGCAGTGTAGTGTTATTTTACATTTGATTACAGTTTCTGAACCTGAACACCTGAAAATCTTAAAACACTGTTTATTTCAATCTTATCTTTGTTCAGTTGCATCTATTTGTTGCGATTTCTAGTATATTTTTTAGTCCTTTTTTAATTACTGAGTGTTAACTAGTCTTTAATGATGCTTGACATTTATTTTAGTTAGGCTAGTTGTTTTTCAATGGTATTTTTAAACATTTTAAACCTGCAATAAGACTAAATGTGTATGATATCTACGTTTTTTTTTTTACCTTATTGGAATCGAAATGAATCGATCAAATTCAGACGTTACCCAACCCTAAGACTTACATCTTCTTCAGGTGAGAGAGCGTCTTGAAAACACCCGTGGCTTCAATCGTCGTGATCTCGTTATTGTTGAGCCGGCTGGTGAAAACACATGAAAGTGAGATTAAACCAAACAGACTTCTGGAATCAGTTGTTATCAGAATCACTGGCTGGCGGCGTCTTACAGTTCAGTGGTGGATGCTGGGATGTGTTCAGGGATGCGGTTCAGTCTCAGACTGGAGCAGTCCACCACGTTAGACTCGCAGCGGCACTTGGCGGGACACACCGGGTCATTATTACAGTCGTTGTTCAGGCGGGTGTCCTCCGTTCCTGCGACAAACACAACTCCGTCAACACCAAACACTCTCTCAAAGTTACACACAAACGTTCTTACAGGTTTCTGCTCTAACATCTGGGGCTCTTGGGTCATTTTTGACCGAAAAATGTTTTTTAATCATTTTTTTCTTCGTCGGAATAGTACAAAACTTGGTTAAGGGTTTTGGCACTTGCTGTGTGAACACACAAAGATCATGGACATGATTTTAACAGGTTAAATGGTCCTGAAAACAATAGTCACACACATTCACGCAATCAAGAATGAGTGGATTGGAAATTAACGTAGACGAGTTTCCTCTAGTGGAAGCGTTTGGTACTGCAGACGAACAACATCTCACTGAAACATCATTTACTGAGATATCGATCATATTTATGGCTTTGATTTGCTCACAGATTTAGTGTAAAACTTGTTTTTGAAAATATATATTTCACATAAAAATTTAAAATAGTATTTTTGCAAATGTTTCATAACAATACACGTAAAATTCTGTTACTTTTTTTAAGTTCACTTTTTAAAACTGTTTTCACTTCAGCAATAATCTGACAAGTGTTGTATTTTGAAAAGAAATCAAACTTAAGTCTGTTGCTTCAAAGCATTCAAGATTCACGACAGGTTAAAGGGATAGTTCACCAAAATGTAACCTCTGTCAGTAATTACTCTCCCTCATGTTGTTCAACCCCGTAAGACTTTCGTTCATCTTCAGGACACAAATGAAGATATTTGTGATTAAATCTGAGAGCTGGGTCACTCCTCCATAGGCTTCTAAGGGATTGAAACTTGCCGGCCCAGAAAAGTTATTAAAGACATCATTAAAATAGTCCAAGTGACTACAGTGGCTCAATCTTAAGTTTATGAAGCGACGAGAATACTTTTTGTGCGCAAAAAAACAAACAAAAATAACGACTTTTATCAAGTATTAATTTCCTTCTCTGTCGGCCTCGAGATAGTTCACTTAGTGTAGAAGCGCAGCGCTTCTGTGTTGAACGTCACACGGAGGCTCACTATGGCCGACGCTGTCTTGTGTGTGTGTGTGTGTGTGTGTGTGTGTGTGTGTGTGTGTGTGTGTGTGTGTGTGTGTGTGTGGTGTGTGTGTGTGGTGTGTGTGTGTGAACAGACGCTGCGCTGTTACACAACATTTAGTTATTTACTAGTCTAAAGTGACTATCAATTTCACAAACATTTACAAAGAAACGTACAAAGAAACAAAGAAACGGCAAGTAACACATTGAACGTGAAATTGTGAAGTTGAAAGCTGAAATAGTATTTTCTTCTTTGAAAGACATGTTTAATAGTGTACTGGAATAAAAGCACCTGTGCAAACACAGACTATTAAGAAAAGCTGAGTGATGTACAGTGAACGGGACACACACTCACCCGGGATGACGTACTGCTCTTTGGCTGTGATGGAGACACAACAGGACAAGAATCAGCAATCAGCATCTCACAATACAAACACATGATGGGAAAATGGATCCCAGCGATGTTGGAGGACAACAGAGAGTTTCACATGTTATTATAGGCTCTTTTTGTGTAGTGTGTATGTATACGGTAGTTTAACTCCATTGTGTATAGCAGAAAACATTAATTTTACTGTGCTACTGCCATCAAGATATGTAGCCGTGTAGCTTTACTGTAGCTCAGTAGAGCGCTGGCGCTTGCAACGCCAAGGTCATGGGTTCGATTCCCAGGGAAAGCATAGTAAAGAATTTAAATGTGTACCTTGAAATGCAATGTAAGTCACTTTGGATAAAAGCGTCAGCCAAATGCATAAATATAAATGTAAGATATAGGAGCTGTACGCAACGGCATTGAATAAAATAATCAGTGTTTAGTGCAATAATCAGTGTTTAGTGCAATAATCAGTGTTTAGTGCAATAATCAGTGTTTATCAAATCAGTGTTTATATCAGTGTTTAGCCAATAATCAGTGTTTAGTGCATAATAATACAGTTTGTTTAGTGCAATAATCAGTGTTTAGTGCAATAATCAGTGTTTAGTCCAATAATCAGTGTTTAGTCCAATAATCAGTGTTTAGTGCAATAATCAGTGTTTAGTGCAATAATCAGTGTTTAGTCAATAATCAGTGTTTAGTGCAATAATCAGTGTTTAGTCGCAATAATCAGTGTTTAGTCCAATAATCAGTGTTTAGTGCAATAATCAGTGTTTAGTGCAATAATCAGTGTTTAGTGCCAATAATCAGTGTTTATGTGTCAATAATCAGTGTTTAGTGCAATAATCAGTGTTTAGTCCAATAATCAGTGTTTAGTGCAATAATCAGTGTTTAGTCCAATAATCAGTGTTTAGTGTTTATCATAATCAGTGTTTAGGTGCCAATAATCAGTGTTGTCATAATCAGGTTTAGTCAATAATCAGTGTGTTTAGTCCAATAATCAGTGTTTAGTGCAATAATCAGTGTTTTAGTGCAATAATCAGTGTTTAGTGCAATAATCAGTGTTAGTCATAATCAGTGTTTAGTCCAATAATCAGTGTTTAGTCTTAATAATCAGTGTTTAGCAATAATCAGTGTTTAGTGCAATAATCAGTGTTTAGTCAATAATCAGTGTTTAGTCCAATAATCAGTGTTTAGTGCAATAATCAGTGTTTAGTGCAATAATCAGTGTTTAGTGCAATAATCAGTGTTTAGTCCAATAATCAGTGTTTAGTGCAATAATCAGTGTTTAGTCAATAATCAGTGTTTAGTCCAATAATCAGTGTTTAGTCAATAATCAGTGTTTAGTGCAATAATCAGTGTTTAGTGCCAATAATCAGTGTGTTTTAGTGCAATAATCAGTGTTTAGTCCAATAATCAGTGTTTAGTGCAATAATCAGTGTTTAGTCCAATAATCAGTGTTTAGTGCAATAATCAGTGTTTAAATCGTGTTTAGTGCAATAATCAGTTGTTTAGTGCAATAATCAGTGTTGTTTAGTGCAATAATCAGTGTTTAGTGCAATAATCAGTGTTTAGTGCAATAATCAGTGTTTAGTGCAATAATCAGTGTTTAGATCCAATAATCAGTGTTTAGTCCAATAATCATCTAGTGTTTAGTGTTTAGTCCAATAATCAGTGTTTAGTCCAATAATCAGTGTTATAGTGTTTAGTGCAATAATCAGTGTTTAGTGTTTAGTGCCAATAATCAGTGTTTAGTGCAATAATCAGTGTTTAGTGCAATAATCAGTGTTTAGTCAATAATCAAGTGTTTAGTGCAATAATCAGTGTTTAGTGCAATAATCAGTGTTTAGTCCAATAATCAGTGTTTAGTCAATAATCAGTGTTTAGTGCAATAATCAGTGTTTAGTGCAATAATCAGTGTTTAGTCCAATATCAGTGTTTAGTGCAATAATCAGTGTTTAGTCCAATAATCAGTGTTTAGTCCAATAATCAGTGTTTAGTCCAATAATCAGTGTTTTAGTGCAATAATCAGTGTTTAGTCCAATAATCAGTGTTTAGTCAATAATCAGTGTTTTGTGCAATAATCAGTGTTTAGTGCAATAATCAGTGTTTAGTCAATAATCAGTGTTTAGTCAATAATCAGTGTTAGTGCAATAATCAGTGTTTAGTGCAATAATCAGTGTTTAGTCAATAATCAGTGTTTAGTGCAATAATCAGTGTTTAGTGCAATAATCAGTGTTTAGTGCAATAATCAGTGTTTAGTCCAATAATCAGTGTTTATCAATAATCAGTGTTTAGTGCAATAATCAGTGTTTATCAATAATCAGTGTTTAGTGCAATAATCAGTGTTTAGTCCAATAATCAGTGTTTAGTGTTTAGTCAATAATCAGTGTTTAGGTGTCCAATAATCAGTGTTTAGTGCAATAATCAGTGTTTAGTGCAATAATCAGTGTTTAGTGCATAATCAGTGTTTAGTCAATAATCATTTTTGTTTAGTCCAATAATCAGTGTTTAGTCAATATCAGTGTTTAGTGCTATAATCAGTGTTTAGTCAATAATCAGTGTTTCATACGTGTTTATGTGCAAAATCAGTGTTTAGTCATAATCAGTGTTTAGTCCAATAATCAGTTGAACATGTTATTATTGTCAATCAGTGTTAATAATAGTGTTTAGTCCATATCAGTGTTTGGCAATATCGGTTAATAAGTGTTTCAATAATCGTTTAATATGTGTTAATATAGTTAGTCATAATCGTGTTTGGTCAATAATGTTGTATAATAGTGTTTATAATCGTTTTTATAAAGGTTTTCATATCAGTGTTGCAATAATCAGTGTTTAGTCAATAATCAGTTTTAGTCAATAATCAGTGTTTGTCAATAATCAGTTGTTGCAATAATCGTTTTGTCATAATCGTGTTTAGTGCAATATCAGTGTTTGTGCAATATCAGTGTTTGCAATATCAGTGTTTAGTCATAATCAGTGTTTAGTAATAATAGTGTTTAGTCAATAATCAGTTTAAGTTTTAGTCAATATCAGTGTTTAGTCATAATCAGTTTAGTCAATAATCAGTATCAGTGTTAGTCAATAATCTGTGTTTAGTCAACAGTGTTTGTCAATATCAGTGTTATAATCAGTGTTTAGTGCAATATCGTTAGTGTTTAGTCAATAATCAGTGTTTAGTCAATAATCGTGTTTAGTACATTAATTCAGTGTTATAATCGTGTTTAGTGAATAATCGTGTTTAATAATCAGTGTTTAGTCAATAATCGTGTTTAGTGCAAAATCAGTGTTTATAATCAGTGTTTAGTCAATATAGTGTTAATAAAGTGTTTAGTCAATAATCAGTGTTTAGTGCAATAATCATGTTTAGTGTATAATTCTTTGTAATAATCTGTTGTGCATATCGTTAGTCAATAATCAGTGTTAGTGCATAATCAGTGTTTGTCAATAATCAGTGTTTATAATCAGTGTTAGGCAATAATCAGTGTTTAGTATATAGTGTTTGCACGTGAATAATCAGTGTTTAGTGCAATATCAGTTAGTGTTTAGTCATATCGTGTTTATCCATAATCATTTTAGTCAACAGTGTTTATTTAAGTGTTTAGTCAATAATCAGTGTTTAATAATCAGTGTTTGTGCATATCAGTGTTTTGCAATAATCAGTGTTTAATATCAGTGTTTAGTGCAAATCAGTGTTAATAATCAGTGTTTGCAATATCAGTGTTTAATAATCAGTGTTTAGTGCATAATCATGTTTAGTATAATCAGTGTTTGTGTTTAGTCAATAATCAGTGTTTAGTGCAATAATCATGTTTAGTCAATAATCAGTGTTTAGTGCAATACAGTGTTTATTTTGCAATAATCAGTGTTTAGTCAATAAAGTGTTTAGTGCAATAATCGTTTAATAATCAGGTTTAGTCAATAATCAGTGTTAGTCATAACAGTTTAGTGCAATAATCGTGTTTAGTCAATAATCAGTGTTATCATAATCAGTGTTTAGTAATAATCAGTGTTGTCAATAATCGTGTTTAGTCAATATCATGTTTAGTGCAATACAGTGTTTGTGCAATAATCATGTTTAGGTCAATAATCAGTGTTTAGTGCAATAATCAGTGTTTAGTCCAATAATCAGTTTAGTGAATAATCAGTGTTTAGTCAATATCAGTGTTTAGTGCAATAATCAGTGTTTAGTCAATAATCAGTGTTAGTCAATAACAGTTTGAATAATCGTGTTTAGTCATAATCAGTGTTTAGTCAATACAGTGTTTAGTGCAATAATCAGTGTTTTATATCAGTGTTTAGTCAATATCGTGTTTAGTCCAATACTGTTTAGTGCAATAATCAGTGTTTAGCAATATCAGTGTAATAATCAGTGTTTAGGCAATAATCAGTGTAATAATCGTGTTTAGTCAATATAGTGTTTAGTGCAATAATGTGTTTAGTTGTCATAATCAGTGTATAATTTAAGTGTTAGCAATATCGTTAATATTTGTAATATCTTTCATATCAGTTTTATAATTTAGTCATAATAGTGTTAGCAATATCAGTTTAAATTATATCTTAGTCAATAATCAGTGTTATCATATAGTTAGTGCATACAGGTTTATGTTAATATTTTGTGCAAATCTGTTATCATTTGTATAATTTTGCATAATCAGTTTTCAATATCAGTTTGCAACGTTTAGCAATAATCAGTTTTATATAATATGTAATGTTAATGTTAGTGAATAATCAGTTCATATATTGGCATATCGGTTATAACAGTGTTGATACAGTTTGCAATAATCAGGTTAGTCAATATTATATAGTGTTGTCAATATCAGTGTTAATAATCAGTTTGCAACGTTTTATAATCATTTTATAAATTTTAGTCATAAAGTGTTATAACATTTTATCATATGTTATAATAGTGTTTGCAATAATTTTATAATCGTTGTGCAATATTAATCAGTGTTAATAATCATGTTTATCAATATTTTAGTCAATAATCAGTGTTTATCAATAATTTTTAGTAATAATCAGTTTTAGTAATAATCAGTGTTTCAGTAATAGTGTTTATCAATAAGTGTTTAGTCAATAATCAGTGTTTAGTAATAATTGTTTATAATCAGTGTTTTCAATAATCAGTTTGTAATAATCAGTGTTTAGGCAATAATCAGTTTAGTCCAATAAAGTTTTAGTGTTATCAATTATGTTTAATATCAGTGTTTAGTGCAATAATCAGTTTTATCAATAGTGTTTAGTCCAATAATCAGTGTTTAGCAATAATCAGTGTTTAGTAATAATCAGTGTTTAGTGCAATAATCATGTTTAGTATAATCATGTTTATATTATCATATAGTGTTTAGTCATATCAGTGTTGTATAATTAGTGTTTTTTGTCAATAATCAGTGTTTAGTGCAATAATCATTAGTCATATTTAGTGTGCATAACTGTTTCAATAATATGTTTGTCCAATAACGTGTTTAGTGCAATAATCAGTTTTTAATAATCATGTTTAGTCCAATAATGTTTAAAATCAGTTTTAGTGCAATAATCAGTTTTTAGTGATAATCAGTGTTTACCAATAATATGTTTAGTCAATAATCAGTGTTAGTCAAAAATCTGTTTAGTCCAAACATGTTTGTCAATAATCAGTTTTATAATTAGTGTTTATCCAATAATCAGTGTTTAGCAATATCAGTGTTAGTGTTAATAATCAGTGTTTTAGGCAATAATCAGTGTTTATCCAATAATCAGTGTTTAGGCATATCATGTTTAGTGCATAATCAGTTTTGCAATAAGTTTAATAAAGTGTTTAGTAATAATGTGTTTAGTCAATAATGTTTGTGCAATAATCAGTGTTAATAATAGTTTAGTTAATCGTGTTTGTAGTGATTAGTGTTTATGCAATTCAGTGTTTAGTCACATCAGATTATTTAGTTAGAATAATCAGTTTAGTTTTAGTCCAATAATCATGTTTAGTAATAATCAGTGTTAGTGCAATAATCAGTGTTTAGTCAATAATCATGTTTAGTGCAATAATCATGTTTATCCAATAATCAGTGTTTAGTCAATAATCGTGTTTAGTGCAATAATCATGTTTAGTGCAATAATCAGTGTTTAGTGCAATAATCAGTGTTTAGTGCAATAATCAGTGTTTAGTGCAATAATCATTGTTTAATAATCAGTGTTTAGTGCAATAATCAGTGTTTAGTGCAATAATCAGTGTTTAGTCCAATATCAGTGTTTAGTGCAACAGTGTTTAGTGCAATAATCAGTGTTTAATAATCAGTGTTTAGTGCAATAATCAGTGTTTAGTCAAATAATCAGTGTTTAGTGCACTAATCAGTGTTTAGTGCAATAATCAGTGTTTAATAATCGTGTTTAGTGCAATAATCAGTGTTTAGTGCAATAATCAGTGTTTAGTCAATAATCAGTGTTTAGTGCAACAATCAGTGTTTAATAATCAGTGTTTAGTGCAATAATCAGTGTTTAGTCCAATAATCAGTGTTTAGTGCAACAGTGTTTAGTGCAATAATCAGTGTTTAGTGCAACAGTGTTTAGTGCAACAGTCAGTGTGTTTCACCGGAGCAGCGGAACTTCTTGCTCTTGATCTGCCCGATGCGCTTGTTGGCGAGGCGGCGAGGGCTGGTACAGCGGGCACCGCTGGTCTCGATGGGGTTCGAGCGCAGGTAATCCGCCAGCCACTTCAGGTTACAGTCACAGATGAACGGGTTCTGAGCCAGATGACTGAGGACAACACAAACACATTCAACTTACACTGCCAAAAATGGCGTCTTACTTAGTTTATTTGTCTTGTTTCTAGTCCAAATATCTAAAAATTCTTAAATCAAGGTGCATTTACTAGATGAGTAAAATGACATAAGATATTATGTCCTGTTTTCTGGGGGAATTTTAAAAATTAAGTGAGTTGATTCTTAAAAAAAGCAAAATTATCTGCCAATGGGGTAAGAAAAATAATCTTAATTCAAATAGAAACAAGTTTTGTTTTTTTTACCCCAAAATGATTTTCTTTTAAGGAAAAACTCATTTCATTTTTTTATTTCCCCAGAAAACAAAACTTAATATCTTATGCCATTTTACTCATCTAATAAATGCATCTTGATTTAAGAATGGTTAGATATTTGGACTGGATTTGGACAAAAATACTAAGTAAGAGAAGCATTTTTTGCAGTGTAGTAAGAAACATGTCTAGCACACAATTCCTCATGTATAACATCAATATGATCAATCCAGCAGGAACTGTGCTTTGACCTTTACATGTGTAACAGTCACTGTCTGTCACATGTTTTACTTGTTCTTATGTCAGTGCTATGTTCATCTCATCACTAGGGGAACCAGTAGCACCTATACTTATAGATAAAAGGAGCTGAAGAAGAGGACAGTGAGAGACAGGCGACATGAACTGAGAGAAGAAACACTGAGAGGCAGAAACACTGAGAGGCAGAAACATGGACAGAACACTGAGAGCAGAAACTGAGAGCAGAACACTGAGAGGCAGAAACACTGAGAGCAGAAACACTGAGAGGCAGAAACACTGAGAGGCAGAAACACTGAGAGGCAGAAACATGAGAGGGCAGAGAGAACACTGAGAGGCAGAAACACTGAGAGGCAGAAACACTGAGAGGCAGAAAACACTGAGAGGCAGAAACACTGAGAGAGCAGAACAACTGAGAGGCAGAAACACTGAGAGGCAGAAACACTGAGAGGCAGAAAGAAACACTGAGAGGCAGAAACACTGAGAGGCAGAAACACTGAGAGGCAGAAACACTGAGAGGCAGAAAACACTGAGAGGCAGAAACACTGAGAGGCAGAAACACTGAGAGGCAGAAACACTGAGAGGCAGAAACACTGAGAGGCAGAAACACTGAGAGGCAGAAACACTGAGAGGCAGAAACACTGAGAGGCAGAAACACTGAGAGGCAGAAACACTGAGAGGACAGAAGAGAAAACACTGAGAGGCAGAAACACTGAGAGGCGAGAAAACACTGAGAGGCAGAAACACTGAGCAGGCAGAAGAGAACACTGAGAGAGAAAACTGAGAGCAGAAACACTGAGAGGCAGAAACATGAGAGGACAGAAACAACTGAGAGGCAGAAACACTGAGAGGCAGAAACACTGAGAGGCAGAAACATGAGAGGCAGAAACACTGAGAGGCAGAAAAACACTGAGAGGCAGAAACACTGAGAGCAGATGGAGGCAGAAACACTGAGAGGCAGAAAACACTGAGAGGCAGAAACACTGAGAGGCAGAAACACTGAGAGGCAGAAACACTGAGAGGCAGAGAAACACTGAGAGGCAGAAACACTGAGAGGCAGAACTGAGAGCAGAAACACTGAGAGGCAGAAGAAACACTGAGAGCAGAAACACTGAGAGGCAGAAACACTGAGAGGCAGAAACACTGAGAGGCAGAAACACTGAGAGGCAGAAACTGAGAGGCAGAAACACTGAGAGACAGAAACACTGAGAGGCAAGAAACACTGAGAGGCAGAAACACTGAGAGGCAGAAACACTGAGAGACAGAAACACTGAGAGGCAGAAACACTGAGAGGCAGAAACACTGAGAGCAGAAACACTGAGAGGCAGAAACACTGAGAGGCAGAAACACTGAGAGGCAGAAACACTGAGAGGCAGAAACACTGAGAGGCAGAAACACTGAGAGACAGAAACACTGAGAGGCAGAAACACTGAGAGGCAGAAACACTGAGAGGCAGAAACACTGAGAGCAGAAACATGAGAGGCAGAAACACTGAGAGGCGAACACTGAGAGAAAACACTGAGAGGCAGAAACACTGAGAGGCAGAAACACTGAGAGCAGAAACACTGAGAGGCAGAAAAACTGAAGGCAGAAACACTGAGAGGCAGAAACACTGAGAGGCAGAAACACTGAGAGGCAGAAAACGCAGAAACACTGAGAGGCAGAAACACTGAGAGGCAGAAACACTGAGAGCAGAAACACTGAGAGCAGACAAAACACTGAGAGCAGAAACATGAGAGGCAGAAACACTGAGGGCAGAAAACACTGAGAGGCAGAAACACTGAGAGGCAGAGAAACACTGAGAGGCAGAAACACTGAGAGGCAGAAACACTGAGAGGCAGAAACACTGAGAGGCAGAACAGAGAGCAGAAACACTGAGAGGACAGAAACACTGAGAGCAGAAACACTGAGAGACAGAAACACTGAGAGCAGAAACACTGAGAGCAGAAACACTGAGAGCAGAAAACTGAGAGCAGAAACACTGAGAGGCAGAAACACTGAGAGAGCAGAAACACTGAGAGGCAGAAAACACTGAGGAGGCAGAAACACTGAGAGGCAGAAACACTGAGAGGCAGAAACACTGAGAGGCAGAAACACTGAGAGGCAGAAACACTGAGAGACAGAAACACTGAGAGGCAGAAACACTGAGCAGAACACTGAGAGACAGAAACACTGAGAGGCAGAAACACTGAGAGGCAGAAACACTGAGAGGCAGAAACACTGAGAGGCAGAAACACTGAGAGGCAGAAACACTGAGAGCAGAAACACTGAGAGGCAGAAACACTGAGAGGCAGAAACACTGAGAGGCAGAAACACTGAGAGGCAGAAACACTGAGAGCAGAAACACTGAGAGGCAGAACACTGAGAGAGAAACACTGAGAGGCAGAAACACTGAGAGGCAGAAACACTGAGAGGCAGAAACACTGAGAGGCAGAAACACTGAGAGGCAGAAACACTGAGAGGCAGAAAACACTGAGAGAGCAGAAACACTGAGAGGCAGAAAAACTGAGAGGCAGAAACACTGAGAGACAGAAACACTGAGAGGCAGAAACACTGAGAGCAGAAACACTGAGAGGCAGGAAACACTGAGAGGACAGAAACACTGAGAGACAGAAAACACTGAGAGGCAGAAACACTGAGAGCAGAAAACACTGGAGGCAGAAACACTGAGAGGCAGAAACACTGAGAGCAGAAACACTGAGAGGCAGAAACACTGAGAGACAGAAACACTGAGAGGCAGAAACACTGAGAGGCAGAAACACTGAGAGGCAGAAACACTGAGAGGCAGAAACACTGAGAGGCAGAAACACTGAGAGGCAGAAACACTGAGAGGCAGAAACACTGAGAGGCGAAGAAACACTGAGAGGCAGAAACACTGAGAGGCAGAAACACTGAGAGGCAGAAACACTGAGAGGCAGAAACACTGAGAGGCAGAAACACTGAGAGGCAGAAAACACTGAGAGGCAGAAACACTGAGAGGCAGAAACACTGAGAGACAGAAAACACTGAGAGGCGAAACACTGGAGACAGAAAACATGAGAGGCAGAAACACTGAGAGGACAGAGAAACACTGAGAGCAGAAACACTGAGAGGCAGAAACACTGAGAGGCAGAAACACTGAGAGGCAAAAACACTGAGAGACAGAAACACTGAGAGGCAGAAACACTGAGAGGCAGAAACACTGAGAGAAGAAACACTGAGAGGCAGAAACACTGCAGAGACAGAAAACACTGAGAGACAGAAACACTGAGAGCAGAAACACTGAGAGGCAGAAACACTGAGGGGAAAGAAACACTGAGAGCAGAAACACACTGAGACAGAAACACTGAGAGCAGAAACTGAGAGCAGAAACACTGAGAGGCAGAAACACTGAGAGGCAGAAAACACTGAGAGGCAGAAACACTGAGAGCAGAAACACTGAGAGGCAGAAAACACTGAGAGCGAACACTGAGAACAGAAACACTGAGGGGCAGAAACACTGAGAGGCAGAAACACTGAGCAGACAGGCAAACACTGAGAGCAGAAACACTACAACGAGAGGCAGAAACACTGAGAGGCAGAAACACTGAAACAAACATGAGAGCAGAAACACTGAAGGCAGAAACACTGAGAGACAGAAACACTGAGAGCAGAAACACTGAGAGACAGAAACACTGAGAGGCAGAAACACTGAGAGCAGAAACACTGAGAGACAGAAACACTGAGAGAAAACACTGAGAGGCAGAAACACTGAGAGGCAGAAACACTGAGAGACAGAAACACTGAGAGCAGAAACATGAGAGGCAGAAACACTGAGAGACAGAAACACTGAGGAAACTGGCAGAAACACTGAGAGACAGAAACACTGAGAGCAGAAACTACTGAGAGGCAGAAACACTGAGAGGCAGAAACACTGAGAGCAGAAACACTGAGAGGCAGAAAACACTGAGAGGCAGAAACACTGAGAGGCAGAAACACTGAGAGGCAGAAACACTGAGAGGCAGAAACACTGAGAGACAGAAACACTGAGAAGATGAAACACTGAGAGCAGAAACACTGAGAGCAGAAACACTGAGAGGACAGAAACAACCTGAGAGCAGAACACGGAGCAAAACACTGAGAGGCAAACACTGAGGCAAAACACTGAGAGGCAGAAACACTGAGAGGCAGAAACACTGAGAGCAGAAACATGAGAGACAGAAACACTGAGAGGCAGAAACACTGAGAGGCAGAAACACTGAGAAGGGGCAGAAACACTGAGAGGCAGAAACACTGAGAGACAGAAACACTGAGAGCAGAAACACTGAGAGGCAGAAACTGAGAGACAAAACACTGAGAGGCAAAACACTGAGAGAGCAGAAAACACTGAGAGGCAGAAACACTGAGAGGCAGAAACACTGAGAGGCAGAAACACTGAGAGCAGAAACACTGAGAGGCAGAAACACTGAGGCGAAACACTGAGAGCAGAAACACTGAGACAGAAACACTGAGAGGCAGAAACATGAGAGACAGAAACACTGAGAGCAGAAACACTGAGAGGCAGAAACACTGAAGGCAGAAACACTGAGAGCAGAAACACTGAGAGCAGAAACACTGAGAGCAGAAACACTGAGACAAACACTGAGAGCAGAAACACTGAGAGCAGAAACACTGAGAGCAGAAACACTGAGAGCAGAAACACTGAGAGGCAGAAACACTGAGAGGCAGAACACTGAGAGCAGAAACACTGAGAGGCAGAAACACTGGAGAGCAGAAACACTGAAGGCAGAACACTGAGGCAGAACACTGAGAGGCAGAAACACTGAAGCAGAAACACTGAGAGCAGAAAACACTAGAGCAGAAACACTGAGAGCAGAAACACTGAGAGCAGAAACACTGAGAGGCGAAACACTGAGAGACAGAAACACTGAGAGCAGAAACACTGAGAGCAGAAACATGAAGACAGAAACACTGAGAGGCAGAAACACTGAGAGGCAGAAACACTGAGAGCAGAAACACTGAGAGGCAGAAACACTAAGCAGAAACACTGAGAGGCAGAACACTGAGAGGCAGAGAAAACAGAGAAACTGGAGCAGAACACTGAGAGCAGAAACACTGAGAGCAGAAACACTGAGAGCAAAAACACTGAAGGCAGAAACACTAGGGGCGAAACACTGAGAGCAGAAAACTGAGACGAAACACTGAGAGCAGAAACACTGAGAGCAGAAACCTAGAGACAGACGAAACACTGAAGGCAGAAACACTGAGAGGCAGAAACACTGAGAGGCAGAAACACTGAGAGCAGAACACTAGGAGCAGAAACACTGAGAGCAGAACAGGAGCAAACACTGAGAGCAGAAACACGAGAGCAGAAACACTGAGAGGCAGAAACACTGAGGGCAGAAACATGAGAGGCAGAAACACTGAGAGCAGAAACACTGAGAGGCAGAAACACTGAGAGCAAAACACTGAGGGCAGAAACACTGAGAGGCAGAAACACTGAGAGCAGAAACACTGAGGCAGAAACACTGAGAGGCAGAAACACTGAGAGACAGAAACACTGGGGCAGAAACACTGAGAGGCAGAAACATGAGAGCAGAAACACTGAGAGCAGAAACACTGAGAGCAGAAACACTGAGGCAGAAACATGAGAGGCAGAAACATGAGAGACAGAAACACTGAACAGAAACATGAGAGCAGAAACACTGAAGCAGACCTGAGACAACACTGAGAGCAGAAACACTGAGAGACAGAAACACTGAGAGGCAGAACACTGAGATGAGCAGAACACTGAGAGGCAGAAACACTGAGAGGCAGAAACACTGAGAGGCAGAAACACTGAGAGGCAGAAACACTGAGAGCGAAACATGGAGCAGAAACACTGAGAGCAGAAACACTGAGAGGCAAAACACTGAGGCAGAACACTGAGAGGCAGAAACACTGAGAGCAGAAACACTGAGAGCAGAAACACTGAGGAGAAAAGGAAAACACTGAGACAGAAACACTGAGAGCAGAAACACTGAGAGCAGAAACATGAGAGCAGAAACACTGAAGGCAGAAACACTGAGGGCGAAACACTGAGAGGCAGAAACTGAGAGGCAGAAACACGAGAGCAGAAACACTGAGAGCAGAAACACTGAGAGGCAGAAACACTGGAGAAAAACACAGAAACACTGAGAGGCAGAAACACTGAGAGGCAGAAACACTGAGAGACAGAAACACTGAGAGCAGAAACACTGAGAGGCAGAAATAAAAACAAAACTGAGAGGCAGAAACACTGAGAGGCAGAAACACTGAAGGCAGAAACACTGACAGAACACGGACAGAAACACTGAGAGCAGAAACACTGAGAGCAGAAACACTAGGAGGACAGAAACACTGAGAGCAGAAACACTGAGAGGCAGAACACTGAGAGGAGAAACACTGAGGCAGAAACACAACGAAACACTGAGAGGCAGAAACACTGTGAGGACAGAAACACTGAGAGGCAGAAAACACTGAGAGGCGAAACACTGAGAGCAGAAACACTGAGAGGACAGAAACACTGAGAGCAGAAACACTGAGAGGACAGAAACACTGAGAGGACAGAAACACTGAGAGACAGAAACACTGAGAGACAGAAACACTGAGAGGCAGAAACACTGAGAGCAGAAACACTGAGAGCAGAAAACACTGAGAGGACAGAAACACTGAGAGGCAGAAACACTGAGAGGCAGAAACACTGGAGCAGAACCTGAGAGCAGAAACACTGAGAGGCAGAAACACTGAGAGGCAGAAACACTGAGAGGCAGAAACACTGAGAGGCAGAAAATGAAGCAGAAACACTGGAGAGAACAGGAGCAAACACTGAGAGGCAGAAAACTGAGAGGCAGAAAACACTGAGAGGCAGAAACACTGAGAGAGACAGAAACACTGAGAGAACAGAAGAAACACTGAGAGGCAGAAAACACTGAGAGGCAGAAACACTGAGAGGCAGAAACACTGAGAGGCAGAAACACTGAGAGGCAGAAACACTGAGAGACAGAAACACTGAGAGGCAGAAACACTGAGAGGCAGAAACACTGAGAGGCAGAAACACTGAGAGGCAGAAACACTGAGAGACAGAAACACTGAGAGGCAGAAACACTGAGAGGCAGAAACACTGAGAGGCAGAAACACTGAGAGACAGAAACACTGAGAGGCAGAAACACTGAGAGGCAGAAACACTGAGAGGCAGAAACACTGAGAGGCAGAAACACTGAGAGGCAGAAAACACGGGAGAGACAGAAACACTGAGAGGCAGAAACACTGAGAGGCAGAAAACACTGAGAGACAGAAACACTGAGAGACAGAAACACTGAGAGACAGAAACACTGAGAGGCAGAAACACTGAGAGACAGAAACACTGAGCGGCAGAAACTCTCAAAATTCATCCTGCAAAAAATATTTTGAGTGCTTTAAATCTTTTAGCAGGCTCCTCCCCCTAGTGGGCAAAGTCATGTTTAAAATTTCATGCAATTTACTGCACTATTTCATAATCAAATCTTGTTATAATTTTGACAAAACACACATCGCTGAAAAGGTCTGAGACTCAAGGTTCCATGTTTGGCTGCTGTTTTGTGATAGAAGTGATATTGTGACTGAAATGTATTCATTTGTGACAGGAGGATGCAATGAAGTGTGTTTTTCACCCGGTGGCTGTTTTTGGGAAAGTGCATAAACAAAACCAATTTTTTGCGATACCAACTTCAAATTTGAAACACAATTAGGTTAGATATGGCTTTGATTTCATATCAAATTATTTTGTAAAATAAATATTTGGTAAAAAATAAATCAAGTTTGGTACAACACATTTGCTTTACAAACTTAAACTTCTATAATTTTTTAAAACTTTCTTTTGTAAAACGTAACATTTCATGAAGCGCTTTCACTTCTGCAATAATCTGCTGAGTAAAAAGAGACCAACTTTAGGCCAAAAGTGGGTGAGAGTTAACAGAACTACACCAACAACACATTATTTTTGTAAATTTATATTGTTTTATAAAAATATAACCACTAAATGTAAATGCATGAGATATCAATAAGCATTAAGCATGCAAAAAAGTTCGGTATTAAAGGTGTGTGTGCTCACAGGGTCTGTATCGCGCGCAAAGAGGTGAATGTGCCCTTGGCCAGCGTTTGGATCTTGTTGTCGTATAAAGAAAGCAGCAAGAGATTCTGCAGGTCCGTAAAGGTGTTTGCACGAAGACAGTGGATCTCGTTTGCATTCAAAAGCCTGGAAACACACGAGGAGAGAGAGAGAGAGGAGAGGGAGAGAGAGAGAGAGAGAGAGAGAGAGAGGAGAGGAGAGAGAGAGAGAGAGAGAGGAGAGAGAGAGAGAGAGAGAGAGAGAGGTTTACAAAACTATTTAAAACAACACTTAATATTTAACAATTAACCTTATTTATATATATGGAAAAAATAAATTAAAATAAAAAAATAAAAAATAAAATCAAAAGTTCAAAACCAGATTTCCATCGGAAACAACACACAAAGCATCATTAACACACCACAGATCACTGAAACCCTTCTCATTATTTACAATACTATACAGTATATGCAAATTCTATTTTTAATCTACCAGCCACTAATTTCATAAACATCACTTCAACATTAATACTATTAAGCTGCAATCCTTGATTTTTCCTGGTTTTCCATATTGCCAATTTCGCAGTTCCTGTTAAATAATTTAACAGACACATCTTCCTTCTTTTTGAAAAATTATATTTCACACCCCCTATAAAAACTTCCTCTGAGAAATCTTCACCAAAAACTTGAAACAATCTATTAAGAACTTCAAAAAGACCTTCCAGTCTTTTACATTTTAAAAACAAATGTTCTAAATTTTCTTCTTCTCCACAAAACCTGCATCCCACCCCTACTGCTGGGTTCAGGTGTGCCACATGTCTGTCTGTGGCTATTGCACCATGAATTATTCTCCATTGAAGATCGGCTGTTCTTTTCTCTACTGGAGGTTTATACATAGTTCTCCACCGGTCTCTTACGAGAAATTCTGGCTTCAACAAAACCGGCCACTTCGATATCTTTTGACCTCTGAGTGAAGCTTGATTTAAAACTTTAACTGCAGTGTTATATATTGCTTTCTGTGATGTTGTTTCAAACAAGTCCAGCTGTGGAGTTTTAAAAGACAAAATTGACCCCGTGGATTCGTCTTCGTCCATCTGTCTTTGACCAACGACAGCAGCAACTCTAATTTTAGGAAAGTCCAGCTCATTGCTTATGTCTGATGTAAAATCTTGCCCCATATTTCTCCTATAGCCGCTTGGTAAGACATTCACAATTTCTTCCACCAGCTTTCCAGTCAGGCGCGAGGACTTTAATCCTGTTACTTCTTCATCATTCACTACCATCATTCAGAAGTTGCCCCAGTTTCACAATGCCATGTCTTTGTAAACATACCCGTACGCTTACAGATGACAAAAGTCTTGTCTGAATCATTGGGTTGAAAAACAAAACTTCCTCTCGTATCCAACTCCCAGATTCATCAACATTTCTTTCCACTTTAAAAACACTTCTCCAAGAGCGCAACATTGACCGGTAAAAAAGTGTAACCTCAGACAGGTTCACCTTATCCAGTTCCATTAGAAACAGATGTTTGTCTAACTTAAGACCACCTGCCTTCTGCAGAATCATCTTTGCAGTCTCAGTCCATGTTAAATCCTTGATATACAGGAATCTCTGTGCCGCTTGTAATCTGAAAGCACAGATCTTACTCCGCACATCCACCAGTCCCTGACCTCCTTCGTAACAGGGAAGGTAGAGCGCCGCTGCTCGAATCCAATGCGCTCCACTCCAAAAAAAATCCACAAACATTCTCTGTATTCTGCAAATCAAATCTTCAGGTGGTTCCATTACAATGAGTCTATGCCATAAGGTTGAGGCCGCCAGATTATTCACAACCAGAACGCTTCCTCTGTATGACATCAATGGTAATAGCGATTTCCATTTAAACAATCGGGCAGACACCTTTTCCAGCAGTCCCTCCCAATTTTTATTCTGAAATTGTTTATTCTCCAAAAAAAAAACCCTAGCATTTTCAGCCCATCTCTTTCCCACAACAATCCACCAGGTAATTTTGGAGTTCCTTGCTCACTTTTCCACTGACCAATAATGAGTCCCTCGCTTTTTCCCCAATTAACTCTTGCTGATGATGCCTTTTCACACTTTTCCATTGTTTCAGTTAAAAAATTAACATCATTTTGATTTGAGATAAAAACAGTAACATCATCAGCATAGGCTGATATCGAAATTCCATGCATGACATTGATTTCACTGAGACCCCTTCTTAGCCTGCACAACAATGGCTCAATAATTGTCCAGACAGTGGACAGCCTTGCCTGATCCCCTTTAACACAGGCACTGGTGAACTCAATCCTCCACCAGCTTTCACAATCAAAAAACTTCCGAATATAACAGTTGAATATATGAGATAAAATTCTTCCCAAACCCAAAACTTTTCAAAACCTCAAAAAGATATGTATGGTTGACTCTATCGAAGGCTTTCTCTTGATCTAATGAAAGCACACCCAGGTCAACATTACTGAACTGATTAAAATCAATGACATCTCTTAACAAAAAAAGATTATCCATGATAGACCTGTTAGGGATACAATATGTTTGATCTCTGTGAACTATTAATTCTAAAACATGTTTCAACCTATTTGCTAAGCATTTTGAAATTATTTTATAGTCCAAGCAGAGTAAAGAGACAGGTCTCCAGTTCTTTAAAAAGCACAAATCCCCCTTTTTAGGGAGTAAAGAAAGGACTGCTCTTCGACAACTTAAAGGAAGCAGCTTATTTCTTCTACTTTCCAGTAAAACTTCATACAAGTCATTTCCTAGTACATTCCAGAACGCCTGATAAAACTCTGCTGGCAAACCATCGATTCCTGGAGAACGTCCATTGGATAACTGTCTCATTGCCTCGGTTATCTCTTGAAAAGTAATTTGTCCATCCAAGGCTTTTTTCTGATCATTTGTCAGCTTTGGTAAGTCACTCAGCAAATCAGAAACACATTCAGGATCACAAGTCTCAGCATCATACAAGTCCGTATAAAAATTGACTGCCAGTTTCCTTATCTCCACCGGGTCAGAGGTTATGACCCCATCAGGCCGCCGAAGATGATACATTTGCTTTTGCTGGACGCTTTTCTTTTCAAGGTTAAAAAAATATGCAGAAGGAGCATCCATGTCTTTAATGGAACAAATTCTTGCTCGTATTAATGCTCCTTTCACTTGTTCATGCAGTAATGAGCAAAGTTCTTTCTTTTTATTCAAATGTTCATTTTTTATATTTTCATCATCATTATTTATCACAAGAATACTCTCCAAAACTTGAATATCCCTTTGAAGTTTTTGCATTGCTGCTTTCACCATAGAAGTTGAATGTGAACTATAATTCTGACAAAAAATTCTTATGTTTGCTTTACCAACCTCCCACCACATAAGCACATTTTCAAAAGAAAGCTTTTTTAACTTCCAATCGTTCCAAAAAAATGTAAAATTCTCACAAAATAAAGCATCTTGCAACATCTTAGTATTAAAATGCCAAAAATAATTTGGTCTTAAATTCCTTTTTATATTCAAAGCAAATAGTATCAACTGGTGATCTGAAAACCCAACAGGTAGAATAGAGACATCCGTGACTTTACCAATATAAAATCTATCTAATCGAGCTCCACTAACTCTGTTGTTAGATACTTTGAGCCAGGTATACTGTTTAATCCTAGGGTTTCTTCTTCTCCAAATATCCATTAATTCAAATTCTTTAAAGATTTTTGACAATACAACACTTGATTCATGATGGGGTTCTTCTCCATTTCTATCAATAATAAAATCAATAGTACAATTCCAGTCACCTCCAATGATAGTACAAACATTGTCGTCAATTTTCTGAATAGCACTCCTTAACTTTAAAAAAGATCTCACACGATCAGGTCCATTATTGGGTGCATATATATTTATCAATGCAAAAACAGATCCTTCATATTCCATTTTTACCAACAACATTCTTCCCTTTACAATTTCTTCAACAACCAGAATATTGACATTCATGTCTTTAGAAAATAAAATTGCTATGCCAGCACTATTATTTGTCCCATGACTTAAATTGATTCATTATCTAAATTAGTATGTGTTTCTTGTAAGAAAACTATATTTATTTTCTTTATACTAAATAACTCTGATACCATTGCCAATTTATTACCATCTCTACCCCCATTCATATTTAAAGAGCCCACCCTCAACAGCTCCATAGGAAAAAAAAATATGAAAGGGATAGAAAAAAAAAACAAAAAGACACAGAGAAAAAATCACCCCATATGAATTAACCATTTGACTTGTTTTGTAACGTGTTCGCTTTGTCCTTTCTTAGCTTTGTTAACATTTTCTTCAATCTGAACCTCTTTTGTTTACTTAACACCTCATAACTAACATTTCTCTACAACAATTTCACTGTATGAATGAACTTGTTTTCATCAGGAAAAAAATCTTTAACTTCAATGATTCTACCAAAGGTCGCATCCAGAAAGTTGTTTATAGCTTGCACTGTATACACATCATCCACACTCCCACACTGTGATCCAATGTCAGATACATCCGAGAAATCATCATCATCTCTCACCCCCAAGTCAGCATCAGTACACATTTCCACAGAATTAGACATTTCAGACTTCTTCTCATTAGAAACCCTTTCAGCACTAACCGAGCAGCAGCATCATTCGTTGCATTTTTTTCATCCAGTTCAGAAACATCATGATTTCTACCGATATCAACCATTTCATGAACGTTCTCAGTCTGACTTTCAGTCACCGCATCACTCTCGATGTTCCTCTGTGATTCAGCTTGAGGCTGCACGTCCTCAGAGACTGCCCTAACACTCTCACCAGCAGCAGAAGTACTGGGCCTCGCTTCGACTTCAGTAACTTGGGCCTTGTGTGGGCATGTGTGCCTTTTATGCCCGATGTCCCCGCACTCAAAACATTTCATACTACCAGTGCTTGCGTAGATAAAATATGCTTTTCCTTCATGCATAACTCTAAACGAAATATCCAACTCTGGTTCATTTAAGAACATAAACACCTGCCGCCTGAAGGACATAACATGTTTTAGAGCAGCGTTTTTACACCCCAGCGGGATCATCTTAATCGTACTAGCCATCTTTCCATATCGCGTCAAAGCTTTCTCAATTTCTTCATTTCGAATAAATGGTGGCAGATTAGAAATCGTAACTTTAGTTGTCGGAGTAACAAGCGGTGAGATAACAAGGAAATCGCCACTTACCACAATTCCTTCGCTTATCAACTGATTACTATGTCTTCTTTCTCGACAAACACAACCACTGCTTTATTCATCCTGGATGCTGTAGTAATGTTTTCATATCCAACTTTTTCTCCGATTGCCAGAACACATCCTCGACAGTGACGCCCTGAGCAGGCACACACCTGATTCCATGGCGGAGCGACACCTGTGACGCTGTCCCATTAGGGATAGACGCCATCACGATGCCGCCGCAACCAAAACTCACAAACACTCACAAAACAAATCAAAAATGTAATTTTTTAAGGGAAAAAGAAAAAAAGAAAGAGAAAAAAGAAAAAAAAACTTTCATAAACAAAAAGAGGAAAAACCCCGAAAAAAAACAATCGTCCTCTCCTCGTGATCACCCTCCCGCGCAACCCAACACTCCCAGCATGCACACAGAGAGAGAGAGAGAGAGAGAGAGAGAGAAGAGAGAGAGAGAGGGGGAGAGAGAGAGAGAGAGACGCTGATGAAACAACATCATGCACAACAACAGTGAGCAGTTCTCATTGGTTTTGATCATGTACACCTGTCACACTCACAGCAGCTGGAGGACGTAGAGTCCGTCAAACACTCCTCTGGGAAGATCCGTGATCTTGTTTCCATACAGAACCCTGAACATCACAAAGACAATCAACACTAGACCATGAGCTTGTGTCCTTACTGAAGCTGAAAACCTAACGCTCAACATAATTAATTGGTTTGAGTAGAGCCAACTCAAATTATACAAATTAGTTCCAGCAAATTACATTTTACGAGTATTTAAAATTTTCTTTTGAGTTTCACAAAACACAAAAGACACATTTTCAGTAAGTTGAATTGTTTCATTGTTTTGAGTTATATGATTTTGTTTCTTTTAATTTAGACAAACTTAAATTTAACTGAAACTAGGCTGGGATTTCTATTTCCCAGCATGCTTTGCCATGACACTTAAAAGGGAGAGTAAATGCTAAAATTAAATGTTGCGTATATAATGTTTTTTTTTTTTTTGTGCCAGATTAATGTTAAGTGGGAGATTTTGTATTGTTTAATGTTTTGTTATGCTAGTTTAGAAGAGTTTCTGTTATGTTGGGTTTTTTGGGGGGGTTTTCGTCATGTGACGAGATGAGCATGAGCTTGGTTTGAGAACAGTGTATGTTAAATGTTTTAAATTGCTGTACTCATTTTTATACTAATTAGCAAGGTAGCATTTATTAAATTAGCTGGTTAAAGCAAGCCAAGTTTCCACTACTAAAAATATTTATATTGAGATTACTCAAATATGTCGTTAAAGTAACACTATGTAGCTTTTCAACCTTCATAATATATTTCCAAGACCCTTGTGATGGTACATCGACTTAAAATAAGTTAAATGACTCGTCTGCCATCGCCTGACGGGTCTGTATCGCTTTTACTGGCACTATGTAACTTCGGGTTTCGGGTAGGAACCCGTGCACAAAAAGAACTACACAATTCGACTGCTTTACGTCAAGCGCTACAATAGTCATTATTTAGTTTTTCTTCGTTTCTGATGTCGCAATACATCATCCTTTCATGAAATCCTGTAACATACTCTACCTTGTCTGTGGACATCGTTCATTCTAAAGCCGGTGCTGGATAAACAGCGAGCGTGCGTGCGACGGTAGGCTCAATTATTTATGACAGCAGCAATGGACAATTTCGTTTCCAACCAGTAGGGCGACCGAAGAGGAAAAGTTACTTGGTGTTACTTTAAGAGCAATTAAAATGTATGAGTACAAAATAAAAATCTGCAAGTTCTACATTTCTGAAACTGATTGCCTCAAATGATTTGAGTTTTGCCAACTAATTCGGGTTTACGGTGTGGTGAAGAGTATTTGAATGCATAAATTATGCCTTGGAATGTATATCATAACAAATTATAACCACATACATATGTACAGAAAGTTTAGATGAGCTGAAGGTTTGTCTCGTGAATATTAATGAGTTTACACCCAGAGAATCAGCATGGCCTAATTAATATGCATGAGATAAGCCACAAATCACCTATCACAGCACTCGTTGTGACGTACAGCACACACACACACACACACACACACACACACACACACACTCACAGTGAGTTGAGTGAGCGCAGCCCCTGGAAGGCATCGGGAGCGATCTCAGAGATCTGGTTGTTGCTGAGATCTCTGCGGAGAGAGAGAAACACAGGGTTGAGATGTGAGAGTATTGGCCGGTGTCCCGCTGGGTCTGCTGGTTCTGGCTCATGAGTCGTGTGTAAACCAGTGGGTCTGAACCTCCAGCCGGCTGTGGTGAGCAGTATTAGTGAACGCCAGCATTACAGGCCACAGAGAACACTTTAATAAGCCTGTGGTCTACCCATCAAACCACACGCAAGCCAGCCAGAGAACACACTCACACACTCCTGTCCTGACGACACGAGAGCCAGCCAGAGAGAACACACTCACACACTCCTGACGACATGTGAATCTGCAGAGCGCTGGCGCTTTAGGAGCAAACCAGCTGCTTTAAAATAACCGATCAGAACTAATAGTTCTACAATGATATTAGACTACATAATAGCCTATAATAAAAGATAATGAATTTCAAACCTGAACCAACATTTTTTGTTCAAAGATCAACAATCTGTCATTAATCTTTAGTCTGCCACAAAAAAACATTAAAATCATGAACTCAAATATCATTGTGAAAAAACAAAACAATGACTGTGTGTAAATCAGAGCTTTCCGGCTATAGCATTCATATTTAGAATGAAAATTAGCTTATAAATGCAAATCTAAATTCGTGCCTATGATGTAGACCTTCAAAAAAAGAAGCTTCAGCCAACGACAGCTTTAATGTTTTATCAGACAATAACTACGCAAGATGTGGCTTTAGTGTAATTTTCAGGACAGTAAGGGCCGGATTCGGGATTCGGGACATCTGGTCACCCCAACGGTGAGGAATCTACGGCAAGCCTAATGTCTGTCTGAGTCAGTTGCACACATGATGGCAGTGTTACACACTTACATGCGGCGCAGTTTCTTATACGGAGAGAAGGCTCCAGGAGGGATGGATTTGATGCCGTTCTGTTCCAGTCGTCTGCAAAAACAGAAATAGAGAAACACGCAAGTGTTACTGCAACGTTTACAATTCATTGCATCTCTAATAGACACACTCCCACTCCATGCCACCCGCAGTCATGTGTGTGTCTGAGTTTAGTCTTCACTAATACTGAAGTCTCTGCCATTAATATTCTCTCTGGATTCTGTGTTTGGTTTATTAGCATTATTATTGGACATCATACAGCGCACATGACTTTCTAGCCAGTTGAAGTGTTAAGCTTGTTTCCAGAATAGAGTTTATTTATTACTTTTCTGATCTCAAGAATCATTGATCTCTGTCATTTTTATGAAAAAATAAAATGGTGCAACAGTTTTCATTTTTAAGTTTTACCTAGTTCAATGTTAATCTGTCTTTCGCAGTTTAACAGTACACACGTTATTTATCAATTTTACAGCATGCAAACAATGTTTGAATTTAAGAGAATGCCAACAATGCACCATAACATCAGGACGCAACTAATGCATCAACTTATGCAAACATGTCATTCAGGTTTTGTCTTTCCCAGTGATGTTTGTTGGTAAATGAGGCCTTTTAGCTGTACTCGTATTTGACACACTCACTTTGAAGCGGGATTTGGCAGGCTCGTAGCAGGGCAAGTAATCTGAAGCATCTGACGAGTTCAGACAATAACTGAGGGAGTGTGTGTGCTCTATATAGTGCTGGTGATGAGGGCTAGGTGTGTGTGCCAGGGAGGATGATGGGAAAAGCGGTCCGTGACATTCCTCCCTTCTCCTGTATGGCGGCTCCCGGCTGGCAGAACAGCCCAAGGGGGAGTGGAGGGAGGGAACAGCCAGGGAAGAGATGAAGGAGTGTGAGCCATAGAGCGATCCAGAGCAGCGCCAAGATGAAGGCCCACGGGGGAACCGATGGAGGGAAGGTGGAGCCAGGAGCCTGTCTGACTGAGGTGGAGCTGACGGAGGTGGAGACCCAAGTGGAGCCAGGAGCCTGTCCCACTGAGGTGGAGCTGATGGAGGTGGAGAACCAGGTGGAGCCAGGAGCCTGTCCCACTGAGGTGGAGCTGATGGAGGTGGAGAACCAGGTGGAGCCAAGAGCTTGTCCCACTGAGGTGGAGCTGATGGAGGTGGAGAACCAGGTGGAGCCAAGAGCTTGTCCCACTGAGGTGGAGCTGATGGAGGTGGAGAACCAGGTGGAGCCAAGAGCTTGTCCCACTGAGGTGGAGCTGATGGAGGTGGAGAACCAGGTGGAGCCAGGAGCCTGTCCCACTGAGGTGGAGCTGATGGAGGTGGAGAACCAGGTGGAGCCAGGAGCCTGTCCCACTGAGGTGGAGCTGATGGAGGTGGAGAACCAGGTGGAGCCAAGAGCTTGTCCCACTGAGGTGGAGCTGATGGAGGTGGAGAACCAGGTGGAGCCAGGAGCTTGTCCCACTGAGGTGGAGCTGATGGAGGTGGAGACTCAGGTGGAGCCAGGAGCCTGTCCCACTGAGGTGGAGCTGACGGAGTGGAGTCAGAGGGGTGGAGGGAAGAGGAGTAACCAGAGGACTGGATGTCCCTGGAGCGACCAGGGTGATGACTGACCAAGGTGAAGCCGGAGGGACGAGGGAGCCTGGCTGAGCCTGAGGGATGATGAACTAAGGTGGAGCCGAATGGTTGGAGGTCCGAGGTGGAGTCCAGGGTTTGGAGGCTAGAGGTTACTCCCCCCTCCTGTACGGCAGCGGAGGGAGGGAAGTACAAGCCATAGTGTGATCCAGAGCAGCGCCAAGACGAAGGCCCACGGGTGGAACTGATGGACCTGAGTGGTGGAGCCAGGAGCCTGTCCCACTGAGGTGGAGACCTAGGCGGAGCAGAGGAACCGAAGATCTGGAGTGACACTGATGGACTGGAGAGCCGAGGCGAAGAATGCAGAACTGGGTTGAGTCAGTGAGACTGAGGACAATGGAGGAGCCAGAGGGAAAGAAGAGCCCAGTGGAGCCGAAGTGGGGGGTGGAGGGAAGAGGTGTAGCCAGAGGAACCAGGGTGATGACTGACCCAGGTGAAGCAGGAGGCACGAGGGAGCCTGGGGATGATGGACCGGGGTGGAGCTGAGGGAGCGCTGAGCCAAGGTGGAGCCGATGGGACGGAGGGCCAAGGTGGAGACCAGGGTTGAATGAATGAATGAATGAATGAATGAATGAATGAATGAATGAATGGATGAGGCATTTATATAGCGCTTTCATATGTACTACTGTACACCCAAAGCGCCTCACAATCATGTCAGGGGATCTCTCCTCAAACACCACCAGTGCACAGCAACGGCACAGTGTGCTCACCAATCACCAGCTATAGGTGGAGGACAGAGAGGGATAGAGTCAATTCAATGGATGGGGATTATTTCATCCATTGAATGAATGAATGGGGGTTCAGAGGCTAGAGGTGTAGCTGAGGGATCCACAGACCAAGGCGGATCCGAGCAAAGCCGAGGAACAGGCTGTGTTTGGCAGTGGAAGACGGAGAGGGAGGCTGAGTGAGATCATCCGGGAAGAAGGAGACTTGTGACTGGGCTTGACCACCAATAACTTAAACCACTTAGAACTGGGCAGAACCAATGACGGCAAAGATGGCTTGGGACTGAACAGAACCAACAGTGGAGACAGGGCTTGAATGTAGGAGGGAATCAAAAAGTTCGCATACGGAGGTACAGACTTCAGGGGCATAAGAATGAAAGGATCTCCACTCAACCATGTGAAACTCCACCAGCACTGGTGAGACTGGGCAGGCGGTGGCTCTGGGTCTGGGTTTCTTAGCAACAAGGCACACGTTTTGCCCTAAAGATGCTCTTAAGCGATGTCGGGTGACGTCACTTCTTGTTGACGTTTAAAGTATTGTCAAACAAAACGAAGACTACCTAGCCCCCCCTCCTCCGCGCACTAACCCCCAATATAATTAAGACAATACATTAAACTAATATGGTAAAAATATCAGTTGGCAATATCAAGCAAGCTAACAAACTGTTTTATACATCTAAAAATAACTAAGCGAATGACACTGGATTTATTTAACATGTACAATGTGCATAGCCACAGCTGCTCTTGTGTTAAAAAATAGGTGGATACTGTCAATTTGTAAGTTGTTTTAAGGAGAGTACATTCACAAACTGATTCAAGTATTTGCTGTGTTTAAATGAAATGAGTAATTTTAGTGTATAAACTGGTAAATACTGCATACTACTGTAATATGCATGTAATTTCTCATGCATGTATGATTTCTGTGGCCTGTATGACGATCTGTTCATGGCAATACACTGATTCTGTGATTGCGAACACCGAGCGTCAGTGCTGATAACGCTGGACGCGCTCCGTCTGCTCGTCTGGGTTTGGATGTCATTAGTGTCTGTGGCGGCTGGTTGTGTTTTTAAGGGTCTGTTTTAATGGCACACCCTGCGGCTTCAGTCCACAGTTCTGTGAAGAAAGCAGTTGTTTTCAGTCTAAACAGCCTCATTTAAAACAGGAAAGTCATTTGTCAGGGTCATTTACAGCCGTCAGGGCCAGAGGCAATAACAGTTGGACTTAAACACTAGCAGAATCCCCCTTCTCTTCAAACGCAGGCCACTCGCTAGGAAATATAGAAACACAATTTTCATTCTTTGGATTGCAGTGATTCCAGACAGCGCATTCCTGTGGTCTGTTCAGTCTCTGTCCAAATACATCTGTCGTAGATCATGTGACTATAATCCAGAGATTGCAACACTGCACTGGCACTGCACAAAACATGTTCGTTCTCAGCACTTCTGTCTCGTTTTCCAGTATAAAAGTAACACTTTACAAAAAGGTTAATTAGCTTACTTTAGTTATTGTATTAACTAACAAACTAAAAATGAGCAATACATTTGTTACAGTATTTATTCATCTTTGTTAATGTTAGTTAATACAAATACAGCTGTTCATTGTGTGTTCATGTTAGTTCACAGTGCATTAACTAATGCTAAACCTTCGATTTTAATAATGCATTAGTAAATGTTTAAATTAAAATTAACTAAGATTAACAAATGCTGTAGTATTGTTCATTCTTAGTTCATGTTAACTAATGAACCTTACTGTAACGTGTTATGAATACATTCTAGAATTGGCCCATTGGCAGATATTTGTTCTAGTTTTAAGCATGAACTCACTTTATTTTGATACATTTTTCAGAAAATAAGATCTTGAGTAATTTTGCCACTCAAGTAAAGGTATCTTGCTTTAAGTGTTTTTTTTAGACATTTGTACTGCATAACAAGACAAACTTATTTACACTTGTGCATTTGGCAGACAAAAGCGACTTGCATTGCATGTAGTGTTTGTGTGTTTTCACAGTTTATGGATTCCCAGGGAATTGAACCCTGACTCTTGGCGTTGTGCTCTACTGTTGAGCTCCGGGAACTTACATCTCCGCCATGCTGTCGGGCAGGTTAGCCGGGATCGCCGTCAGTCCTTTACCTCTGCAGTCCACGATGTTATTACTGCAGGTGCAGACGGCCGGACACGAGCCCGTGGCCAAACTACAGGCCTGCCCCACAGCGCTCTCAGCCTGACCTGAAGAAGAGGAACACACAGTCAGCAACAGCTGTCAGCTTACAGTGTTATAGCAATCAAAGACATAACCATTACAAATAAATCTAAAGCACAGATTTATTTAAGTTGAATAAAAAGTTGTATCTGTTGACCTCAGTAATCACATATTATGTGCATTGAAAAAGTGTAGTATTTTTGTCTTGTTTCCAGTGCAAAAATCAAACATTTCTTAAATCAAGATGCATTTACTAAAGTAGTAAAATGAGAAGATATTAAGTCTTGTTTTCAAGGGAAATGAATTAATTAAGTGAAATTTTGCTTAAAACAAGCAAAATTATCTGCCAATGGGGTCAGAAAAATAATGTTGATTCTGTTTGAATTAAGATTTTTTTTTTAATTTTGCTTTTTTTAAGCATCAACTCTGTTAATTTTGAATAATTCCCCCGGAAAACAGTTTATGTCATTTTACTCATCTATTAAATGCTTCTTGATTTAATTTTTTTTTAGATATTTGGACTGGAAACAAAACAAAAATACTAAGTAAGAAAATCATTTTTTTTGCAGTGTGTCCTTAACTACTATGTACTTACATAAAAATAATTCTTAGGTATAATGTACTAATTGTTCATGTTGTATTGAAAAACATGGTATTTCAAATGTACACATTACATGTACTTACTGTAGTAGTAGTAATAATTAATTATGCATAATTATAAGCAATTAACCCTAAACCAAACCCTAACCTAAACCCTATAGTAAGTACATGTAGTTAATTAATATTCCTCAGTACTAGTTTGTGTAATTACACTGTAACAATGTCATCTTAAAATAAAGGATTACACTTTATTTTAAGGTGTATTTGTTACACTGTAATTATACATTTAAGTACTGAGTAATATTAAGTATCTACATGCACTTACTATAGGGTTTAGGTTAGGGTTTGGTTTAGGGTTAATTGCTTATAATTATGCATAATTTATAGTTATTACTATAGTAACTACATGTAACATATGTAACTGTAAAATAAAGTGTGACCATACGCTGCGGATAGGGGTACGGTTAGCACAAGTTTGGTGGTATGAGTTGGGTTAAGGCTGGGTTACGAGGTCAACAGTGTATTTATAGTTAAGTACAGAAATGAATTACAGCTGTAATGACAGGCAGGTATTTTTTAAATGTAAGTACAGCATAAAAAACAATGTATGTACACAATAAGTGCATTGTATCCAAGGATTAATTTAAATGTTAGTGCATACTTTAGTGCTTAAAGACAACTGCATTGTGGGACTGCAGTTAATGGACCTCAGCTAACATGAACTGCTGTATTTGTATTAACAAAGATCAATACATACTGTAAAAAATGCATTTAATGTTAACTAATGCATTAACCGATGCTAAATAATTGGACCTTAAACCCCCGATATACTTCAAAGTGAAACTGAAGAGCGAACTGAAAATCAGCCCAAAACTACGTTTCTGGAGTTTCTAAACAATTTGCCAAAGCTGATCTTTCTGGTAAAGTTCTCTCCGGCTGGGTAAACCCCTTCAAACTCCCATTGGTCAGTGTGGTAATGATGTAATAAGTGGGTGTGGCACTGAGGCTCCGCCTTCTTTGAGCTGTAAATCTTCATTTCTTCTGTTCAGACGCGAGTAAAAACAGGAACTCACTGGAGAGCCGCTTTATAGCAGAAACTGAAGCTGTGATTGTAACTGAGAGAGACTCTGACACTGTCATGTTTAATACTGTAAAGCTCCTGCACTAAATCTATCCTATGAATAAACGTGACGTGACTGTAGATCTGAATCTCAGAGCTGGAGCAAACATCTCCACATCACTATGATCACATGCTTTCTGAACTGCTGTTTTCCTATCGTTATTGTGTGTTTATTCTGTTATTGAGAGGAAAGAGCAGCTCATGTTTACTCATAAGACGTCGCTCTCAGCAGTGTGTGCAATGTCGGGACTTTGCTAATAGTATATCACAGTTTGCTTTATTTCTTTTTACCCTTAAATGAAGAATGAAAAAACTTTGCCGTGAGTATATCGAGGCCTTTATTGTCCAGTGTTACCAACTCGGCTCTAGTAAGATATTTTGGTAATTTAATAATTCAGATATGGAAGGGAATAGAATAGAGAATGTAAGGCTGATTGGTCTCACCTGAACAGCTGAACTCGTGCTTCTGGATCTCGGCGACGTTGATTCCTCGTAGCGGAGCGGGAGAACTGCACTGGGTGAACAGACCGATGGTCGGACGCTCACGCAACCACTGCGACAACCAGGCAAGATTGCAGTCACAGTTCAGGTTGTTGGAATGTAAACGGCTGAAGAGGAAACATGTTAAAGAGACATTATGCACTTGCTGTAGTTTCAGGCTCTACTAGAACAGGTTTTCCTGCTTGAATGTTGATTATTTTCCTCATATTCTCCATTGTTGCGGCTCCTCTCTTCCCAGTCTGTCAGTAACGCTCTGTTTACTTCCTGTCTCTATGAAGCCCCTCCTCCTGAAAGCACACTGTGCTCTGATTGGTCAGCTGGAGCAGTGTGTTGTGATTGGTCGAGCGCTTCGAGTGTGTTTGGGAAATGTCCCGCCCCTTACCATAACCGCCAGTTTAACACACTACTAACTAACTAACCCAGGCCCCGCCCCTTTATTCTGCATATGAATTATTATAATGAGGAATATTGTGACGTGTTCGTTCCCGGAAGAAACTCAAGATACAATGGAGGCGTTTCAGGAGTTCAGAAACACTGACACAGATATAGAGAATAACTCCCTTTTTCATGCTCAAACAGCAACATTACACACTGAAGAAATTTTAAAAAAGCAGATTTTGTCTTATATTTGATGAAGTTAATATCATTGATCATTATTTCCCTGTTTATTACTGTGAAACTGCTTTACAGAAATAAAGGTTATTGTCTTGATTTCGCCAATACGCAATATCTTTAACTGCATTATCTGATTAGTAGGGTCTTTTCTGTTAGGTAAAGAGGAACCTGTGTGGCAAGATGACGGGACACATGCTTCAGAATGAACTACAAAAAACGATCCTGTTTTACTGTTTCATATGAATAAACAGGGATCGCACATCTGACTGCAGTCACGTGGATCTGGCTTTCACTCTCTAAAACCTCTAAAACTTTAATCATGTTCTTGACATTCTTTAATGGAAACATGTAATGTCAGTTTCTAACTATAAATCTGTAACCGTATAAAATAAATAAATAAATAAACCAGAACATCATGAGAAAGAAACTGCATGTGGTAAAATGTTGAGACGGTTTAAAAACGGTTGAGAAATTCCACAGAAATACCAGAATATACATTTCATGATGTGTGTGTGGGGTGTTTATTTCTGGGGGAATTTGCTGTGTGTGTGTGTTGTGTGTGTGTGTGTGTGTGTGTGTGTGTGTGTGTGTGTGTGTGTGTGTGTGTGTGTGTGTGTGTGTGTGTGTGTGTGTGTGTGTGTGTGTGTGTGGTGGAATTACGGACTGTGGCTTCTGGCAGAGCAGTGTGGCCTGAGCCGTCCCACCAAAACTGCATGGAATGACAATGTGTGTATGTGTGTGTGTGTGTGTGTGTGTGTGTGTGTGTGTGTGTGTGTGTGTGTGTGTGTGTGTGTGTGTGTGCGTGTGTTACTCACAAGGTCCTGAGCTTGGGCATGTGGTTGAAGCTCGACACTGGAATGCCGCTGATGTTGTTGTTGTTCAGCGTTCTGCAAAATATCAAGACAATTAAACCTCTGGTGCTCCTCGTTTAGGGCTCTCACTCACTCATACTCCCATCAAAAGTGGCCAAACACATTACATGAAACCCTTTTTTTATTTAGAGTTTAACCATAAACTCTTTGGTTTCAGTAAAAATCAATGTAATATAAAAATTTGAAAATGCATGTTTTTTTTGCATTTGAATGTGCAGTTTTTTTTTTATTTGACCAATATTCAAAATGTGAATTTTTATTTGACAGCCCTAGTGAGGACCATGGTGGAGCCGGAGGGAAGGAGGAGACAGAAAAGTGGAAGGTGGAGGTGCCGAAGCTAACTCGGAACTACGAGATGGAGCAAGAGAGACAAAGGACCATGGTGGAGCCGGAGGGATGGCAGTCCACAGTGGAGCCGCAGGAGCGCTGAGTCTTGAGGTGGAGCGGAGGGATGGCAGTCCACAGTGGAGCCGCAGGAGCGCTGAGTCTTGAGGTGGAGCTGAGGGATGGCAGTCCACAGTGGAGCCGCAGGAGCGTTGAGTCTTGAGGTGGAGCTGAGGGATGGCAGTCCACAGTGGAGCCGCAGGAGCGTTGAGTCTTGAGGTGGAGCTTGGAGGGATGGCAGTCACAGTGGAGCCGCAGGAGCGTTGAGTCTTGAGGTGGAGTGGAGGGATGGCAGTCCACAGTGGAGCGCAGGAGCGTTGAGTCTTGAGGTGGAGCGGAGGGATGGCAGTCCACAGTGAAGCGCAGGAGCGTCTGAGTCTTGAGGTGGAGCTGAGGGATGGCAGTCCACAGTGGAGCCGCAGGAGCGTTGAGTCTTGAGGTGGAGCTGAGGGATGGCAGTCCACAGTGGAGCCGCAGGGGTGAGCTTGAGGTGGAGCTGAGGGATGGCAGTCACTGAGCCGCAGGGGTGAGTCTTGAGGTGGAGGGAGGGATGGCAGTCCACAGTGAGTCGCAGGAGCGTTGAGTCTTGAGGTGGAGCGGAGGGATGGCAGTCCACAGTGGAGCCGCAGGAGCGTTGAGTCTTGAGGTGGAGCGGAGGGATGGCAGTCCACAGTGGAAGCCGCAGGAGCGTTGAGTCTTGAGGTGGAGCTGAGGGATGGCAGTCCACAGTGGAGCCGCAGGAGCGTTGAGTCTTGAGGTGGAGTTGGAGGGATGGCAGTCCACAGTGGAGTCGCAGGAGCGTTGAGTCTTGAGGTGGAGCTGAGGGATGGCAGTCCACATGAAGTCGCAGGAGCGTGAGTCTTGAGGTGGAGTTGGAGGGATGGCAGTCCACAGTGAAGTCGCAGGAGCGTTGAGTCTTGAGGTGGAGCTGAGGGATGGCAGTCCACATTGAAGTCGCAGGAGCGTGAGTCTTGAGGTGGAGCGGAGGGATGGCAGTCCACAGTGAAGCGCAAGGGAGCTGTGGAGTTCCATTGAGGAGAGGTGGTTAGGGAGAGGATGGCAGTCCACATGAAGTCGCAGGAGCGCTGAGTCTTGAGGTGGAGCTGAGGGATGGCAGTCCACAGTGAAGTCGCAGGAGCGTTGAGTCTTGAGGTGGAGTTGGAGGGATGGCAGTCCACAGTGGAGCCGCAGGAGCGTTGAGTCTTGAGGTGGAGTGGAGGGATGGCAGTCCACAGTGAAGTCGCAGGAGCGTTGAGTCTTGAGGTGGAGCGGAGGGATGGCAGTCCACATTGAAGTCGCAGGAGCGCTGAGTCTTGAGGTGGAGCTGAGGGATGGCAGTCCACAGTGGAGACGCAGGAGCGTTGAGTCTTGAGGTGGAGCTGGAGGGATGGCAGTCCACAGTGGAGCCGCAGGAGCGTTGAGTCTTGAGGTGGAGTTGGAGGGATGGCAGTCCACAGTGGAGCCGCAGGAGCGTTGAGTCTTGAGGTGGAGTTGGAGGGATGGCAGTCCACAGTGAAGGTCGCAGGAGCGTTGAGTCTTGAGGTGGAGCGGAGGGATGGCAGTCCACATTGAAGTCGCAGGAGCGCTGAGTCTTGAGGTGGAGCGAGGGATGGCAGTCCACAGTGGAGCCGCAGGAGCGTTGAGTCTTGAGGTGGAGCTGGAGGGATGGCAGTCCACAGTGGAGCCGCAGGAGCGTTGAGTCTTGAGGTGGAGCGGAGGGATGGCAGTCTAAGTGGAGACCGCAGGAGCGCGTGAGTCTTGAGGTGGAGCTGAGGGATGGCAGTCCACAGTGAAGTCGCAGGAGCCGTTGAGTCTTGAGGTGGAGCGGAGGGATGGCAGTCCACATTGAAGTCGCAGGAGCGCTGAGTCTTGAGGTGGAGCTAGAGGGATGGCAGTCCACAGTGAAGTCGCAGGAGGTGAGTTGAGGGGCTGAGGTGCTCCTGAGGGGGGAGTCTTGAGTAGGGGATGGCAGTCCACAGTGAAGTCGCAGGAGCGCTGAGTCTTGAGGTGGAGCGGAGGGATGGCAGTCCACATTGAAGTCGCAGGAGCGCTGAGTCTTGAGGTGGAGCAGTGGGATGGCAGTCCACAGTGGAGTCGCAGGAGCGTTGAGTCTTGAGGTGGAGTGGAGGATGGCAGTCACAGTGGAGCCGCAGGAGCGTTGAGTCTTGAGGTGGAGTTGGAGGGATGGCAGTCCACAGTGAAGTCGCAGGAGCGTTGAGTCTTGAGGTGGAGCGGAGGGATGGCAGTCCACATTGAAGTCGCAGGAGCGCTGAGTCTTGAGGTGGAGCTGAGGGATGGCAGTCCACAGTGGAGCGCAGGAGCGTTGAGTCTTGAGGTGGAGCTGGAGGGATGGCAGTCACAGTGGCGCGGGCGATCTGAGGTGGTTGAGTCCCCTGAGGGGCTGAGTCGAGGGAGGGATGGCAGTCTACATTGGAGCCGCAGGAGCGCTGAGTCTTGAGGTGGAGCTGAGGGATGGCAGTCCACAGTGAAGTCGCAGGACCGCTGAGTCTTGAGGTGGAGCAGAGGGATGGCAGTCCACATTGAAGTCGCAGGAGCGCTGAGTCTTGAGGTGGAGCTGAGGGATGGCAGTCCACAGTGGAGCCGCAGGAGCGTTGAGTCTTGAGGTGGAGCAGAAGGATGGAAGTCCACAGTGAAGTCGCAGGAGCGCTGAGTCTTGAGGTGGAGCAGAGGGATGGCAGTCCACAGTGAAGTCGCAGGAGTGTTGAGTCTTGAGGTGGAGCTGAGGGATTGCAGTCAACAGTGGAGCCAGAGGAGCACTGAGTCTTGAGGTGGAGCGGAGGGATGGCAGTCCACAGTGGAGCCCCAGGAGCGTTGAGTCTTGAGGTGGAGTTGAGGGATTCACAAACCAAGGTGGAGCTGATGACTGGCAAATCCATGCAGCAAAGCAGAACCACTGGAGTTGCCGAGGGGCTGAAGGGAGACAGCCAAGACAAGGCAGAAGAACCGAGGCTGCTTTCAAATCTGTAGTTCGGTTCATTTGTTCTGGACCAAGGGCGAAAAATGATACTTTGTAGCATTTTCAGGGGTTTCAGGGGTTTTGAGCTGAGCTTAACCAGCAATGAATTGAACAACTTAGAATTGGATGGGAGCACAGGAAACGCCTCCTTCTTAGGTTCATATTATAACAGATCCTCTGTAACCCAGCTCTGCGTCTGCACCTTCAATCCATCCCCACAAACTCCAATATGTCCTCGATGACCTGAACAGAGTCCAGTAAATCAGCCTCCAGCTCTGTTGTCCTGACAGGCTCAGAGTCAGCAGTTCTGGCATTGGCCGGTGGGCATGGCTGACCTCTGGCTGGGCTCTGGGGTTGGCAAGGTCTTCCTCGATGGGGCATAAGGTGAACGGTGAGATATTGCATGTGTTTGTGGTAGAACATACACAGTGAGTGGTCGGGGGAGTGAATAAGGCATGCAGGGTTGAGAAAGTTTCTCGTGTGGTCCTCGAGGGAGCGATCCCCAGGATAACTGCGGGCATGTCCATAGTTATTCATTCTCCGTAAAAACATCCTTCTTATGTCTCTCATTCTGTAAGGAGTTGGCTGTGTTGATAATCTAAAGATGATGCGTGGCGGAGGATGAAAAACAATTGTAATACTTTTGATGAACATGAAGAGAACACTACACATGCACAACATAACGTTAACACAAGACAGAACTAAGGAAGACTGAAGGCTTAAATACACGAGGAAGGAAATCAAAGGAACAGGAAACAGGTGACACTAATCAGGGACGAGGACAACAAATGAATGTCACTGATTTAACCTGTTTAACATCATGAATTCAATTGTCTATGATCCTAAGGCCGTGTGTCCACCAAAGCGTTTTTTCACGCAGCTGGCGTGTATTTCCAATTGTTTTCAATGGGAGGGCCGCGTTTTTTAAACGCCATGAGCACAACGAGGCGCTGAGCGTTTTTTTCACGCTGAAGCGCTGAGCGCGCAGCGTTTTTACTGGTCGCCGAGAGTTGAAAAATGTTCAACTTTGGGTAAAACGCAGCGCTCATCACTGTCACTTTTCATCCAGCCGTCCAATCACAGTGGAGGAGGGGCGGGACAAATATCACACCGACCAACTGTCACAACATTATTTCTGTACAAAGACGTCAACCAGCAGAGCTAACCCAACAAAATGGATGAAAAATACATTTTTAGTATAAAACAAATTATCTGCGAAATCAGTTACAAGTAAACTGTACTGTGGATATTCTGTATCATAGCAACGAATCGTCTCAACTGAAAAAACGCTGCGCTGCCAAAACGCTCTCAAGCGCGTACATCTCGTCGTTTTCAGCAGAGCGTCTAGCGTTTTCAGCTGGCTAAAAACGCTTTGGTGGACACACGGCCTAAAAGAAATCATGAACATTTGCCCATGTAGTTGTGAGTAAAATGCTGATGTTTTACATGCTGGACATTAATAATGAATGTTTTAGTGTCTATGCAAGCATACGTCACATTTTAATTTCCCACACAACATCACACAGATTAGTCCTGGATGGTAAAGACTCGCTCTTGTTCATGCTATAGATTCTGTTCAGTTTGTAAGCGGCCTTTAGGTAATGAGATGCAGTCGGTATGTTTAACTGTGTGTTTTTATACTCACAGAACTTCAACTCCACGTAACGCACGGAAAGCGCCGTCCTCGATGCAGCTGATGTGATTCTTGTCTAACTGACTGTTAAAACAGAATGAAATGCTGTTGCGAAATGCTGGAGTGTGATCTGGAGTGTGATCTGGAGTGTGATCTGGTGTGTGATCTGGTGTAGTGTGCTGGTGTGTGATCTGGTGTAGTGTGCTGGAGTATAGGGATGGGAATTGATAAGAATTTAACGATTCCGATTCCATTATCGATATTGCTTACGATTCGATTCCTTATCGATTCTCTTATCGATTCTCATTGGGTGAGGGATTTGTTTGTTTGTATTAACTTATAACTTAACTTATTTGTTTGTTAATTATGAACTCGCTGACACAGTACAGAGTATGGTGTGAACTGGTCTCACGGTTCGATTACGATTATCATGTCATCGATTCAGTTCAATTCGATATCTCGATGCATTACATGCACTGCATCCTCAATTTTCAATTTTACTTCAAAAGTGATGTGTGCGTGCGTGCGTGTGTTCGCCTGTTCGTGAAGTCGCAGTGACAGAAACAGTGACATTCCAGTTTAAGTTTCATGGGACTAAAATCTGTTCATGCTGTGTGGCCAAATGTTTCTGCATATTGGAGGTAGTTCAATTTGAGGTAGTTTCTTTGACGAAATGGAAATTTTACAAGTGTTGCAAGTGACCATATTGTCATGAGGCGTCGTCATTCTCTCACTGAGTATGTGCGCGATTTTGAGTGTGTGTGTGTGTGTGTGTGCTCGCGTCTCAGCAGGGCTTGACATTAACACCCGCCAACCCGCCAAATGCGGGTGGATTTTGCTCGTGGCGGGTAACGCAGTCACTCCAACTAGCCACTTTGGCGGGTTGAATCATTGTAGTCTTTTCAAAAGGCATCTGAAAAAAGCGCACTGGCTGTGTTGCGTGCGCGTCTCAGCTGCGTGGTGTTTCCGTTTTCATTTCGGCTCCCATGTTAACAGGTTAGAGCTTGCACTGCGTGACACGCGCGTCTCAAGCCGCGCCGAAAACGCGTGCATGCTAGAAATAGAACCGACGCCTATTTTTCACGCGACACGCAAGGATGGAACCATGCATCATATATGACCAAGTTGGAAGCGTTTCCAGACGAAATAGAATAGGAAAAGATGTCATTTTGACACGAACACATTAATAAATGATATTTTTATGTTTGAAAGTCTATAGGTTTTGACAAATGCAGATAGGCTATAAATTTAATTTAAAAAATAAATAGGCTAATAGGCCTAATTATCGATTTTTAAATATCGCACCTGTCAATACAGAACGAAATAATCTGTAGGCTAGCGTACTTTGCCGTCTATCCTGCCGACGTTGTCTTTGCTGTATTAGTAGTAGGTTATATATTTTATGTTTATATAAACATGTATAAAATGTATAAACGGCGCCTGTCCCGAGATAGCCCTCCCTGTACGTCGCCAGCAGCGCCGCGTCAGACACGTTTCTGGTGTGCAAATGGTAAATGGACTGCATTTATAGCGCTTTAAACAGACTTTATAGTACAAAGACACAGAAAACGCCACACAGTCAGTGTGTCGCCGGCCTAACGTCGTTGGACGCCGGTGGAGCTATGTGGTGTCCGATTCCGGACCATGGCATGCATTTTTCGTGAGGTTTCGAGACTGACCTACTTTCCATTGCAACTTGTAACAAAGAATTTCCCATCGGGGCTCAATAAAGTAATAGCCTGGGTCTGATTCTGATATTTAAACAGACAGTGTTTCTAATGCTAAAGGTTTTTTTCAGTTTTTTAAAAAATCTTTTTCATCAATCTTCTACATCCATGCACCACTTTTATTAAGCAATAGAAGCTATTTTTTTGTCTTTATCTTAATATATGGTTTTATTTTTAAAAAAGAGTTGTAAACACAATAGGGTTGCCACCTGTCCCGGTTTTACCGGGATTGTCCTTCTTTTTAATAACCTGTCCTGGGAAATTTATGCACTCTCCCGGGACACTGAATGTCCCGGTTTTCGAAAGCTACGTGAATATGTATGTTCAAAACGTGTTGCGCGCCGCGCGCACGGCAAATGAGAGAACCTTGCGTGTGTGTGCTAGTGTGCGTGTCTCAAGAAGCGCGCGCCCCTAAAAGACTTGCATGCGCATGTAAACATGGGCTCTGACGTGTATTGACGTAGAGTTGGCTCATTGGTCGCACGTCAGAGGCGCCCGCGCTATTGGATGTCAGTGTCCGCAGAGCAGCCTATGAACGAGCCAGACGCTCTGCAGCAGATATACACACGGCTGTGCAGCTGCAAATGCGTTTGTTTTACAGGCTTCAGTAAATCGAGTAAACTGAGACATTTGTAGGCTATGATAAGAAAAACTACTACATTAAAAATATAATTTTTTGCACTGGAAAGAACATTCTAGAAGTCTAATTCTATTGAATAAGTTTGCACAAGGCTACAGAAAACTGATGTGTTTATTTTTCTTCAAATGCAGTAAGCCGATGATTTTTGAATGTTATATGTTGTATTTGTTTAAGTTAAAAATAAAACGTATTATGAACTAAACAAATACATGGTTAATGTTTGGCAAAATGATCATGATAGCCTTTATATATCTGAGTGGTAAAAGTCTTGTATATTGATTAAGCCTACTTTGCTATTAATTTATGTGCAACTTGTAAAAATATTAAAAATATATATAATGCAACTTTGCCTAATAAGTTGCATTATAATGTGCTATAAAATGTAAGAATTTCAGGGGTTATGTTTCAAAATTTTCTTCCGTGGGGGCGCATTGCCAACACCCCACTCCCCCCCCCCCCCCCCCCCCCCCCCGTTGGGCGGGTCATCGATGTCCCGGTTTTTTACAGACATAGGTGGCAACCCTAAAACACAACCTTATCAAAGCTAATGATAATGACCTGTATTGTTATACATTTATGTAGTCTTGATTTGGGTGTGTACAGTGGTTTTACATTTAAAAAGTAAATTTTAGCACACAATAGTCAACTTTAATCAGGTAATTTCACAACAACAAAAAATTTGGCTAGTAAAAATGCTGTGTGGCTAGTAACTTTGGAAAACCACTAGCCACATTGGCTAGTGAGCAAAAAAGTTAATGTCAAGCGCTGCATATGAGTATGTGCGTGGAGAGTTTGTGTGTGCGCGCGCGTCTCATATGAGTATGTGCGCGAGTTTGAGTGTGAGTGTGTGTGTGCTCGCGTCTCATATGAGTATGCATGGAGAGTCTGTGTGTGCGTGAGCGCGTCTCATATGAGTATGTGCCTGGAGAGTTGCGCGCATCTCGTGTGTGTAGAGTTTGCATGTATGTGTGCGAGCGACTTTAGGTGTGTCGTTGTGCATTTCATATGTATTTGTTTGAGCATTCAGCAGCATAAATGTTTGACTGCTTAGTATACGTGTATACAAGTGTTTCATATATGTGTGCGTGAATGAAGTTTGATTTAAGCCCTAGACGGCGCCTCATAGGCTATATTGTCGTCTTTTCGCGTGAAATATAACCAAACTTTAGAGCGCTTCTGCCTCGATGTCATGTTTGCTGCGTTCTGAACCAAACCAACGCAGCGCGTGTGTGACGTCATGACACATTTGCAACGAGCGGAACGATAAGCGGAATCGTTAAGCAGGCATACTAACGGTTCCAAGGAATCGATTCACTAGGCACCGGTTCTGAAGAAGACTACTTCTGGAGTGTGATCTGGTGTGTGATCTGGTGTGTGATCTGGTGTGTGATCTGTGATGTGGTGATCTGGTGTGTGGTGCTGGAGTGTGATCTGGTGTGTGTGTGATCTGGAGTTGTGATCTGGTGTGTGATCTGGAGTGTGATCTGGTCTGTGTGATCGTGTGTGTGATCTGGATTGTGATCTGGTGTGTGATCTGGTGTAGGTTGGATCTGTAGTGTATCTGTGTGATCTGGTGTTGATCTGGGTGTGATCTGGAGTGTGATCTGGTGTGTGATCTGTAGTGTGATCTGGAGTGTGATCTGGCGTGTGATCTGTGTGCTGTGTGATCTGGAGTGTGATCTGGTAGTGTGTATCTGGTGTGTGATCTGGAGTGTGATCTGGTGTGTGATCTGGAGTGTTGATCTGGATGTGTGGATCTGGTGTGTGTGATCTGGTGTGTGATCTGGAGTGTGTGATCTGGGTGTGTGATCTGGTGTGTGTATCTGGTGTGTTGATCTGGAGTGTGATCTGGAGTGTGATCTGGTGTGATCTGGTGTGTGATCGGAGTGTGATCTGGATGTGTGTGTGATCTGGTGTGTGATCTGGACTGTGTGATCTGGTGTGTGATCTGGAGTGTGTGATCTGGATGTGTGATCTGGTAGTGTGATCTGGTGTGTGATCTGGTGTGTGATGATGTGTGATCTGGTGTTGTGATCTGTGGTGATTGGACTGTGTGTGATCTGGTGTGTGTGATCTGGATGTGTGATCTGGTGTGTGATCTGGAGTGTGATGGATCTGGTGTGTGTGATCTGGAGTGTGTGATCTGGTGTGTGTGATTGGTGTGTGATCTGGTGTGTGAATCTGGATGTGTGATCTGGATGTGTGATCTGGGTGTGTGATCTGGTGTGTGATCGTGGATTGTTGTGATGGTGTGATCTGGTAGTGTGTGATCTGGTGTGTGATCTGGAGTGTGTGATCTGGTAGTGTGATCTGGTGTGTGTGATCTGGACTGTGTGATCTGGTGTGTGATCTGGATGTGTGATCTGGTGTAGTGTGATCTGGACTGTGTGATCTGGTGTGTGATCTCTGGATCGTGTGATTGATGATCTGGATGTGTGATCTGGTTGTGTATCTGGTGTGTGTGATCTGGGTGTGTGATCTGGTGTGTATCTGGTGTGTGTGATCTGGGTGTGTGAGTTGATCTGGTGTGTGTGATCTGGACTGTGTGATCTGTGTGTGTGATCTGGACTGTGTGATCTGGTGTGTGATCTGGTGTGTGTGATCTGGTGTGGATCGTGGTGATCTGGGTGTGTGTGATCTGGACGTGTGTGATCTGGTGTGTGTGATCTGGATGTGGGGATCTGGTGTGTGATCTGTGTGTGTGTGATCTGGAGTGTGATCTGGTGTGTGTGATCTGGGACTGTGTGATCTGGTGTGTGTGATCTGGATGTGTGATCTGGACTGTGTGATCTGTGTGTTGTGATCTGGACTGTGTGATCTGGTGGTGTGATCTGGGTGTGATCTGGTTGTGTGATCTGATGTGTGATCTGGTGTGTGTGATCTGGTGTGTGATCTGGTGTGTGATCTGATGTGTGATCTGGTAGTGTGATTGGTGTTGTGATCTGGTGTGTGTGATCTGGAGTGTGATCTGGTGTGGTGATCTGGTGTGTGATCTGAGTGTGATCTGGTGTGTGAATGGTTGTGTGATCTGGTGTGTGATCTGGACGTGTGATCTGAGTGTGATCTGGTGTGTGATCTGGATGTGTGATCGGTGTGTGTGATCTGGATGTGTGATCTGGGTGTGATCTGGGACTGTGTGATCTGGGTGTGATCTGGTGTGTGATCTGGGTGTGTGATCTGGTGTGTGTGATCTGGCTGTGTGATCTGGTGTGTGATTGGTGTGTGTGATCTGTGACTGTGTGATCTGGTGTGTGATCTGGACGGGTGTGATCTGTGTGTGATCGTGTGTGATCTGTGTGATCTGGTGGTGTGATCTGGATGTGTGATCTGGATGTGTGATCTGGTGTTGTGTGATCTGGGTGGTGATTGTGTGTGTGATCTGGTGTGTGATCTGGATTGTGATCTGGTGTGTGATCTGGTGTGTGATCTGGTGTGTGTGATCTGGTGTGTGATCTGGTGTGTGATCTGGAGTGTGATTGGTGTGTGATCTGGTGTGTGATCTGGTGTGTGTGTGATCTGGGTGTGATTGGTGTGATCTGGTTGTTGATTGGATGTGTGCTGGTGTGTGATCTGTGATGTGTGATCTGGTGTGTGTGTCTGGATGTGTGATCGTGTGTGATCTGGTGTGGATCTGGTGGATGTGTGATCTGGTGTGTGATCTGGGTGGGTCTGGTGTGGTGATTGACTGTGTTTGGTGATGTGTGATCTGGATGTGTGATCTGGTGTGTGATCTGGTGTGTGATCTGGGTGTGTGATCTGGTGTGATCTGGTGTGGATCGGGTGTGATTGGGTGTGTGACTGGTGTGTGTGATCTGGGTGTGTGATGGTGGTGTGATCTGGTGTGGTGATTGGTTGTGTGATTGGTGTGTGATCTGGTGTTGATCTGGGTGTGATTGGGTGGTGACTGGGTGTGTGACTGGTGTGTGGTCTGGTGTGTGATCTGGTGTGTGTGATCTGGGTGTGTGATCTGGGTGTGATCTGGTTGTGTGATCTGGTGTGTGATCTGGTGTTGGGTGTGATCTGGTGTGTGATCTGGGTGTGTGATTGGTGTGTGAGGTGTGATTGGTGTATGTGTGATGTGTGGAGTGGTGTGGTTGGGGTTGGTGTGTGGTTATTGGGATGGTAGTGTGTTAGAGTGTATGGTTTGGTGGGGGTGGTTCTGGTGTGTGATCTGGTGTGTGATGGTGTGTGATCTGGTGTTGATCTGGTGTGATCTGGTGTGTGATCTGGTGTGTATCTGGTGTGTGATCTGGAGTGTGATCTGGGTGTGATCTGGTGTGTGTGATCTGGTGTGTTGATCTGGTGTGTGATCTGGTGTGATCTGTGTGTGTGATCTGGACTGTGTGATTGGTGTGTGTGATCTGGACTGTGTGATCTGGTGTGATCTGGTGTGTGATCTGGAGTGTGATCTGGTGTGTGATCTGGACTGTGTGATCTGGTGTGTGTGATCTGACTGTGTGATCTGGTGTGTGTGATCTGGTGGATGGTGATCTGGTGTGGTGTGTGATCTGTGTGTGATCTGTGTGTGACTGTTGTATCTGGACTGTGTGATCTGGTGTGTGTGATCAGGGCTGGACTGGCCATCGGGCATTTCGGGCATTTGCCCGGTGGGCCGACGTGCTATTTGGGCCGATACATCTCAAACTTAAAAAAAAAAAAAAAAAAAAAAAAATTAATCTGACCGGCCCATAAAACTCGTACATCGGCGGCCCATTCGTTTAGTTTTGATCAATTGGCGGCGCTGGGATCTTTGTACCGGTGCATTGGACAAAAAAAGTCAGTAGGTTTTGTTTTTCTCAGACCGGCCCATGAAACGCGTAGATCGGCGGCCCATTGGTTATTTTCTTGATTGACACTGGACTGGGCCAATCACATCTTGAAACACCTCACCCTTTGGGCTCTGAGCGAGCCGGCGTTTAAATCGTCAGAGCGATGGAGAAGAAACGCAAGAAAAGTGCAGGGAAATAGCGTGAAAAAAGAATCAGGCCCTTCAAGTGTCTGATGAGGAGTGAGGAGGATCAGGAGACATGAGTGAGTGTAGAGGACTGTGGTGAGCAGAACCAGGCTACTTTAACACCTGTAGGCTGTGTAGAACCCATTACATTATTTCCACATCTGCATAGTTGATGATTTTACTAGAATTGTAATGAGACGCGTTTGGAAACCATGTTTTCCGCCAAAATAAAAGTTTGATGCAGTTTCTGTCAAAATAAAAGATCACGTGTTTCTCTATAAGTATAGAAATTAGTACGAAACTAATTATGAAAGTTTATTTTATTTTTCAGTGAATTTGTTTTACAATACATGTATATTACTGTCATGGGATTAATATTATAACTATTATTATGTAATAGTGTAATGTAGACAGACACTGATATTATCATTTAAAAGAGGAATGAGTTTTTCTTTGTTCAATTTGAACACTGAATATGGGTTGGAGCTCTTAATTTTTTACTCTTAAAGTGCACCAGATGGCTGAATTTAACATTAAAAAGCACAAAATTTTCTTTCGGGGGAGCATGCCCCCCCACCGCCCAAGATGGATCAAGGTACACCCACCACAGATTTACCAAAAATCCTGTATGAAACACTGGTATTGCTATGCCAATGCAACTTATACTGTAGCTTGTTTTAGGATTCATCGCTGTGTAGTGTAGCCTACTTCAATTGTGTTTTACAATTAGTAGTTATTTCATCTGTTAAATCTCACTCATTCCAACTCACTCATTATGACATTAGTGGTTTTAAGGGATATGAGATGATATACATAATCAAGGACGTGCAAAGATTTGTGAAAAAAAGAAAAAGATTTGTGTTTATGATCTAGTGGGCCGGTCTGGGCCAAAATGCCCGGGCCGATTTTTCGTCCCAGTCCAGCCCTGGTGTGATTGACTGTTGATGGACTGTGTGATCTGGACTGTGTGATTGATGTGTGATTGGACTGTGTGATGGTGTGTGATCTGGACTGTGTGATCTGGTGTGTGTGATCTGGATGTGTGATCTGGTGTGTGATCTGTGTGCTGGCTGTCTATCGTGAGTCTCACAGGTTCTTGATGTCTGTGGCTCCTCTGAACGCCTTTCGGGGAATCGCCTGGATGAAGTTCTCACTCAAGTCTCTGTGAAAAGAAAATATAGGATTAACTAGATGAGTAGAGTTTGATGACTAACGTTGATGTTGGCTTTTTGAAAGTTTGAAATAAAGTTTGAAAAACTTTTGCTAACATGAAGAAGAAGCTTAAACGGTAGATCCGTGTGTTGCCTTTGTCAAGCGAACATAACTACCTCACATAATACACATACATAATGGCATTTATAGACAACACGCAGCAGTCGGTACACTTGGGTTAACCGTTTCTAAATTTACATCTCCAAATGTTCATGAGAGACTTATAATTAATGCATCAATGGAATACAGAGATTACCCAGAAACCATTATCCACGCACGCTCTGTTTTGACATCAGGTGTTCAAATGAATAATTTATCTAAGGCTATCTTACTCAGTGTTCGTTGAACATTTTGTCAGTTAGTGACGATCGATGTAAGAACTCCCAGAATGCACTGCAAGCCTGAGCAGATCCTACAGACTATTGGTGCCAATAAAAACGTAGCACCTACACTAAACCCTAAACACACTGATAGTGTTACCAAAAGCATTTGCTGAACTTTGCTTCTTTGAGTCTTGAGCTCTTTTATCGTGACTCGTATCATGAGTGCTGTACCAGCTGACAAGTTTACTACATCAGAAAAGCCACACAAATTAAGTTGATCATGAAATGTAGTATTATCTTACAAATCTTGCACTATTGTAAAAGTCTTTTGAGCTCATATAGTATTGAGCTCTATATATAATCTGCCCTGTAATCATAATGAATGTCCTTCCCATTCTATGCACACACGGTATATCATTTGCAAAATAATGTGTATTTGGGGCAACATGTAATGAAAAAAGATGTGTAATAATGGGAGTAATAATTAAGAACATTTTCAAAATATTTTGTAAGAATATCCAGAATTAAAACTGTGACTGTAAAAAAAAGTGGTCAGAGAAATGTGCTATAATATCCTGTCCTCTACATAGGCAAAACATCTATTCTGGGCCTCAGGAGGATATTTCTGTGAATTATAATAAATTGTAGCATGCAATTGGCGTCGGTCCTCTTAGCAGGATTAAAAACAATACTTTTATATAATGTATTTAATAGACTGTAGCCTGGATAGTGAGCCAAGACCACTACAGTCACTAAAACACTGTTGCTTTATCAGTTCATCGCGATCTCACAGTTACTTTGTAATAAACGAAACTGCCAACAACGCACAATCTCTTCTTCCATTAATGAGAGGTTTCGTGAGCTGCATAACTCTGAATAAAAACTCTGTGTTTTGAGCGGCGAGTGGATTCTGACTAACTTAAACACCTCTGATTGGCCATTGGGTTCATGAGATCAACAACTATCTTTGTGATTGGCTATATTACTACAAAAACACGTTGTAAATAGATTCATTTGACGTTCTCCAGAGCGCGGACACCAATATATTATTACAGTATAATCTGAGTGTGTGTAAAGATCCTCTAACAGCCCTGTAGAACCGGACCGGAGTGTAACACATACGACTTCACAAAGAATGACTGAAAACCCAGGGCTTAAATAGGCAAGAGTAAACAATAACACACAGGTGTAAGTAATCAGAACATGATGAGTCCAGGCAATGGGTTATGGGAAATGCAGTCCATGATTAAGCAGACGAAGCGCCCTCTGGTGGAGATCATGGGCACTCAACGTCACACGTTTACAGCGAAAAATATCAAATGTAGAGCAATGTTAGTGTAATATCATTAAGATAATGTTAGTATATTTACTATTTTATTTAGTTAAAGCTTTTTTTGTTGTAATTGTATTGTTTTGTCATTTTTTATTAGTTTTTTTAAACATGTCTATGTAGTTTTTATTTTTTTATTTCTGTTTTAGTTGGTTAAGTAATTCAAGTTAAACTAAATGAAATGACAATATTTATTAAATATGTTTTTTTTTTTTTTTTTTTTTACATTTGATTTAATTTAAAGTTTTATTTTCAAATAGGTCTTTTATATAGTTATTGTTAAAGTCCCCCTGTGGTGTAAATCCAGCTTTAAATCTTGTTTATATAACTATGTGGTATTAATAATATGCTTTAAGACAAAGCATGTGTAAATTCATAAGTCGACAGCATTGCTGAGTATTTTCTGCTTAAAACTGCAGTGAACCAAAGACAGTCTCAAAAACACTGAAATCGCTGGTGTTTCTGACGTCACAAACTACAGTAACCAATCAGATCAACGTGTGATCGTCAACCAGTGGATCTCTGAGTGAGTGAGTGAGTGGAGGCGGGGCTCATTTGCATATTCATAGAACCGCGCATACTAAATGAGACGAGGTGTCGAGTTACATTCAAGGTATTCTAAGGCATATTTCAAGGAAAAAACTTTAAATATGTTATTTTGATGAGTTTTAAAAGATAAAATGACTGACTACAGGGGGACTGTAACTAGAAAACATGAGATATTTGCTTCATGAGGAAATTGCGTAAGATCTTCTCAGTTTGCATGTAAAGAGCCACCAGCGCTGTCCTCTTTTTGTGCTACAGAATGTTTAATTTTACATTACATGTACAGTAAATGCAAGACATTAAGACGTACGGGTTTAAGACACGAGGGCCAGGATGGAATAATAATGATGATCATGAGGTGACTGAAAGTGCTGCATATCCCAGACGTGTGCGACACACACTCACACACTCTCTGTTTCAGATATCATCAGGATACACACAGACGTGTCGGAGCAGGAGACTTCCTAAATCCTGTTTAATGCTTTAAGTGATCGCCTGCCGAGCACAAAGCTCTCTGGGTAATCTGAGCGGATTACACGCTTGTGTTTAACAGGCTAATTGCAAATCTCTAAACAGAGTAATGAGAGGAAACACACACATATTCCTCTTACACACACTTTCAGCTTTCAGCTTTACTGGTGTGTGTGTGTGTGTGTGTGTGTGTGTGTGTGTGTGTGTGTGTGTGTGTGTGTGTGTGTGTGTGTGTGTGTGTGTGTGTGTGTGCTTGTTTTTGTGATATATGAGGACACAAATGTGTATAATGACATGCATATTACACTGGTATTACAACTTACACGTGATATATGAGGACATTGCATGCGTCCTCATATTTCAAATGGCTTAAAAAACATAAAAAACTATGTTTTTTTTTTAAATGTAAAAATGCAGCATGTCTCCTGTGATGGGCAGGTTTAGGGATGGGGCAGTGTAGGAATATAGAATATATAGTTTGTACAGTATAAAAGTCATTACACCTATGGAGAGTCCCCACAAAGATAGCGAACCAGTGTGTGTGTGTGTGTGTGTGTGTGTGTGTGTGTGTGTGTGTGTGTGTGTGTGTGTGTGTGTGTGTGTGTGTGTGTGTGTGAGTGATTAAAGCAGGCAGAACTAATGAGTGTGTGGCTGTAAACGGATGTGACACACAGGATTCGGCAGATTCTTTACACTCTCGCTCAAACGCTCAAACATTTTTATGGTTTTGAGTCTCTTCTGCACATCAAAGCTGCATTTATTTGATCAAAAATACAGTAAAACAGTGAAATATTATTTCAATGTAAATCAGCTGTTTTCTATGTGAATATATAGTAAAGTGTAATTTATTCCTGTGATCAAAGCTGAATTTATCATCATTACTCCAGTCTTCAGTGTCACATGATCCTCAAGATTTGATGCTCAAGAAACAGAAATCCAGCATTGTGACTGACACACCTCGACATACTGAAGGACACACACACACACACACGCACGCACACGCACACACACACACACACACACACACACACACACACACACACACACCACACACACAGCACACGCACACGCACGCACACACACACACACACACACACACACGACACACACACACACACACACACGCACACGCACACGCACACGCACGCAACACACACGCACACACACACACACACACAACACACGCACACACACACGCACACACACGCGCGGCACGCGCACGCACCACACACACACGCGCACACGCACACACGCACACACACACACCACACGCACACACACACACGCACACACACACACACACGCACACACACGCACACCCACGCACACACACGCACACACACACACGCACACACACGCACGCACACACACGCACGCACACACGCACACACACACGCACACACACGCGCACACACACGCACGCACGCACACACACGCACACACACACACACACGCACACACGCACACGCACGCGCGCACGCACACACACACACGCTCACGCACGCACACACACACGCACACACACACACCGCGCGCACGCACACGCGCACAAGCACACACACATACACATCGCTCGTCTCTATAGGCCTGCAGTGCACTATGGGTAATGATGCGGTGTATTGCGGTCAGAGGCCAGTGATCGGCTGTTCATCGGTTCATGAGCTTCACAGGCCTGTTATCTTCATCCGACAGAAACACAATCACTCTTCAGTGACACACACACCTGTGAACGAGGAACACTTTCATGAACTGAGGAACGGGTGCTGTCACAGTAATGTTCAGTTACACACACAGTGTATTTAAGTGTCCTTGTTACAGTGTAAATCATACAATTACTGACACTGGACACAATTTTACATCGATACCATGGGGCAAAACTGACATAGTGATATTTGTAATATGTCAGCAGGAATATTAGACTACTGTCACTTTAAGACCTGACACACAGATCTAATATACTGATACACATGTGTGTTTACTTTATCAGCTGTTTACACACACTTACAGTGTTTTCAACGGCTTACACACACACACAATCCACACTTTTCACACAATATCTGAAACCTCACTCTCAAACACCAGAAACACACACACACCAAACCTGCAAAACCATACACTAATTCTCGGCCTTCGACTCAGTTTTCAATTTCATAAAACACTATTTGCAAACCACAACACACACTTTTTTATACCACACACATCTAACAGGAAGACTCTTGATTTCCTTTTTCAAACACAAACTATCAAAACACCACAGTAATTCAACAGAGCCTCACACACACACCACACACACACACACACACACACACACACACACACACACACACACACACACACACACACACACACACACACACACACACACACACACACACACACACACACACACACACACACACACACACACACACACACGGCTGTAGAATAGGCCTATAAAGGTCAAAGGTTATATGGAGTTATATGTTTTTCGGACTGTAATACTGTATCCTCAACCACACACGCTTACAGTAAAAATATTAATAGATTGGTTTCGATCTTTGCTTTCGTGTTTACGTGAACTTTTCCACATCCCTCTGACGATTACCTTCAGTTTTGTGCACAAATATACAGCGGAGCTTTAGGTTTTGAATAACAGTGTGTGTATATTATATAATATTATATCCAAAAATGTAATATTATGGCAAAGGTGTTTGCTTTTGAGATGTGTGTGATATTTTGAATGCAGTGCTTCATTTTGCAAGAGATGTGAGGTTATTTGCATTTTGTGTGTGCAATTCTTGGATTTGTGTGTAAATGTGTGTAAGCAGTTGAAAAACAACTGTAAGGCCTAACTGATGTGTTTACGTGAACACTCGCCAAAACTGCCATTTTGACATTATTTTGTGTGTATTTGACTGTTTAAGCGCAATAAGCAGCGAAAAATAACTCAGTTTAGTGCCGAGAGGCGCTTTATGTGCACAAACTGTGTGTGTGTGTGTGTGTGTGTGTGTGTGTGTGTGTGTTGTGAGAGAGAGAGAGCTCAAAATCTACACACCACTGCTGAAACACACACACATCCACGCGCGTGTGTGTGTGTGTGTGTGTGTTTCAGCAGTGGTGTGTAGATTTTGAGCTCTCTCTCACACACACACACACACACACACACACACACACACACACACACACACACACACACACACACACACACACACACACACACACACACACACACATCTGGGGCTCGGCGGAGTCCATGTCGAGGCTTGGCTACAAGTATAGTGAGAACATGTTACAAGGACACAAAAATATAATGTTAATATAATGATAATTAGGGACTGGTGGGTTACCATGTAATTAACATGTAATAGACTAATACATTTTAATAACGGAAAATACATTAAACATGTGAATAAAGGGGCGGGGCCTGGGTGAGTTAGTTAGTAGTGTGTTAAACTGGCGGTTATGGTAAGGGGCGGGACATTTCCCAAACACACTTGAAGCGCTCGACCAATCACAACACGCGGCTCCAGCCGACCAATCAGAGCACAGTGTGCTTTTCAGGAGGAGGGGCTTCATAGAGACAGGAAGTAAACAGAGCGTTACTGACAGACTGGGAAGAGAGGAGCCGCAACAATGGAGAATATGAGGAAAATAATCAACATTCAAGCAGGAAAACCTGTTCTAGTAGAGGCTGAAACTACAGCAAGACTTTATAAAAGGGAATAATATCCTCTTTAGTAATATACAATATTTCACATTTTTGTAGCAATGTATTGTTGATAGTTCACCCACAATTAAAGTTTAGAGAGATTTAATTAAGCATCAAATAATGATAAACCGAGAAGGTCATACATTTGAGCTTCCATGTTTATTAATTTATTAAAAAAAAAATAAATACATTAGTAAATAAAATACAAAATGTACAACATAAGTCTGTATTTTTAGCTGAGCAGAATCAAGAATGTTTGTTCATGTGGATTCATAATCTAACACCACATTTTGTATTTTTTCGAACATTACTTTTTATTAAATGTTTATCATGTTTCCTAGAAGTAAAGAAGTAATATAAAAAATAAAAAGCCCATTTTACCCCGTTTAAATGATCCTGTATGTAATGATGAGTGTATTGTTCCAGCCGCCGTTACAAACGTCACTATTATGTGGCGTTCAGTGTGTCTCGCTCATGCTGACACACAGCCAAGCAAATAATGTGATGTGGGCCTGAAATACAGCAGCGATTTATCCCGGCCACAGAAATCTAAAGGTCTCGTCTCTGCGCCGCTGTAATATAAATGTCCCGAGGCTTTGTGAATCAATGATTCCTCACCGTAGGTGCCGCCCGTCAAATTACTGAGGTGAAGGTTGCTAGGAGACCGAGGTACCCAGCTGGAACTGAGTGTGTGTGTGTGTGTGTGTGGTGTGTGTGTGTGTTCAGGAAACAATGGAGCAGGAACAGACAGGAGTCAGTGTGAGAGAGTCTTTCATGATCACTTTTGTTTTAGCAATGTTAATATTTTCATACTTCTAAACTCCCACTGTAACCAAACCTCATCCTCCCTATACATGACAATATATAAAAACAGTTATTATCATTAACTAAACACTATTAAAGACACTTCTGTTCATTGAAATTAAGCTAAAATAAAATATAAATATTACTTGAAAAAATTAAATTAGCACTAAAATTATTAACTGCAAATAAATAAAAACCAAAACTAAAATTAAAATAAACCTAAATAGCAATATCATAAAAACTAAAAACTAATAAAATGAGAGAACATAATAAAAATACTAAAAAATGAACGTAAAATTGACAAAATAGCAAATTGAAAAATAATTCAAAATATTAATAAAAATGTAATAATAATAAAATAAAAACTAAAACAACACTGATAGGTTATTATTGTTAGCTAAAACTGAAATATAAATACACCTAAATAGCATTATTATTTAAAAAAACTAAAAACTAATCAAATGAGAGAAGCACATAAAATACAAAACTAAAAAATAACCAAAAATACAAAAATCAAAGCTTATTTAAAATACTAATAAAAACTTTAATAATAAAAACTAAAATAACATATTATCGTTAAAACTGAAGACTTACATAAAAAATAAATTAAACCTAAATACTAGCAATTAATTACTTAAAAATTAAACTAAAATGAAAACTAAATATAAATTAATTACTTAAAGATTAAATTAAAATGAAAACTAAATATATATATATATATATATATATAAAGGATCATTCAAAAATATTAATAAAACTAAAAACTAAAATAAAACTATCTATTTTATAATTTATGTATATATAAAAGCTTTAAGGGCTTCCCATCATGGGATCATTTCATGTATTTAGGGTTATTTCATTAATTTAGTTTAATTCATTTTGAATTTTAATGAACTTGTATGAATTAAACGGCTCATAAACACTTTATAAGTAGAAAAGAAAAGACAAACTGTTATGTAATAATTTCAGGCGTTTCTCCTTTAGACTCGACTGGAACGCTAGAGTTCTCTACAGACCCGCTGATGGAGATAGAGTTCTATATAGAGATACATTTCTATTCAAAGCCCCAGCGTCAGCAGAGCAAGCCTCACACACAATCAATACAACCCAATCTCAGCGCGAGCTGCCGTCGGGGATGGGCGTTGGGTTATCTTTGTTTCCTTCAGGCATTTACAACCTTCAGTGCTGGTGTGTGAAAAGCTCTCAATAAAGCGTGGCCATCATCGCCCCGCGTCACACCACACACACACACACACACACACACACACACACACACACCACACACCACACACACCACACCACACACACACACACACACACACACACACTGACCCCTGCACCTCAGGACTTCCTCAGGCAAACAAATCTGACCCATCCATCTCCAGCCGACAGCCGATGGGAACGGCTCTGCACCGGGCCAAGGGTGACGCTAAATAAAGAGGACGCAGTGTCTGCGGCTCAATGCCTCACATCTCTCCGGGTTATTGGAAAACTGCTGTGTAAATGTGTCACAGTCCAGTATAACCGCTGGAGGGTGTGTGTGAAGATCATCTGCAGTGCTAAAACCTTCCCGCAGAAGTTACAAGGACATTTACACAACACAGGAGCAGTGGAAACACACAACTCTACACACACCTCTACTCAACACACACATCTAAATACATACATCTCTACTCAATACACACATCTAAATACACACATCCTACTCAATACACACATCTAAATACACACACCTCTACTCAATACACACCACCTCACTCAATACACACATCTAAATACACACATCTCTACTCAATACACACATCTCAACTCAATACACACATCTCATACCAATACACACACTCTAAATACACACACTCTATCAATACACACATCTTACTCATACACATCTTACTCAACACACATCTACTCATACACACATCTCTACTCAATACACACATCTCTACTCAATACACACATCTCTACTCAATACACACATCTCTATCAATACACATACACACTCACTCTTACTCAATACACACACTACTCTACTCATAATACACACATCTCTACTCAATACACACATCTCTACTCAATACACACATCTCTACTCAACTACACACATCTTACTCAATACACTACAATCTACACTCACATCACACATCTCTACTCAATACACACACTCTATCTCACATCAACAACTACTCAAACTACAACAATCTCTACATCAACTTACACACACATCTCACTCAATACACACATCTCTACTCAATACACACATCTCTACTCAATACACACATCTCTACTCAATACACACATCTATAACACATCCTAAAACACACATCTCTACTCACACATCTCTACTCAAACTACACACATCTCTACTCAATACAATCTATCAATCACCATCTACTCAATACACACATCTTATCATACACACATCTAATACACACACATCTCTACTCAAACACACATCTCTACTCAATACACAACTCATCATACACACACTCTACTCAACACACATCTCTACTCAAACACAATCTTACTCAATACACACATCTCTACTCAACACACATTCTACTCAACACACACCTCTACTCAAACACACATCTCTACTCAACACATCTCTACTCAACACCACTACCATACACACATCTCTACTCAAACACACATCTCTATCAACACACACACCTCTACTCAATACACACACTCTACTCAATACACACATCTCTACTCAATACACACATCTCTACTCAAACACAATCTCTACTCAATACACACACTTACACAATACACACATCTCTACTCAATACACACTCTATAACAAAATACCAACATCTCTACTCAATACACACATCTCTACTCAAACACAATCTCTACTCAATACACACATCTCTACATCAAACAACATCTCTATCAAACACAATCTACTCAAACACACACCTCTACTCAATACACACATCTCTAACTCAAAACCCACACCTCTCTACTCATACACACATCTCTACTCAATACACACATCTTACTCAATACACACATCTTAACTCTCAAAACACATCTCTACTCAATACACACCTACCAACACATCTATCAAACACACATCTCTACTCAATACACACATCTCTACTCAATACACACATCTCACCACAACACACATCAACAACTAACTCATACACACACACTCTCTACTCAATACACACATCCTACTCAATACACACACTCTACTCAAACCACATCTCTACTCAAACACACATCTCTACTCAACAACACACATCTCTACTCAATACACACATCTCTACTCAATACACACCACTCTACTCAAACACACTCTACTCAATAACAACATCTCACTCAATACACACTCTTATCAACACCACTCTACTCAACACACACCTCTACTCAATACACACACTCTACTCAAACACACTCTACTCAATACACACATCTCTACTCAAACAACACACCTATCTATCAACACATTCACTCAATACACACATCTCTACTCAATACACACATCTCTATCAATACACACACTCTACTCAATACACACACTCTACTCAATACACACATCTACTCACACACATCTCTACTCAACACACATCTCTATCAACACACACTCTACTCAAACACACTCACTCAATACACACACTCTACTCAATACACACATCTCTACTCAAACACACTCTCTACACCAACACTACTCCCAATACACACATTACAACACACATCTCTACTCAATACACACACTCACACTCACATACCACACACACCTCTACTCAATACACACACTCTACTCAATACACCACATCTCTACTCATACACACATCTACTCATACACAACATCTCTACTCAACACACACCTACTCAAACACCATCTCTACTCAATACACACCACTCTCTCACACACACAACACACACTCTACTCAAACACACACTAAAACACACCTCTACTCAATACACAACATACTAAACACTCATCAATACACACATCTCTACTCAATACACACATCTCTACTCAAACACACATCTCTACAAACAACACTACTCAACATCTTCTACACAATCTCACCAAACACACACTTACATCACACATCTCATCAACACCACTCACCATACACACACTTACTCAATCAACATCCTACTCAATACAACACTCACTCAATACACCATCTTACTCAAAACACACATCTCTACTCAATACACACATCTCTACCAACTACTACAATCTATCACACACACTCTACTCAATACACACACTCTACTCAATACACACACTCTACTCATACACACACTCTACTCAATACACACATCTCTACTCAATCACACACTATCATACAACATTACACACACAACTCTATCAACACACATCTCTACTCAATACACACATCTCTACTCAATACACACATCTCTACTCAATATACACACATCTCTACTCAATACACACATCTCTACTCAATACACACATCTCTACTCAACTACACACATCTCTACTCAATCCCACACATCTCTACTCAATACACACATCTCTACTCAATACACAACAATCTCTACTCAATACACACATCTCTACTCAATACACACATCTCTACTCAATATACACACATCTCTACTCAATACACACATCTCTACTCAACACATCTTATCAATCACACATCTCTACTCAATACACACATCTCTACTCAATATACACACATCTCTACTCAATACACACATCTCTACTCAATACACACATCTCTATCAATCAACATTTACTCATACACAATCTGTACTCAATACACACATCTCTCATACCTCTAATACACACATCTCTACTCAACACACACATCTCTACTCAACACACACATCTCTACTCAATACACACAATCAAAGCAGTTTCCCGCTGAAATACACACTAGAGGAAGGAAAACACCAGCAACTTTTAGTCCTTTCCATGCAAATTAGCAATTAATAAATTAGCAATTAATAAATACTTATAGTATTTTTACCTTGTAAAATACTATATTATGACCTCAAAAGACTTTTACAACAATAGTGTGTAACAAGGTTAGTGTTCAGGGAAGACGGCTCAAACACACTGTAATGGGGTCCGATTACGCCCTTTTACAAAGTCTTGATTTAGTTTTTTGGGTGTAGAAGAATATGTTTTCAGGATTGATTGTTTAAAAAACATATTATTTTTCACATATTTTACATTGTCACAGCTCCTCACTCCCCGTCTGGTTCACAGCATTGTTTTCGATTAAGCCCCTCCTTCCTTTAAGAAATCAACACATATGGCTGTGATTGGCTAAATCGCTCACGCTGCAAACATGTTATAAAACAAAACTCTGGCCTGTAAATCGTTTCTATTTTGTTTTAGTTGTTCTTGTTGCTTTTCTGCAACAGATACATAAAATTGTAGTAGTTTTTATGTTTTATTCATAGATATTTGTAGTTTGCGGGAGTCACGCAAATCGTTTTATTCTCCCGCACACACAGAGTGAGTGTATTACTCCCGCGCCCGCGCTCGTGCTCGGCCATCAAGTATAGTCCCGCGCCGCACTCTATTGCGTTGGGAGTGCACGTCTCTAGATCAAGGGCCCGGCCCCAGGATAGTGACGGGAAATATCGGCCCGGGTTGGGTCAAGTTCTGCTCGGGCAGAGAATCTAAGCTAAGTTAGAGGACTCACAGCCTTTCAACACGTGTGTTTTTTTTTACTGCTCTGTGATGCGTCGTTCATGAACGATCCATTCATTGCCTCTGTCACGCGACAAATGAACAAAAGACTCAGAAGGTAAAGTAATTATTTATGTTCCTTGTAAATAATTTTTGACTGCATTATGATGATTTCTTAATTCAGAATATGATCAAGATTGCGTAGGTTGATGTGTTCGAGGAATTTGCCTGTTAAAAGTATAACATTTAAAGTCCCTGAAATGAATGAAATGACTAGAAAAAAAGATTAGTTCATTTTGATGAACGAGATCGAACAAGAGAGTCAGTAAAATGATCCGAACTTCCCATCACGGGCGAGACATGGGGGCGTGGCAGCATCGACGATTCCATTTTTTAATTCAAGTTCGAGATTGTGACTTAATTTTGGTCGTAATCGGTCAAGAAATCGTGGATAATTTCCATAAGGGCCGATGAACAGTCTTACAGAAGCTCCAGTAAACACTACATCAATACTGTAATGTTCAATCTTCAGGAACAGCATTAAAAATACATTTTAACCTCTTTAAGTTCCTCAGCCTTCGTCAGGGGATAAAAACAGCGACAACACTCTTCCTCTTCTCTAAAGAAAATTTTAGGTTTTGTGATGTCACCAACCCGGGAAGTAGCTTGTTGTAGTCCTTAAAAATCCCGAACACAATCACAGTCATATCTGATGAGCGCATGAGCACAACGGCCAATCAGAGGTGTTTGAGATTCCGCTCAACAGCGCTCAAAGCATCATATTTTTTTAATTTCAGTACCAACTTGGTACCAAAGTCGGTACTTTTTGACAACTCTGTTCATTGGCAATCGTGCTCCATTTTCAAGGCTCTCGGCCCCGCCACGCTCGCCACATAGTGCATCATTTGTAAACATTTGATGTTTGCATCACATGATCTTGTCATTTACTTGTTAAGGCGAGACACTACAGGTGAATAGGGATTTTTTTTTAACTAGCAGATTTCCATGAAACTTTCCCAGTTGATTACCTACATTACGATGAGAAAAAAATGTATTACAAGTTTTCTGTAATTTAATGTTTAAATATGCAAATGAGGCATTATCTAATTAAATATGCACTAATTTGCATATATTGTAAAAACCAAAATCTGAGTATTGGATAGAGCCAGGTTCAAAATTATTTTTTCATTGTGTTCACATATTAGAAGGGGAAAAATTACAGAGTGATTTATGGATATCTACATTTGTTATCCTGTAAATCACTGTCTATACACGGGTTTCTGTGCAACGTCATCACATAGATGCGCGCGCATCTAAGGGGCAGAAAGCAACACTCTTTACGTCTATTCTAGCAGAAGCAGAGATGACACGAAGCTGTTTTGCTGTAAACTAACCTAAATGCATAGGGTATGTCAGGTTTTTATGATTCACCAACTTTGTTGGACAATTTCATTCAGAGACCTGATGACTAACATTATAACTTAGCTTACTAGTCAACTGAACTAACTAACATTTTACATAATATATTAATATGCAAATGAAACGCAAACAAACAGATCCAACTCTGAAATTGCAGTTTATTATTGAGTCGACAAGAATTTACAAACAATGCAAAATCTATGTTAATTGCAATGTTCTTTTACAGAACTCGGCCTAACATATAGCGGCCTTGCCTCTTGGATGTGCGCACATCCGGTATTGTTTGTATACAAGAAACCTGTGTATAGCCTTAAAAAATGATTTTGGCCATGTTTTTTGGAATAAAATGTTAGGAATAATAGGAATAATATATTTACAAATCCCTCTGTAAATGTCTTCATAATATAACTAGGTACAAGACTGGAGAGTTTGGTGTAAATAATATACATATATATATATATATATATATATATATATATATATATATATATGTGACTGAAGTGGAGATTTCAGACTGGGAGTTTGAGAGAAAAGTCATTTTGAGAAAACAGGCTTTAAAGATTTAGCATCAGCCAATGATTACAGTTAAATCCCCCTTTACTTTCACGATTGGTTGCTGATTAAAAGGAAATTACCATATTTGGAATGCGACAGAGTTGTGCAGGAGAGAGAGAGCTTTCTAATGGTGTGTGTAATGACAGCGATGATTTATAACGACAACCTTTGATGAATTTATGAGAAATCTACAGACGCAAACAGACAAACAGTAAAATAAAGACCTAAATGTGTATTTCAGACTTTTTTTTCACCACAAGTCTGAAAGAAGACATGTTATTGAAGACAAATATTCCAAAATCTCAAAATTGACCAGTGAAAAAACCCGATGTTTTTGCCTGCCGTGTCTGTTTTAAACACAGTAAATGTGCTCAGTAGCTCATCTGGCACAGCATCTTGTGTACGAGTCCCATGAAACACAAGCTCAAAGACGCTTTAAAATGCCATGGTTGCCTCAGCAAATGTGTTTTTATGTCACGCTTGCTTTAGTTAACGCTAACAGTTCACTAGGGTTAAGTGTTTTCAAACACAATACAGCATTAACCTTTTAGCGCCGCATATTTAAAGTCTGAACTGCTGCATTACGTACAACAACCGATGTAATCAAACATTGCCAGATTCATGTTTCGGGTAAAACAGTAAGTATTGAATCTGCTTTTCAGATGTACAAACACTTAGATAGTCTGCAATGTTTCAGCTGGTGTGATGGACAAGGTTTAAATAAGGTAACCGTGCTTCACACGCATCTCTGAGAAGGATGTAGAGAAGGGTTAAGGATGAGTCAGGGAGCCGCTCAGGAATGCCTTTGTGTCGCTTGGCTAATATTTGCACATGGATTTGCCTTTTTCCTCTTTAGCTTTCAATGTTTGCAAAGGCGAATGAAAGGGCGAGAAGGCAACGGATGGGTAAAACTGAATAATCAGAGGGTAGACGGTGACATTTTTGAGAATGTGTTTGTCCGTCTCCCGTTAATTCACACATTCTCGCACTCGCATATAAAAGCACACAGGTTAATGCACCATCACACACTTCACTGACTCTTTGTTTCCCGTATGTTTTGGACTGCGGATGGTCTTTCTGAATATGAATTAGGCTGTTTTGTGGGGAAAGTGGTCCAATCCAGTGAGAGTCTGATGGTTTCTGAAGTAGAGCTCAGATAATAATAGGTGCCATTAGTGGAAAAGCAGAAATAACAGCGTTCAAGCACTGAAAACGGCCACGCAATTACATCAAAAGTCAATGATAATGCAATCTGCTCATATGAGCTCTGCTTCCAGGGCGAATCTGAGTGTCTGGATATCGTCAGTCACATGATCTACACCATCAAGGCTTTACCCGTCTCCGTTTGGACTGTAATGTAGCCGGTTTACTGGATCGGCCCGACCGTGACAGCAACATTCACCATTCTCTTTGGTCATCTGCTGTTGTGTCTCGCTGGGATTCCTCAGCCTTAATGCTCCAAACACAGTCTCTAAATATTTGAAGACTTCCCTTTCTGTGTAATTAATATCACTGGAGCGTGTTGGCGGTTTGATCAAGGTTAAGTCTGTAAGACTTTCAGAGAAGTGGAACATTAGGACTAGCAAACTCGTGTCCTTGTCCTCTCTCTAACACTTCAGAAGTAGGGCAGAATCACTCGTGTTTGCTGAGGGGAAACTGCAGCAAAATGCTCATTACCGAAAGCACTGCTAAACGTGCAACGGTTCACAGAGACGCTTTAATATTGGTTTTGTACATGAGATGCAAGTAAGTTCTCTGTTTGGTTGCCGACTTTTGTTATTTCTTATCACAGTATTTGCTTTTGTGAGTCGAACACATAAAAAGAAAACATAAGAAACATAAACAGTGGGAGGGGAAATAAGTGAAGGATTGTTTCTGCCACGGAATTGAAAAAAAATCATTAAAAAGGTAATTGCGACTTCATCTGACAATTTTACCCACAATTCCAAATCTCGCAATTCTGACTTTTTCTCACATTGCTGACTTTTCTCTCGCAATTCCGACTTTATGTCACAAGTCTGACTTCCTTAGAATTTGTCACAATTCTAAAAAAAATTGTCACTATTGACTTTTTTCTCGCAATTCTGACTTTCTCCTTTCATTTCTGAGTTTATCACAATTGTGACTTTTGTTCTCGCAATTGGGAGTTTATTCCTCGCAATTCTTTATCATCACAATTTTGAATTTCTTATTCTTACTCTTTTCTTACAATTATGAGTTTTAATCTCACATTGTTGACTTTCGCAATTCTGACTTTTTCTTGCAACTCTGAGTTTGTCACAATTTACTTTTTTCTCACAATTCTGACTTTCCTCTTTCATTTTTGAGTTTATCACAATTGTGACTTTTGTTCTCGCAATTCAGACTTTATCATCACAATTTTGAATATACATCTCGCAATTCTTACTTTTTTCTTACAATTATGAGTTTTAATCTCACGATTTTGAGTGTATATCTCGCAATTCAGGCTTTTTTCTCACAATTCTGACTTTCTTGCAATTATTATTTCATAACTCGCAATGTTCCGATTTTTCTCAGACTTATAAAGACTGACTTATATCTCATAAACTTATATCTCAGAGATATGAAGTCGCAATTACCATTTCATTTTTTATTCCGTGGCAGAAACAAGCTTCCATAAATAAGAGATCAATAATATTGTAGTGAAATGACCTCTAGTTCTGTCATTTCTTCAGCATGCACAGATGCAGTCCTACATTAGCCAGTCTCAAAGCAAACCTACAGAGAGCTGCTCTCGTTTCCACACACAGTTTATTTATTAACCCAAGCTTCATCCGCCTCTCAAGTGTAGAAACTCCAAAAACCACACTGCCACCGTAACTCCACTTCTCTGCCAGTCACTTATCTTTGCAGGATCAATGATGTGCTGGGAAGAATACTTCAAGGGATATTTCACTCATAAATCATTCTGTCATCACTTACTCACCCTCATGCCCTTCAAAACTTACTTTCATTCATCTTCACATCACAAATAAAGATATTTTTAGATTATTTTTGTCTGCCCATTGAAAGTAAATTTCTCTATCAGGTAATTTCTAATCTGCTTTTGAATTTGCTCAAGTTTGCCAGGTTAGTGACATCAAATTCAAAGATATCCACCTTTTTTTTTCTTCATGTTAGTGTAGTAATATATCTCAGAAAGCTACTAAACAGCACAGAGGAACAGTATAAATTGCCTTTTTGGGACTAAATATGTGTCTTTTTACCAAAATAAGCTGCAATCAATACACAAAATCAGATCACTTTATTTCTCAAACCATGACTGTATATACGCTGCAACATATTTTTGGATACATATTCATATTTTTTGCCTAAACTTAAGAACGCTGTGAAATGTTGAAGTTATGTGTGAGAAAATCAGTTAATATGATATAAATCTCCCATTTTTCCTGGAGAACTGTTCATATTTGTAATATTTATCAGATCGTAGTCGATCTAATATTTATTGTTTTACATTTACTTTACATTCAAGCCATTTGTTCTAACAAGCTGTGAATCTGTAATGACTTTTACAGCTTAACAACTCATTTGACCTGAACACTTTAAGGTCAAACGAGTTAAACCTAACAGTTTAAACATTTGGAATAGGGTTAAGTTTAGGCTAAATGAAACTGACACAGAAATTAACACTGGCTGCAGGAATAAACATAATCCTTAAATTCATACAAGTATCTTTGATCTACACTGATGTTTATTAACAAACGGACATTTAAACTATTTGGGCAAACGAGTGTCATGTCTGGTATCCCTCAAGGTTCTGTCCTAGGACCGCCATTGTTTTAGAGAAATATAACACAGATTACACAAAATTAAACATATGTGACAGACCAGCTGAAGTGAACCGACTTCAGGATAATAAGCAAGACCAAAGAGCAACAGAAACTGAATGTCTGTATGTCATAAAACTCGTAAGCCTTTACTTTGTCCTGGTTTGTGCACATAAGTAACATCTGTAGAACAGCTTCATCTCACACAGGGAGCAACTCAAAGATGAGGGGCATATTTTCTGAACATAATAGAGTGGAGAGTTTAAAACCCCTCAAATGTAATACTTTGATGGCAGGATGTTGCTCTGCATCAAGCGTTTCTGTAACAAATCTAAAGCCAATGAAGCAGGCGTTCACAGACCAGCATATTCTACACAGATGTCACTCAGTGTACAGAGTATAGAAGCTCGTTTACGCCACAGAACAAAACATTTTAAAAGATAATTGCAACTTTTTTTCTCACAATTGCGACTTTAGGCTATATCTCGCAATTCTGACTTTATTTCTCAGAACTGTGCGATATAAAGTCAGAATTGCAAGAAATAAACTCGCAATTCTGACTTTTCTTCTCACAATTGCGAGTTTATATCTCTCAATTCTGACTTTATATCTCTCAATTCTGACTTTATATCTCTCAATTCTGACTTTATATCTCACAATTCTGACTTTATATCTCACAATTCTGACTTTATATCTCGCAATTCTGACTTTATATCTCACAATTCTGACTTTATATCTCACAATTCTGACTTTATATCTCACAAGTCTGACTTTATATCTCACAATTCTGACTTTATATCTCACAATTCTGACTTTATATCACATCCGCAATTCTGACTTTATATCTCACAATCTGACTTTATATCTCACAATTCTGACTTTATATCTCTCAATTCTGACTTTATATCTCACAATTCTGACTTTATATCTCACAATCTGACTTTATATCTCACAATTCTGACTTTATATCTCACAATTCTGACTTTATATCTCCAATTCTGACTTTATATCTCACCAATTCTGACTTTATATCTCACAATTCTGACTTTATATCTCACAATTCTGACTTTATATCTCACAATTCTGACTTTATATCTCACAATTCTGACTTTATATCTCCAATTCTGACTTTATATCTCGCAATTCTGACTTTATATCTCCAATTCTGACTTTATATCTCTGCAATTCTGACTTTATATCTCGCAATTCTGACTATATCTCTCAATTCTTACTTTATATCTACCAATTGCGTGTTATGAAGTCATAATTGAGAGATATCATATAAACATGCAATTCGGAGAAAAAAAATCAGAGTTGCGAGTTTATTTCTCGCAAATGTGAGTTTATATCTAACAATTCTGACTTTATAACACGCATTTGAGACTTTATACCACGCAATTCTGACATTAAATCACGCAATTTTTGTCACGCAATTATCTTTTTTTATTTTTTACACTGTGGATCCCCAAAAAGTACTAAAAATATCCAACATTTTGGGGATTTTGTTATATCCTGTGAGAGCAAAGTCAGTAAGTTTTAGTCCAATACCATAAAATGAACTAGTAACATTTTTCGGGGAGAATAAAACTCAGGGATAAATAGGCTACCTTCTAACCATTGACACATTAAAATATGTTCTCAAAACTTGCAAGAATCACAAATAAAAGCGGTGATTCTCTATGTTTGTTTGTGTGTCATGGAGTAATAAAGGATTGATTTCAAAAACAAAAAATGTTACACAAAAATAGCACTTAAATCCGATGGAAAGTTTCCCCAAAGCCCTGTAATTAAAGTTGCATGCAAAAGTGTCAGTAAATTACCAAGACGGTAAGTCCATTATGTGGATCAATAAACAGTGTTTCTCAGTGTTTCTTTGAGACAAATGGACACTTCTTAAATCCAATAAAGTGCCTTTGTACATTTTTTAATTATTTCAGAGAATAAAAATGTGTTGGTAAAAAACACATAGTAATCATATAATAACTGCTAGTTGACATGTAGTTGCAAAGATACCTGTAGAATGTCTAAAGTGGACTATCGAGTAAACAAATACATAAATATTGGCCATGATTTAATAGAAAGTCACATGCATGTGTCAAATAGTTTCCTTCTGTGCTATTTAGGGTCCAGCTGACATATGCGTGAACTGTTAACATGCCTTTTCTGCAGACAAATATATCCATATACAGACATATATATCCATGAATACAGACAAAACCAGAAGGCTGAGATCCGCAAGGGGATTTATATGACTGTTACAGTGACACTCGTAAAGGTCATCCGAACTAACATTGCACAGAGTTTTACAATGCCGCTTCTCAAACCAGATCCTTCAGTGTTTCTGGAAGCTGTGAGGCCTCAAGATGTTGAACTGGGGCCAACACATGACTATAAAGCCTCTGTTACTGTTTAGCCTCGAGTGTTCGAGCTGCTTAATGGATGCACACAACAGAATTATCAATCATCGCTGACGCTGTATATCATAAAGAGATTTCATAAATAATCTGGTTTGAGGCTTGAAGCATTTTACACTTAATACATTAAAGGCTTAATTCACTTCAGAATTAAAATCTCCTGATAATTTGCTCCACGTCATCCAAGTTGTTCATGTTTTCTTTATTCAGTGGAAAATGAAGGTTTTTGAGGAAAACACTCCAGGATTTTCTCCATATAGTGACTCTTCAATGGAGTCCAACGGGTCGAAGGTCCAGATGTGAGTTTCAGTGCAGCTTCAAAGTCTCGACACGACCCAGCCGAGGAATAAGAGTCTGATCTAGACAAACCAGCCACATTTATAACTAAACACACATTTATATACTTTATAACCACTAATGCTGGTCTTGCTCTCGCTGTGATGCGACACACATTACATCATCAGGGTGAAAGGTCACGCATGACTTAGGAGGAAGAACAGATCCAGTGTTTACAGGCGAATGTGCAAAGACTAAATCAAACGCCATTTACAAATAAATAAATAAAAGGTAAAACAACGATGTCGGACGATTTTGAAGTTGAAAATGAGAATAAGTTTTGCTCTACTCTACATTTCTGAACACGCGTGACCTTTCACCCTGATGATGTAATGTGTGTCGCATCACAGCTCGAGCAAGACCAGCATTAGTGGTTATAAAGTATATAAATGTGTGTTCTGTTATAAATGTCGCTGGTTTGTCTAGATCAGACTCTTACTCCTCGGCTGGGTCGTGTCGAGACTTTGAAGCTGCACTGAAACTCACATCTGGACCTTCGACCCGTTGGACTACATTGAAGAGTCACTATATGGAGAAAATCCTGGAGTGTTTTCCTCAAAAACCTTCATTTCCACTGAATAAAGAAATACATGAACATCTTGGATGACGTGCGGGAGAGTAAATGATCATATTTAACTAATGAAAGAGTTAAAGTAGAGTTATGCTGGAAAGCACAATCACACAGATCCTCGGCTATTCAGCGACACTGATCACATGTGATGTCTAACCTGTCCTCTACACGTCTGGCTCTCTGCTCGTCTTCATAATGAGGCTTTGAAGGACGCGAGAGGGGGAAGAAAGGGCTCCTAAATGGCGGAGGAGTTTCAGGACATGCCAGGCCTCATTGTGCCTTTCTTTATCACGCCTGACCCCAAATCAAACATGCAGGTCCCCGATCTCCTTGGTGACATCGCCAGGCCTATCACTTGGAGACCGAGAACAATGGCAGCCTGGGAAAGCCCACGGCGCGAGCAACGGCCAGCGTCTTTCACTCACACAGACGGGCATTGCACTGACTCAGAAACACAAGCAGAAGAGAAGCTCATCCAACCCTGGACTCTCCTTAAACGGCTTACTTTCTGGAGTCTCAATCACTTCACAAGCTTTTCTGAAAGAATAGCACTTGCTATTTATGCTATCTCAGTTTTCTAACGGCACACTGTCTTAGAAAGCTTCAAATCCTTGTTTCTTTTTAAAAGCATGAAGCATATATAAACTGTAATTGGCATGAAATGCAGTAGTCAACATTTGAAGTGGATCAAACAAGAACGGTATTGTTTAAAATGCATGTATAACTTTGATGAAAGGTTTTGATCCACTTCAAATGACTTTCCAGCTAACAAGGAATATTTTCATAACTTTCTGTTAAGATTCTCTTAAAGTTATGAAGAAGCGTTTTTTTTTCAGATATATTACATAAATGTTTGTTCAAAGTTATCTGGGCTTTAATAATATTCTCAAAATGTTAGCACAAAAACATTATTTAAACATCGTTCATTGAACTTTTTTCCTCAAATGTTTAAGTTGGACATGTTTTTTAAAATGTTACTTGTTTAGGAACGTTGAGAAACATTCAAAAGTAACGTTTCCATAATGTTTGCAAAACAGAACCTTTTTTCAATAAGCAAGAACGTTTTTAAAAACTTAATAAACTGGACATTGAACGTAACATCCCGAATTCTGTTTTCAGAATTTAATGGGTTGTTAGAACTTTCTCTTGTACATAAATAAACAAATTGAACCTAAAATAATTTTTTTTAAAGGGAACCTGACTAGTGTGGCATGTTGGCCTTATAAGATTAACGTGGGCGTCAGCTATACAAAAATGATACAAAAACACTTCAAAGGTTTGTTTTTTTATTTAAAAAAGCCGAAAATCTGATCTTCTGTAATATAGTGAAGCAAACATGAGTGTGTTTTAGGGCTGGTTTGAGGAGGAGAGGATGAAGGAGGACAGTTTCAGGCGATGTAGAGACTGGCCTTCATAAATCATCCAGTTCACACTTTATTTCAAATGGGAATACACTTTCCATAAAGTCTCAGAAACTAACAAGTAGACAAAAGCATTCAAAGAAGATTTGCAGGAGCATGAATGTAGACCAAAAAAGAGCCGTCAAGTCAGACAATTCGTACTTCTCGTAGTCAATCTACATAAGCAGATGCAAATATCACATTCATCTTCTGGGTTCCAGATGAATGCATTATTAGTGAATGTATTTTAACTATTGCTGCTTATGAATAAAGATGCATATGATGAATATTCCCTTCTAGCTGTATTTATTCTGGTTTATCAACACTTGAATGTGGGGACATTAAAAAAAAAAATTTCAAACAAAAAGCTGAGAAAATCACACTTCGTCTGTATGGGATCAAGAACGATGATGGAGTAGATCGAGAGAAACCCCCAAAGCTTCACAGTTGTTTTCTTTTCATGGCTTGGGGGAAAAAAAGGAGGAAATACTCATCAATGTCAGGGAACCATTGTGTCATAAATGACGGAAAATATTGTCAATCTTTCTTCATGTCTTAAAATATCTTGAATGTAACTCGACACCCTCGCCTCATTTAGTATGCGCGGGTCTATGAATATGCAAATGAGCCCCGCCTCCACTCACTCACTCACTCAGAGATCCACTGGTTGACGATCACACGTTGATCTGATTGGTTACTGTAGTTTGTGACGTCAGAAACACCAGCGATTTCAGTGTTTTTGAGACTGTCTTTGGTTCACTGCAGTTTTAAGCAGAAAATACTCAGCAATGCTGTCGACTTATGAATTTACACATGATTTGTATTATTAAAGCATATTAAAAACACCACATAGACACATAAACTACAAAAAAAAAGCTGGATTTTTACCACAACAAACCCTTCTTTACCATTCCCATTGGATAAACCACACACACACTTTCTGCAATCAGTGCAGATCTACACACTAAAGAGTAAAACAGAGATGTGTTTTGTGCCTCTCGGAAGGAATGATTTTCATAACTGGAATCTTGCCATAATTTCTGCCGTAGAGTCTCAGCCAAGAAGCCAGACTCCAGCGTTCCTCGAGTATCTTTTACCTTCAGAGGTTTCTGAAAGCGAGCCGCCCGTGGAAACTTTCCCTGGATTCATTCCAGCTCGATGTGAACCGTTTCTGAGTATGAATAACCTCTGCGTCTCTCCGAGCCGCGGGGGGTGTGAGCGCTTCAGGATCTTACATCACAATATCAGGACCAAACACACTCAGTGTGTCCGGGAGAATAGCATGTCTCTGCTGTAAGACACGGCTTCCAGAGTAACTGGGCCGAGAACAAGGGCAGGGTTATTCCAGCCGCGGGGAAGATGTGGCACACACACAACACACACACACACACACACACACCACACACACACACACACACACACACACACACACACACACACTTAAACCAGAGACTCCAACACACTGCAGTGACACGCCATCAGAACACGCTAACAACCATTCTTTACGGCGTCCACAAACACCTTGTTTTTCATGTTACGGTAAATCCAGCTTTTAATGTTGTTTATGTGTCTATGCGGTGTTTTTAATATGCTTTAATAACATAAAGCATGTGTAAATTCATAAGTCGACAGCATTGCTGAGTATTTTCTGCTTAAAACTGCAGTGAACCAAAGACAGTCTCAAAAACACTGAAATCGCTGGTGTTTCTGACGTCACAAACTACCTTGTAACCAATCAGATCAACGTGTGATCGTCAACCAGTGGATCTCTGAGTGAGTGAGTGAGTGAGTGGAGGCGGGGCTCATTTGCATATTCATAGAACCACGCATACTAAATGAGGCGAGGGTGTCGAGTTACATTCAAGATATTTTAAGGCATGAAGACTTTTCTTTCAAGGAATTTTGGATGAGTTTAAGGGGATAAAATGATTGACTACAGGGGGACTTTACACAAAAAAATCTGACTTATTTGACTGAAGTAACAGAAAAGGAAAGACTAGAATATTATTTGGTCCTAAACACAGATAAAGCAACAACAAAACAGTGAAAGATATCCGCATCTGAGACAGAGCAACGGTAGATTCTACCAAAATGTAAAAAATAGAAACAAGAAACAATAGAAATAGAAACATTGTTTAGAAACGATAGTGTGCATTAGTGCCTGCATACTTCATCAGTGTCGTTTGTGACTTTTTCCATTCATTTTTCCCATAGGGATTTAATATAAGTGTTCATTAAAAGCCATGAATCAATGCAACCAGCGACCAGGAGAATCTCAACATTACACATTTTGGAAATTTTAAAATCAGACAACAATGTAAAGGTACGAGACTGTGAACTAAATGACTTTAGTGAGGAAACTTATTTTTGATCTGTTCTAGATTCACAAATGCTTCATCAATACACTAACAATTGTCATGAGTTATTCTCTATATCAGTGTTTCTGAACTCCTGAAACGCCTTCCACTGTAGTCTTGAGTTTCTTCCGGGAACACGTCACAATATTCCTCATTATAATAATTCATACGCAGAATAAAGGGGCGGAGCCTGGTTGAGTTAGTTAGTAGTGTGTTAAACTGGCGGTTATGGGAAGGGGCGGGACATTTCCCAAACACACTCGAAGCGCTCGACCAATCACAACACACTGCTCCAGCCAACCAATCAGAGCACAGTGTGCTTTTCAGGAGGAGGGGCTTCATAGAGACAGGAAGTAAACAGAGCGTTACTGACAGACTGGGAAGAGAGGAGCCGCAACAATGGAGAATATGAGGAAAATAATCAACATTCAAGCAGGAAAACCTGTTCTAGTAGAGCCTGGAACTACAGCAAGACTTTTACAAGACATCACTGTTGCCACATGTGTTTGAAAAGACAGCTGAAAGAAAATATCTTGACTATATTAATGCAAGCGAATCGATGTAATGAATTATTTAAATAGATTCACAAAAACCTCTATATAATCTAAAGCTTTTATTATGTATTTAAGTTTGTTTTTAATTCAAACTCCAAAATATAATATTAATATCAGTTCAAAATAATGCAGTTCTGGGGCTTGTGGGAAACGATGTGTACACCGCCAACAACTGCTCATGGCTTACTGTCCCTCCAGATAACTGTGATGACTTCTGTCACATCCATCACTTCTGGAGCGAGTGTGTACAGGACCGTTATCATGAGGAGAGCGTTCTGCGTCTCTGAAACTCTGAAACGTCACTCGGCTGACGCTCTTCATTGTGAATATTTCACACAGCTTCTCCTGCCGGTGTGAATAATGGATGACAGCGAAATATAGAATCGCTTGTACATACATGGAGAATTCTGTCTGTGTTTGTCCTCTTTTCATCTCTCTCTCTCTCCTCTCTCTCTCTCTCTCTCTCTCTCTCTCTCTCTCTCTCTCTCTCTCTCACGTCCCACTCGATCTGAATATTTCAGCATGTTTTTAAGAACGTCTCTTCGGCTTCCCTCAGAAGGGTTTGTGGAGTCTCTGTGGCGTAAATCATTAAAACACACAGATCCACCTTGAACGTCTGGAAACCGGAACAAAGATTATGATCAGAAAACCAAAATCTGCCAGAAAAAAATATATATGCACAATCGCTCTCATAAACAGCGCTGTGACTATACAGCACATCGACACGCATCACTGACCTCGGCGCTATTACAGCAACTGGATTCTCTGTGAGAAAAAGACATTCACTAAGCCTAAAGTTGAGTCTAATGTATGGTAGTCAATGGCGAGAGACAACTTATATTTTTATTTCTGAATTACACATATGATGTTGTCAATTTAAAAGATAATTATGAAAGTCAAGAAAGTCACAGTTTGTCATAAAACAGAAGAGTTTTATGTCAGTTTTATGTGTTTTATGTGAAAATCGCTCAATGCAGAGCTGCCAACTCTCACGCTGAACTGTCAATCCGGTCGGTCAAATGCCTGAAAGATGAGTTTATCTACAGATCTACCTGTTGAGCCACTCGTGATCGACTAGTTATACCGCAAATTAGTTCAAAATCTCCCGTAATCTAGAGCGAGCGTGCATGCGAGACAGAGACTGTGCTCCAAACCGCGTAGAGCGAGCGAGAGACCTTGCGTGGGCAGAGAGCATAACCCCCCCGTTAACAAATCTCAATCCAAGCAAAACTCAAAAGTATGCAGGTATGCGCTCAATGAACGCCATCTCTCGTCTCGCACTATGTACGTCACCAAGCTTGTGTGTGTGTGTGCAGTCTGGTACAAAACAAACAGGCATGACGGTGTAACGCTACGATTATAACGTTAGACTATAGAAAAAATGACAGACGTTAGCTTCAGTAAAGTTAGCTTAAGTAAAGTTAGCTTCAGTAAAGTCAGCTTCAGTAAAGTTAGCCTCAGTAAAGTTAGCTTCAGTAAAGTTAGCTTAAGTAAAGTTAGCTTCAGTAAAGTCAGCTTCAGTAAAGTTAGCCTCAGTAAAGTTAGCTTAAGTAAAGTTAGCCTCAGTAAAGTCAGCTTCAGTAAAGTTAGCTTAAGTAAAGTTAGCTTCAGTAAAGTCAGCTTCAGTAAAGTTAGCCTCAGTAAAGTTAGCTTAAGTAAAGTTAGCCTCAGTAAAGTCAGCTTCAGTAAAGTTAGCTTTAGTAAAGTTAGCCTCAGTAAAGTTAGCCTCAGTAAAGTTAGCTTAAGGCGAGACACTACAGGTGAATAGGGTATTTTTTTAAATAATAGATATCATCATGAAACTTTCTCAGTTGATTACTTATGCAAGTATATAAAAAAAATGTATTACAAGTTTTTGAAATTTGTATGTTTAATTATGCAAATTAGGCATTATCTCGTTAAATATGCACAATTTTGCATATATTTTCGGTAGATAGATCTGACCATATGATAAAGCCAGGTGCAAAATTATTTTTTCATTTTGTTCACACACAAGATGAAAAAAGAATTTCAGAGGGATTTCAGGATATATGCTTTCATTACCTAGGAAATCAAAATATACTGTCCATAGCCTTAAAAAATCAATTCTCGCCATATTTTTTTTATTAAAAAGTCACATAAATCAGGCCAGAAATGATTTATAAACAAATCCCTCTGAACATATCTTCAGAATACTGCTAAGTGTATAACTGGAAAGTTTGGTGTACATAGGTGCTACACAGGCTGAGAAGTTCCCTTTCGAGGAACTCGAACTGCATCGGTGACGACGCTAGGGGAACGCCCTTCAGCGTAGCGCGTCTGAATTTATGAATGAAACCGAATCCAATCCTATTGGCGTTGCGTGATGACGTAGGGTGTGACGGCATATGCGGATGTGTACAAAGCACGCCGGCACACATGAGATGTCAGCTTTTTGCTATTCAGCAAGCGCTCTGTGTTGTCTGAACCAGTTTGTCTTATTTGGTGTTGTTTGTCTCTCTATTTTGCAAATTAGAAGTGTGTGTTCCCATGCCCTCGTTTTAACACGGCGGGGGACACACACGAGATGTGTGTGTCATGTCTGGGAACGCAGCACGCTCAAGCAGCCCTCGAGGGTGCTGCTGCTTGCGGCCACTGTGAATCTCTTACTATAAGAGTGCTGCGTTCCCGCCTGGCCTTATTTAGTAATGATGGTCAGATGCGCGCTCCCCGCGGATCAGGTCCCGCATCTGCTGAGGCAATGCGGCGGCTTAGATCGTGGGGCTCGCAGAGAGAGCTCTCAGAGGAGATCGGGACTGCCGAGGCACTTTCCCGATCTTCATCTGAAAGCTGCAGATTCCCCTATCCCCCGTTCGGGAGCCCGCCCCGCGGCTTCTCCCGTTCGGGATGTAGACCCGGTGTTGCAGCTGTCTGATTCCGAGGAATATTGGACGTGCTCAGCATCGCGGAGGAGAATCTGCACGAAGCGCACACACATACACACAATTTGCAGTAAGATTCTGTAGCTGGGATCTCGCGTCTGCCGAGGCAGCGCGTAGGTTTAATGTTTGCCTTGCAGTTGCAACACAGAATCTAGCTCGGATCTCGCGTTTGCCGAGGCAGCGCTTAGATTGCGAGTGTACTTTCCAGTAAGATTCTGTGGCTGGGATCTCGCGTCTGCCGAGGCAGCGCGTAGGTTTAATGCCTTGCAGTTGCAATACAGAATCCAGTAGCTCAGATCTCGTGTTTGCCGAGGCAGCATGTAGGTTACGAGTCTACTTTGCAGTTTGCTGTGTGAGTACGAGGCATGAACAGTCAGCTCCTGAGGGTGCTTGCTGTGTTCATTGAAAAAAAAAAAAAAAAAACTCGCCGCACATGTGCGTTTCGGGTGTCTCAGCCTCGCGCCTGTTGACTTTCTTCTCGAGAGATGAAAGCCAAATATATTGTACTACTCTCGCGTTTGTTAAGGCAGCGCGTTATGAGTCTACAATAAAGGGGACACACGCGATCTGATAAATAATACTGTTTATTATTAGCCCCTGAGGGTGCTGGCTGTGTTCATTGAGAAATATCCTGACGCGTACAGCCGTGCGCTGTCAGTTGTTTCAGTCTCGCGCCTGTTGACTTTCTTCTCGAGGGATGAAAGCCAAATTATAACGGCTCGAATCTCGCGCTTGCCGAGGCAGCGTGTAGGTTATGAGATCGTATAATTAAATATAAAACGGTATTCTGGTGTTTATGGCTGCATTTATTTCCTACAGCCTACCATTCAGACCGTGTTTCACTTATCCAGTGTTATGGCTGCATTTAATTCCTAGGAGTTAAAGTAATTAAATATTAATTCAGCCTACCATCTGAAGGAGAGTATCGCTTTGAGGTCCCCCTCAAAAAAAAAAAAAAAAAAAAACTGACTGAGCTTGGGACTTTAGGCGGTGCTCTTACCCAGAGCCTCCTGAGAAGACGGATCTGAGGACCGTCCTTCAGTCCAGGAAGGCTAAGGGAAAGAGGTCCTAATTTTTACAAGACCTCCAAGGGCCCGCCCCCGAGAGACAGCGATTGCGGTCCCCTCTCTCGCTGGGCCCTCGGGAAGCTGGCGTCAGTATCCCGCCGTCTCTGACATTTCGGGACACGCTAGCTTCCAGCGAGCACACACTGGTCTGTCTGCCCCAAAGGCTTGCAGTCAGTCAGTGTTCAGGTTCGCACACTGTGACTCGTTGTCGGTCTTCCCCTGCCGGTCCTCCGCTTCAGGGTGCCGTCAAGGACTCGCACAAAACACCGGACACCAGCCCGGAAGGGCTGGTTCCCTTGGCGAATTTTGCAGAGGCATGGCAAAACCTCGCGAATATTTCTCCATGGGTCCTGCGCACTGTAGAAATCGGGTACAGACTGCAGTTCCAGGTCCGCCCACCAAGGTAAGTATCAACGGGGTGGTCTGGACTTCAGTTCACCCAGAGCAGAGTCTGGTGTTGGAACAGGAAGTTCACTCGCTGCTGGAAAAAGGGGCCATAGAGCATGTTCCCCCACCAGTCAGGGAGTCCGGGTTCTACAGCCGGTACTTCATAGTTCCCAAGAAGGATGGAGGGCTGCGTCCATTTTTAGATCTTTGGCATCTGAACCGGTCTCTGAGGAGGTTCAGGTTCAAGATGCTCACTATTTATATTATCGTGAGTCAAAACCAATCCGAGGATTGGTTTGTCATGATAGATCTAAAAGACGCCTATTTTCACGTCTCCATCCTTCCATCTCACAGGAGGTTCCTGAGGTTTGCTTCCGGGGGCGAAGCTTACCAATATCGGGTTCTTCCATTCGGCCTAGCACTCTCCCCTCGTACTTTTACCAAGTGTATGGATGCAGCTCTAGCATCCCTGAGGCTCGAGGGCATCAGGGTGCTCAATTACATCGACGACTGGCTAATATTGGCCCAGTCGAGAGAGCTGGCGATTCGGCATCGAGATGTCGTCCTCGCCCACATCCAGAGCCTGGGGTTGAGACTCAACACGAAGAAGAGCGTGTTGACACCAGCCCAGAGAACCACGTTCCTGGGAGTGGTGTGGGACTCAGTCACGGTGCAGGCACCTTTTTCTCCTGCTCGGATCGAGTCCATCCTGACCACAGTGTCCGGGATAAAGCTAGGCCAAGCCATCACTGTCAAACACTTTCAGAGAGTGTTGGGTCTCATGGCAGCAGCGTCCAGTGTGATACCTTCTGGCCTGCTACACATGAGAGCTCTACAGTGGTGGTTAGGAGCCAAGGGGTTTTCCCCGAGGGAAAATCCATTCCGCTTGATAAGGGTTACGCGCAGATGCCTTCGTTCCCTATCAATTTGGAAGAAGCCTTGGTTCTTGTCCCAGGGTCCCAGGCTGGGAGCGTCATGTCGCCGGATATCTATTTCGACAGACGCCTCCCTCTCTGGCAGGGGCGCGGTCATGGACGGCCACTTTACGAGAGGTCTCTGGCAGGACCATCATTCCTCTTGGCACATAAATTGCCTAGAGATGTTGGCGGTGTTCCGAGCTCTGAGGAGCTTTCTGCCAGACCTCCATGGTCGCCATGTCCTAGTAAGATCCGACAACATGTCGGTGGTTTCTTACTTAAACCGTCAGGGGGGTCTGAGGTCGCGCCCTCTGTGCAGACTGGCGCATCAGATCCTCCTGTGGTCCCAGCGGAGACTGTCGTCTCTCAGGGCGATGTATGTCCCGGGGACCAGAACCAGGGAGCAGACATGCTGTCGAGGCAGGGGCTGAGGCCCGGGGAATGGAGACTCCACCCCGAGGTGGTGGAGTTAATATGCGAGAGGTTTGGCCCAGTGGAAGTGGACCTATTCGCGTCCCGAGAGACGACACACTGTCCACTGTGGTTCTCCCTCACATCCAGCCCCGCTGGGGTTGGATGCCATCGTGCAGACGTGGCCGAGGCTGCGTCTGTATGCCTTTCCCCCAATTGCTCTGCTCCCAGCAGTTCTGGAAAGGGTCCGTCAGGACGGGGTCAGCCTACTATTAGTAGCCCCGTTTTGGCCGGCCCGAGTATGGTTTTTGAACATCATCCTGCTCCTGGCAGGCCCGCCATGGCAGATCCCTCTGAGGAGGGACCTGTTGTCTCAGGCAGGGGGCTCAGTTCTCCACCCTCGGCCCGAGCTGTGGGAACTGTGGGTCTGGCCCCTGAGGGGGCACAGTACCTAGAAGCCGGCCTGTCAGCAGAAGTGGTTGAAACCATACTCACTTCCAGAGCTCCCTCCACGAGGAAGTTATACGGCCTTAAGTGGAATGTGTTTTCCACTTGGTGCAGAGAGCGTGATCTGGACCCAGTTCACTGCCCAGTGGCTTCAGTGCTGGAGTTTCTCCAAGACCGCTTTTCTGCCGGGCTTACCCCGTCCACACTCAAGGTTTATGTGGCTGCCATTGCGGCTTTCCACGCTCCTCTGAGTGATGGTCCTCTGGGGAGGCATCACCTGGTCGTACGTTTCCTCCGTGGAGCCTGGAGGATGAGACCTGTGACTCGCACCAGGGTTCCCTCTTGGGACCTGGCGGTGGTTCTCGAAGGGCTGGCCGAGGCCCCCTTCAAACCATTGGAGTCGGCTGAGGCCAAGAACCTTTCGTTTAAGGTGGTCTTTTTGTTGGCCATTACTTCTCTGGAGAGGGTAGGAGATCTTCAGGCGCTCTCTATTTCCTATGGGTGCTTGGAGTTTGCTCCCGGCAACATTAAGGCCATCTTGCATCCCATGCCCAGCTATTTGCCCAAGGTGCCATCTAATGTGGCACGGCCTGTGGTTCTGCAGGCCTTTCATCCTCCACCTCATGTGACGGCGGATGAGGAGAGACTTCACCTGCTCTGCCCTGTCAGAGCACTGCGATGTTATATCCAGAGGTCCTCCTCATGGCGGAAGTCGGACCAGTTGCTGGTGTGTTTTGGGTCGCCCAAGTAGGGGCTTCCCGCCTTTAAGCAGACCATCAGCAACTGGATCGTTCAGACTATTTCCCTGGCCCATCAGGTGCGCAATTTGCCTTCACCTATGGCCGTGAGGGCTCACTCCACCAGAGGCATGGCGTCCTCTAGAGCCCTCCTTTCAGGGGTTTCTATCCATGACATATGTGAGGCGGCTGGCTGGGCCACTCTGCACACATTCATGAGGTTTTACAGTCTGGACCTTCCCTCTACACCCGGTGCACGAGTGCTTTCGTCCTAGGTTGTGCCTGAAGACAGTTTCACACCAGGATGAGCGGGGTTCGTTGTGGTATAGTGGGTATCTCGTTCCCCTAGCGTCGTCACCGATGCAGTTCGAGTTCCTCGAAAGGGAACGTCTCGGGTTACGTATGTAACCCTTGTTCCCTGAGAAGGGAACGAGACACTGCATCGGTTCGCCACACCTCACCCCGCCTGGAGCACTTGCTTCATAGCAAAAGCTGACATCTCATGTGTGCCGGCGTGCTTTGTACACATCCGCATATGCCGTCACACCCTACGTCATCACGCAACGCCAATAGGATTGGATTCGGTTTCATTCATAAATTCAGACGCGCTACGCTGAAGGGCGTTCCCCTAGCGTCGTCACCGATGCAGTGTCTCGTTCCCTTCTCAGGGAACAAGGGTTACATACGTAACCCGAGACGTTTCTACTGGAGAATGACAAAATACTCATTTTGAGAAAACAGCATTTAAAGATTTGTAATGTAAAAATGAATACTTTTTTTAGTGGAAACAACTATTTACAGGCACAATATCTTATCAAATCATCAGCACCAACAATACAAACCAACTAAATCACATTACAACTTATAACACAGCATTTATGGCCTTCAAATGAACAGAAAAAGAGTCAAAAACACACATCTAAATGTCAGAGCGCGTCACGTGATGCATCTGAACCAATCACGTTGTCAGAAATTGACACCAGCCAATGAGATTTCGGTTTTAGAGTTAAATGCCCATTTTACTTTCACGATTGGTTGCTGATAAAAAGGAAATGACCATATTTGGATCCGACAGCGTTGAACAGGAGAAAGAGAGCTTTCCAACGGTGTGTGTGTGATGACAGGGTGCAGATCGCGATCGCAGAGCAGCATGTTGATATATAACGACAACTTTTTGTTGAATTTAGGAGAAATCTACAGACGCAAATGGACAAAGTGTAGTAAAATAAACACCTAAATGTGTATTTTGGAATTTTTTTCACCTCAAGTCTGAAAGAAGACATGTTATTGAAGACAAATAGCCCAAAATCTCAAAATTGACCAGTGAAAAAAAAACGATGTTTTTGCCTGCCGTGTCTCGCCTTAAGTAAAGTTAGCTTCAGTAAAGTCAGCTTCAGTAAAGTTAGCTTTAGTAAAGTTAGCCTCAGTAAAGTTAGCTTCAGTAAAGTCAGCTTCAGTAAAGTTAGCTTCAGTAAAGTCAGCTTCAGTAAAGTTAGCTTTAGTAAAGTTAGCCTCAGTAAAGTTAGCTTCAGTAAAGTCAGCTTCAGTAAAGTTAGCTTCAGTGAAGTTAGCTTCAGTAAAGTCAGCTTCAGTAAAGTTAGCTTCAGTGAAGTTAGCTTCAGTAAAGTCAGCTTCAGTAAAGTCAGCTTCAGTAAAGTCAGCTTCAGTAAAGTCAGCTTCAGTAAAGTCAGCTTCAGTAAAGTCAGCTGCAGTAAAGTCAGCTTCAGTAAAGTTAGCTTCAGTAAAGTCAGCTTCAGTAAAGTCAGCTTCAGTAAAGTTAGCTTCAGTAAAGTTAGCTTCAGTAAAGTCAGCTTCAGTAAAGTCAGCTTCAGTAAAGTCAGCTTCAGTAAAGTTAGCTTCAGTAAAGTCGGCCTCAGTAAAGTTAGCTTCAGTAAAGTTAGCTTCAGTAAAGTTAGCTTCAGTAAAGTCAGCTTCAGTAAAGTTAGCTTCAGTAAAGTCAGCTTCAGTAAAGTCAGCTTCAGTAAAGTCAGCTTCAGTAAAGTCAGCTTCAGTAAAGTCAGCCTCCGTAAAGTCAGCTTCAGTAAAGTCAGCTTCAGTAAAGTCAGCTTCAGTAAAGTCAGCTTCAGTAAAGTCAGCTTCAGTAAAGTTAGCTTAAGTAAAGTTAGCCTCAGTAAAGTCAGCTTCAGTAAAGTTAGCTTTAGTAAAGTTAGCATCAGTAAAGTTAGCTTCAGTAAAGTCAGCTTCAGAGTAAAGTTAGCTTCAGTAAAGTCAGCTTCAGTAAAGTCAGCTTCAGTAAAGTCAGCTTCAGTAAAGTTAGCTTCAGTAAAGTCAGCTTCAGTAAAGTCAGCTTCAGTAAAGTCAGCTTCAGTAAAGTTAGCTTAAGTAAAGTTAGCTTCAGTAAAGTCAGCTTCAGTAAAGTCAGCTGCAGTAAAGTCAGCTTCAGTAAAGTTAGCTTCAGTAAAGTCAGCTTCAGAGTAAAGTTAGCTTCAGTAAAGTCAGCTTCAGTAAAGTCAGCTTCAGTAAAGTCAGCTTCAGTAAAGTTAGCTTCAGTAAAGTCAGCTTCAGTAAAGTCAGCTTCAGTAAAGTCAGCTTCAGTAAAGTTAGCTTCAGTAAAGTCGGCCTCAGTAAAGTTAGCTTCAGTAAAGTTAGCTTCAGTAAAGTTAGCTTCAGTAAAGTCAGCTTCAGTAAAGTTAGCTTCAGTAAAGTCAGCTTCAGTAAAGTCAGCTTCAGTAAAGTCAGCTTCAGTAAAGTCAGCTTCAGTAAAGTCAGCTTCAGTAAAGTCAGCTTCAGTAAAGTTAGCTTCAGTAAAGTCAGCTTCAGTAAAGTCAGCTTCAGTAAAGTCAGCTTCAGTAAAGTTAGCTTCAGTAAAGTCAGCTTCAGTAAAGTCAGCTTCAGTAAAGTCAGCTTCAGTAAAGTTAGCTTCAGTAAAGTCGGCTTCAGTAAAGTCGGCTTCAGTAAAGTCGGCTTCAGTAAAGTCAGCTTCAGTGAAGTTAGCTTCAGTAAAGTTAGCTTCAGTAAAGTCAGCTTCAGTAAAGTCAGCTGCAGTAAAGTCAGCTGCAGTAAAGTCAGCTGCAGTAAAGTCAGCTTCAGTAAAGTCAGCTTCAGTAAAGTCAGCTTCAGTAAAGTTAGCTTCAGTAAAGTCGGCCTCAGTAAAGTTAGCTTCAGTAAAGTTAGCTTCAGTAAAGTTAGCTTCAGTAAAGTCAGCTTCAGTAAAGTTAGCTTCAGTAAAGTCAGCTTCAGTAAAGTCAGCTTCAGTAAAGTCAGCTTCAGTAAAGTTAGCTTCAGTGAAGTTAGCTTCAGTAAAGTCAGCTTCAGTAAAGTCAGCTTCAGTAAAGTCAGCTGCAGTAAAGTTAGCTTCAGTGAAGTTAGCTTCAGTGAAGTTAGCTTCAGTAAAGTCGGCTTCAGTAAAGTCGGCTTCAGTAAAGTCAGCTTCAGTGAAGTTAGCTTCAGTAAAGTCGGCTTCAGTAAAGTTAGCTTCATTCATTGAGAGAAAAGGTATGACATCACATGCGCGCCTTTTGGGTTTGTAGTCTTTGTAATGACGTATTTTCACAGTCTTATACCTCAACAGTTTTACATCAAACTGAGACTTTCTTGACTTTAAAATGTATCTTTTAAATTGACAAACATCATATGTGTAATTCAGGGCACAATTAAAAAGGGATCCAAATATTTGTTGTCTCTCCCCATTGACTCCCATACAATATTTTTCAGAAATAACGTCCCATGGTGGTCGACCGGAAGGGGAGGGGCTTAGGCTCTCTATTGTTCCATTTATTTACATGGTTTTAAACCGTTACATGCTTTATCTCATGTTTTGTTCTTGTTCTTGTTCGTTTATGTATATATCACTGCTAAAACAATGAGGTTGACCAGTGCTTTACATAAAAATAAAAAGAATAAAATACTTTTTCTCCAAGCGCGCACGGAGAGCAAAATGTTTTATCGCTTAAATGAATGGTATGAAGACAAAAACAGCTTAAAGAGTCACACAAACCTCCACATTTGGTCCATGAAACACAGCAACGCTACACTCACTGCTCATCTTAAACAGGGAATCAAATACTTATATGAGGATCAAATTTCCCTCAATGTTGGACATATTTGTTGTATTATGAAGAGATAATTTGAGTCTCATGCACTGAATGGGTCGTCTTTGAGCATCTTTGTCACACGTCTCACCATTTGTCGTACAGATTATTGTAAAATATCTTCAACAGTTTGGAGTCTGGGGTGAAAAATGTATTAAAAGTTACAGTAAAGAAATGTATACTGTTAAAAAAGATTCTACATCTTTCTATTCATCAAAGAATCCTGAAACACTGGATAATAATCAACACTGTTAATAATCATAATTGTTTCTTGAGCATCAGATCATCATATTATAGTGATTTCTGAAGGATCATGTGACACTGAAGACTGGAGTAATGATGATAAATTCAGCTTTGATCACAGGAATAAATTACACTTTACTATATATTCACATAAAAACAGCTAATTTACATTATAACTTAAATCGAGTTTTTACTGTATTTCTGATCAAATAAATGCAGTCTTGATGAGTAGAACATTTATTTATTTTATCTTCTATAAGTCTAACTCACAGCTATACTTGCTAGTACAACTAAAAACTGTAATATTAATAGTAAAACTGCATCAAAATACATAATTTCCAGAAAGTTCTTAGAAATTCAGAATAGGAAATAAAAGTTTGGTCATTTATTTGATTGTTTAATTGACCGTGATTTTCCATTTTTATAGTGTAAAGATATTTCTGGAGAGATCAGACATACAACATTAATATCTTATTTTGGTGATCTAAAGCCTCAGTCCAGACAAATATTAGTTACGGAAAAATGAAAAACATATAATCATTCCCCTTGATCTGCATATAAGTGAGCCATAAAGTGAAGACTTTTGTGTCATCGTCATAAAGAATATTTCAAGCAGTTTGGCAATGATGATCATTAAACTCAGCAATAATTCATAATATTCATTCATAAAAATACAACAACACTGAGAAAGAAGAATCTTTTCCTTGCAAATCCAACTTCAGGCCCAAAACTATAAAGACATTGATTGTTAAATCCAATCTAACATGAAGACAGAAATCCTTCATCCTTCCACCAAAACCACTCGATATAATCCCAGAGTCAGACATGAAGAGTCGAGAACACGTCTGTGAACGTCATTTTCCAAACGCATCGCATGAAACCCAAGCAGAGGACAGCAGAAGCAAGTTTATTTACTTACAGTCGAGACAGAGCCGCGTTCTTCTGGAAGAGGAGTTCAGGAAGCTGGTGGAGCTGGTTTCTGTTCAGACGTCTGTGAACACACACACACACACACACACACACACACACACACACACACACACACACACACACGATCAGCAAACTCATGTTTATGATGAACACTTGACATCAGTTACAACAGGAGAATAAGATGCTTTAGTAAATGTCCTGAAATATCTTGAAGAATCCTGGAAACTATTTAAATCTCTGCTAATGCAAACAGTGATGCTAGTAAATGAGTGAAACACATCTAGAGCTGACGGGAAGACTGGTGTGTTAGACGGGAAGGGTTATGATCAGGATCAGTGTTCATACGTCTCTTTAACAACTTACTGTATTAACTAGGGGTGTAGCAATATCATGTCACAATATATCACTATACAAAAATGCAACAATATGTATCGTGAATAGTTCACCCAAAATAAAAATGCCTGTGTGAGAAAAAATTCAAGTTTTCAGAGTTTTAGAGTCAGTACTACATTACACTACTATAATGTTGTATATAATGTATAATAATGCAATGTGGGAATATGTGTGTGTCCTGATAATGCCACATGTCTGTTACCAGTAAGAAATGGCCTATTATTTTAATATATGTAGTCAGTGACAGAGGGAAAGCAGATTCATCTAAAATAATTCTGCATTTCAGCTTCAGAATCATGAATATTTTTCATAATTCTCTATTGTCCGAAAGTCCAAGCTTATTAATTTATACCCCCAATGTAATATCAAATTTAGCATTTGAATCAACATTTTTTGTTAATCTTTTACCATGTCTTGGAGTATCGCAATAATATTGTATCGTGAGTTCAGTATGGTGACATGAGGGAGTCGTTACACTCCTAGTATTAACAGAAACTAGTTTAGCGGTGCAGTTTAATAGCCTGACCTTAAAGTGTTTATTCATCTCTATGTGTGTGGTGTGTGTTAAAGGTGCAGTGAGTGAAACACACTTGTAGCCTATCAGCAGTAAGGGGCGTGTCTACCCATTAGGGGGAGGAGCCTGTATAACGTGTTTGTGGGTTTAGGGGCGGGGCTATCCAGATAGAGGTGTGGTCCTTTCAGCCAAGAAGAGTTTGTTTTAGTGATTATCATCTGCATTTCTCAGAAATCACTTACTGCAACTTTAATTAAAGTGTGACGTGCTTATCTGTGTGTGACGTGCTTATCTGTGTGTGACGACCATTTCTGTGAAATAAATGATGTTTTATTAACAAAGTTCGGGAGGAGCACGCGCAGATAATTAACACGGGTGGAGAGCACTCAGCAATCAACGATGAGAGCTATAAATACCCAGCGGTCTCACCTCGTTGCATTGGCAGCTTTTGCAGCATAACAGCATTTGACCAAGCAGTACCTTCCTAAACACGTCTGATCTGAGCTCTTCCCGTTCGATGAAGAATATTTCGTCCACCAGAATTAGGAATCTTTGTCGCAATCCTCTGGAGTTATCTCGCGGGCATCAGGCCAAACAAACGGGTCCTTGCCACCGCCGGTGAAACATGCTATGCTATCTACTTCCGGGTATTTCTTTAAACCGGACCGCATTCAAACAAATCCTGCCATAGAGAAATGGGCAATAAGGCAATGCCACCCTCTTCACGCGAAGGAACGGGTGTTTTTTCCAGCGTCAGGCCGCTGCAGGCCTCAGCCTAGCCCAAGCCGCGCTGCAGTTTCAGACCCGGCCAGTCCAGTCCGTGAGTGCTCAGCTCAAAAAACTTTTCGTTTTCCGTCCCTGGTTGAACTTCGCATCGAAGTTATTTCAGTTATTTAATCACGAGCCAGTTATACTGCCCTGGATACTCATTTTGATCAGGATTCGGGAATCACTCGTCTTAAACCCGTTCTGTACAAATGATTTGCCGTCATTTACGTGAGGCTTCCTATTGATAAACTCTCACACGTAATCGGTAAGTCTCACATTACGTGCAGCTTGCACACAGAATCACAAATAACCTATCTATCGTTAACACTGTCATGCAATTTATCTACAAAAAAATCGCTTAGAAACTTAAAGTCATAGCATAAATGTATTTTCATTTTAATTTGAAGCGATTTAAACCACAGCTCACTGGTTTTTCTGATTCAAAACGAACAAATCGGCAGGGAATGTGACCCTAGCCATAGAAACATTGAGGGTTCGTTTAATAATCGATAGGACATTATTTCATCTCGTCTACTTTCCCAGACAGTCCAAACCGTTCTAAACGTGAACGTGAACTGCTGTCTTTGCTTGGCCACTTAAACTTCGGATGCCTGAATCTCTCCTCCTCTTCCTATCGTCTTCGATAACGCACGAAAAGACAAACATCGGTCTCCTCTGCTCCCGCAGGAGCTCTGTTTTCTCTGGCTAATTTTCTACACTGCCACAGCAGTGATGTCTCCCCTGCTCACACAGGAGCTCAGTTTCTCTGGCAATTTTCTCCAGTCACTGCAGTGATGTCTCCTCTGCTCCCTCAGAAGCTCTGTTTTTCTGGCTAATTTCTCCACTGCCACAGCAGTGATGTCTCCTCTGCTCCCGCAGGAGCTCTGTTTCTCTGGCTAATTTTCTCCACTCCCACAGCAGTGATGTCTCCTCTGCTCCCGCAGGAGCTCTGTTTCTCTGGCTAATTTTCTCCACTGTCACAGCAGTGATGTCTCCTCTCCAGTAAAAAATACTGAAATCATATGTTCTGCTTTTTCCGTAGACAGCGCGGGTCGAACGATTGTCTTTCCATCATATCGGAGCTCGCGCAGTACGAGGGTCGCCACTTTTACACGTATGTACCTCAAATTATTTTCCGCTAAACGCGATGTTCGTATTTCTCAACGGAAGACACGTAACAGCAGGGTTGCCAACCGTTACGTATAACACGGAATCGTTCCGTATAATACGGAATCTTTCTGTATTTGACAAATAAGTCTTGTTCCGTATTGAACCGATACGGAATGCACTTCGTTTTGTATTTTGAGAATCAATTCAGTGAAAATCCATGACACACATCGCTTCTAATATGTCAGACAGACTATGAATGAACGAAGACCTGCTATAATGGCAAATTCGGGGACTTGGCGCCCCCTCGGCGCCCAGTATCCGCAGCGCAGCCTATGAGCGAGCCAGACTCTGCAGCCTAGATATACACACGGCCGTGCAGCGGCAAATGCGTTTTACAGGCTTCAGTAAATCGAATAAAATACAGGGTTGCCAACTCTCACGCATCTGGTGTGACACTCACGCTTTCAGCCTCAACCTCACGCTCTCACGCCCACCAAAGAAATCTCACGCTAAATTGGACATTCTTCTGTGCTGCGTGCTGCCTATCAGACTTTAAACGCGAGTTGAGAGCGTAGCCTACATTTGGACTACGTGTCCGTCTTTTTAGCAAAAAGACATCATTCACTGAATATCTACAGTGGCGTAGGACGAGGGCGTGAGGTGCTTGAAAGCAGCTTTTGACGCGTTCGACTCGAGTTCGAATCCGCCTTTTGCCGAACTTTCTCTCTTCCCCCTTTTCCCAACACCGAAACCGTGATATGGCTTTGTGCCTATAAAACAGCACAAGACCGTAATTAAGTAGCCTATATAGGCATTCTGTTCGTGCTGCGTGATTTAAAGAAAAGTCCGCACTTTGCTCACGCGATCAGCATGGTAATCAGGTGTTTTCTCCAAAATAAAAGCAAACTTGCAAGTGAAGAAATTAGGACAAAAGTATTGTAATTTTCCTATACAATAGCGTAAGTAAAACATACTTTTGAAATATTCATTTTCATTTATACAGTACATTTATAGCCTTCATGGATTTTACGTAATAGCTAAGAATAATCATATAAACCATTATTACATTATTATAATAATCGTTTGGCATCCTAAAACACACTGAGACTCTATATCATAACTAAAAAGATATTTGATCCCTCTTTAATGTCCAGGTACAAGTCAATGCTTTTCTTTTATTCAATGTCACAGTTCATGGGGCTGAAGCCGGTTAAAGCTCTTAAATTTGAGCTCTCAAAGTGCACCAGATTGATGCATTTAACCTTAAAACGTACAAAATCCCCCCCCCCCCCCCCCCAGAGGGACAAAATTCCACACAACATAGTTTTAAAGAATCCTATGGGAAAGAACAATAATTCATGAATTTTACTCCAAAAAACATTTTATTTTTAAAAATCAGTAAAACCGTTAGCCTAATGGCAAATTAAATTGGTCAAACCATACATTTGGCCTGCCTAAGGAGGGCCTACTAGACATTGCGTCCAGGGGCCTCTGATCTCTTAACCCCCCCCCCCCCCCCCCCCCCCTCCCCGTGGGCCATATGCCACTGCAGCAGTCATATTGCAGCATTAAGGCGAGGGATTAATCGATTAATTGATCGTTAATCTAAAAGATTTAAACGACGATCGATCATGGGAATTTCTGAAATTTGACATCCCTAGTTTGGGGGATTTTTACCAAGGTCGCTCCCCCATCGTCGTCGATCCCATCGTCGTTGCAGCTTTCCTATGGGAAAAAGAGTGGTCAACTAAAAGCATCCTGGTCCATTGCGTCAACGAACCAACTGTTCACTGCATTATCAAAGGTCGTTCTCGCTCACCAGCGTTAATGCCACTCCTCAGACGCCTCATCTGGATTCCGCTTAAGAGCAGTTTATATAACTGCCAAGCACGTTCCAGGCTGACAAAATCAAATTGCAGACTCTCTCTCGTTTCTCTTTCAGAAATTCATGATGCTGGCCCCAGAAGCGGATTCAATTCCAACTCCAGTCCCTCATTATTCTCAGCCGATCCTCCATCAAACCAATCGCTAAAACCCCTGGATACCTCTATCGATTCCATCCTCCAAGCAGTCGCACCGAGAACTTTCCAAACATATCACACCGCATGGAAATCTTTTAAAACTTTTCACCTCACTCACAACTTGCTGCTTCCCGATTTCTCTTTTAGCCGTTACATACATTTCTCACTTTAAGTTGGTCTCCAAGCCGGGTCCATTAAAAAAGCTACCTAAGCAGCTTTCAATTTTCCCTATAAATTAGCATACGGTAAGCCCGCCCCTGCCGTAAACGATTCTCAAACGTTCCCTTCTCATTAAAGGAATTCAAGGAGCTCTTCCTACTCGCCCGGATACCAAACAACCCCGTACTATTGATATACTCAAGCGTTTTTCATGACTCCGTCTCGGTTACCATTCCTCCAACACGTCTAAATTCGATTAGAATATCCACCATTTCAGACTTACAGATCGTAGATAACGAAACATTATCTTTCTTCATTAAAGCAATCGGATTGCGTAAAGAAAGGTCAATTTGTTTACATTTTCAATTTGCTAACTCCCATTCAACAGTATCATTCTCTTATAAACTACTTGCAGCATAGATGTTCCATGGTCAAGTCTCAACTCGACCCACTATTTGCTGTCGATTACAATTATCCAGCCACAGGTTTCTGGTTCCAAAAACATCTTCTCTAGCAGTTCTCATCCAGTTAGGCATTGCAGCAAACCAATTTCCAAGTCATTCTTTTCGCTTCGGAGCAGCAACCTCAGCCGCACAAAAGGTCTCTCTCAGCAACAAACTCAAACCCTTGGTCGCTGGTCATCTGAAGCTCTCTATACCCACATCAGATCCAGCCGCTTCCACATCAGAAACGCTCACCAAGTATTAACCAATTAATTAGTTAATTCCCACCACCTGTTACGCTCCATTCATCGTCACTCTCCAAACCACTTCAAAACTATTTCTGGCTCATCGTATTCTCGCCCGTTTCAATAAGTAGATCTAATATACAGTGTATTTTTACAATTGCAGGCTCCCCCGTTCGTACGCAGTGATGGCTCCTCGTTCGTAGGCCGGGCCCTGTCCCCCTCCCAAAGCGCTGATCGAGCCCTCCCGTCCGAATCGCAGTGAGAGCCTGCCTGTCTTAATCGTCGTTGGACGGCCGCGCTCGAGTCGCTGTGCGGGCTCCCCGTTCGTCGGGTGGCGAGGGGTCTATTTCCGTGTCCCAGCCCCCTTCGAAGCGCTGGTCGAGCTTCCCGACCGAGTTCAGCGGTCGCCCTGCGTTCGATCGCTGGCAGGGCTTACCCGTCTGATGCCGCGAGCACCCAAGCTCCCGTTGGATGCTGCGAGAGCCCTCCCGGTCGAACGGCTAAACTCGTTCCATAATCAAGCTTGTTTAAATCTGGCGTCATCGAGCTGTCAGTTCAACTGCTGGCGGGGCTTATCCGTCCGATGCCGCGAGCATCCAAGTTCCCGTCGGATGTTGCGAGAGCCCTCACGGTCGAACGGTCAAGCTCGTTCTTTAGTAAATACCTTCTCATGCCTTTCACTTTTTGGGGGGTTTAATTCCGCATAATTTTACGAGTGCTGTCCCAAGTCATCTGGCTTTTATGGGGGAGTATTATGGGTTCGGGCCGAATTCCGAGCACGAAGCCCTCCCCCCGGACAGCACGCCAAATACGCATTAAACTTTCTCCCTCTAATTATATGTAAGTGCGAACTAGTGAAATGATGTTTTATTAACAAAGTTCGGGAGGAGCACGCGCAGATAATTAACACGGGTGGAGAGCACTCAGCAATCAACGATGAGAGCTATAAATACCCAGCGGTCTCACCTCGTTGCATTGGCAGCTTTTGCAGCATCCCTCCACCACCCCTTTCGCCTCACTTTTTGTCATAAGCACTTACATACCGGGGGAGTATTATGGGTTCGGGCCGAATTCCGAGCACGAAGCCCTCCCCCCGGACAGCACGCAAATACGCATTAAACTTTCTCCCTCTAATTATATGTAAGTGCGAACTAGTGAAATGAGCTTGGTTCAAATTCCTAAAAACTTGGGTACCAGCTTAATAACCATTGGGAAAATGTGGGTCCCATAGCCAAAAAAAAAAAAAAAAAGGTGATACTTAAAAATATTGTGTATATTTTATTAAGATAATTGTGGTTTACCATACCATACCACTTTATTTAAATAGCACAATTTCACAAACGGCAAGGTTACCAAAGTGCTTTACAGAGATAAGAGTAAGAGATAAAAACAACAACAAATAACATAAACAGTGAAAGCAACAACAAAGACCACAGCCGGCTCTCATGGTGTGTCGAAGGCCAGAGAATAAAAATATGTTTTCAAACGAGATATAAAAGTGTGGAGGGTGGGTGCCAATTTAATATGTGGAGTTAAATCATTCCACAGTTTGGGGGCAACAGCTGAGAAAGAGCGGTCGCCTCTGGTCTTCAGCCTGGTCCTGGGCACGTTCAGCCGCAGCTGATCAGCAGACCTCAGCCACCTTGATGGGGTGTGGGTATGCAGGAGCTCAGAAATGTACTGAGGTGCCATCCCATTCAGTGACTTAAAAACAAACATCAAAGTTTTAAATTGTATTCTAAAATATACAGGGTGTCAGGGTTGCTGCAGGTAGCTGAAGACGAGGACAAGGGCTTCAATATAATAGATTTATTAAACAAACTGAAAACTTCCAAAATCAAACAGGAACAAAATAACAGACTCCAGAACTTCAGGGTTAACACACAACCATACATTGACGACGATCGACAAACACTGAGGGAAAACACAGGGCTTAAATGAACTGAACCAAACAAGATAATTAACTGAAAACAGGTGCAGAGAATTGAACACAAACGAGGAGCGGGAAAACTAACAGGACTAAACCAAAATCACAAAAGACAGGGGAAGACAAGATACAAAACAGAACTAAACACACTGAAACGTGACAGTACCTCCCCCCTCCCCGAAGGCGCGTCCTCGCGCCGTATAACATCCAAAGGGGTGGGAGGGTGGGCGCCCTGGAGGCTGACGAGGGCATGGTGCAGGTCCGGGAAGCCTCCAGGGCGGAGCAGGCTGTGGGCGTGGCCACGGCGGAGTAGGCTGTGGGCGTGGCCAGGGCAGACCCTCGGGCGTCCAGGGCGGAGCTGTGGGACCCTCGGGCGTCCAGGGCGGAGCTGTGGGACCCTCGGGCGTCCATGGCGGTGAGGACCCTTCAGGTGGCCACGGCGGTGAAGACCCTTCAGGCGGCCGTGGTGGTGAAGACCCTTCGGGTGGCCATGGCGGTGAGGACCCTTCGGGTGGCCATGGCGGTGAGGACCCTTCAGGTGGCCACGGCGGTGAAGACCCTTCAGGTGGCCACGGCGGTGAAGACCCATCAGGTGGCCACGGCGGTGAAGACCCATCAGGTGGCCACGGCGGTGTTATTTTTCCGGGCCTCCGTGGATCTTTGGCCGGCCACGGCGAAGGCGTATAGCCCCCCCCCAAAATTTTCTTGGGGAGAAGGACAGGTTCAGGAACGGGAACAGACTTGACATCTACGGGCGCTGGGTCAACGGGGTCTGGGTCAACGGGCTCTGGCGCTGGGTCAACGGGCTCTGGCGCTGGGTCAACGGGCTCTGGCGCTGGGTCAACGGGCTCTGGCGCTGGGTCAACGGGCTCTGGCGCTGGGTCAACGGGCTCTGGCGCTGGGTCAACGGGCTCTGGCGCTGGGTCAACGGGCTCTGGCGCTGGGTCAACGGGCTCTGGCGCTGGGTCAACGGGCTCTGGCGCTGGGTCAACGGGCTCTGGCGCTGGGTCTGGGTCAACGGGTTCTGGCTCTGGGTCAACGGGCTCTGGCTCTGGCGCTGGGTCAACGGGCTCTGGCTCTGGCGCTGGGTCAACGGGCTCTGGCTCTGGCGCTGGGTCAACGGGCTCTGGCTCTGGCGCTGGGTCAACGGGCTCTGGCTCTGGCGCTGGGTCAACGGGCTCTGGCTCTGGCGCATCATGGGACTCGGAACTGGACGGGGCCAGCACATCATGGGACTCGGAACTGGACGGGGCCAGCACATCAGGGGACTCGGAACTGAACGGGGCCAGCACATCATGGGACTCGGAACTGGACGGGGCCAGCACATCAGGGGACTCGGAACTGGACGGGGCCAGCACATCAGGGGACTCGGAACTGGACGGGGCCAGCACATCAGGGGAATCGGAACTGGACGGGGCCAGCACATCAGGGGACTCGGAACTGGACGGGGCCAGCACATCAGGGGACTCGGAACTGGACGGGGCCAGCACATCAGGGGACTCGGAACTGGATTCATGCTCTGGCGGACAGGCGACGGTCTCTGGCTGGACGGTCTCTGGCTGGACGGTCTCTGGCTGGACGGTCTCTGGCTGGACGGTCTCTGGCTGGATGGTCTCTGGCTGGACGGTCTCTGGCTGGACGGTCTCCGGGGGAAGAAGCTCAGGAAGGTCATCATAAGGGTCAGACTCAGGCTCTGGCGGGCATGCAATGGGCTCAGGCTCTGGCGGGCAGGCGACGGGCTCCGGCTGGACGGTTTCCGGGGGAAGAAGCTCAGGAAGGTCGTCAAAAGGGTCAGGCTCTGGCGGGCATGCGATGGGCTCAGGCCATACTGGACTCGGGACCACCAGAACTCGATCACATCCCCTACTACGACCTCCACGGGTCCCGCGAAATATGGCCATCCGGGTTCCCACGAAGGCCTGCTTCCAGCTCTCCATCTTCTTTTTTTTTTTAAGGTCGATCGTTCTGTCAGGGTTGCTGCAGGTAGCTGAAGACGAGGACAAGGGCTTCAATATAATAGATTTATTAAACAAACTGAAAACTTCCAAAATCAAACAGGAACAAAATAACAGACTCCAGAACTTCAGGGTTAACACACAACCATACATTGACGACGATCGACAAACACTGAGGGAAAACACAGGGCTTAAATGAACTGAACCAAACAAGATAATTAACTGAAAACAGGTGCAGAGAATTGAACACAAACGAGGAGCGGGAAAACTAACAGGACTAAACCAAAATCCCAAAAGACAGGGGAAGACAAGATACAAAACAGAACTAAACACACTGAAACGTGACACAGGGAGCCAGTGAAGTGAAGCCAAAACGGGGGTAATATGTTCGAGTTTCCGGGTCCCCGTCAAGAGACGAGCGGCTGCATTTTGGACCAACTGTAGGCGTGAAAGGGAGGTTTGGTTCAAGCCGATATAAAGTGCATTACAATAGTCCAATCTGGTAGAAATAAAAGCATGAATTACGCGCTCAAAAAGATCAAAGGATAATATAGGTTTAATTTTAGATAAAAGCCCTATATGATAAAAACTGTTTTTAACCACCATGTTTATCTGCTTATCAAGTTTAAAATCACTATCAATTTTGATGCCTAAATTTGTGACTACTGGTTTTACGTATTGCTGCAGGGAATCGAGATCTACGGCTGGGGAACCACAGACTCGACTTGGTCCAAACAAAATGACCTCAGTTTTTTCCTCGTTTAATTTAAAAAAATTAACAGACATCCAGGCTTTAATATCCTTTAGACATTCAAGTAGGGGGGTCAAGGAACTATTTGCGTTTTGTCTCAAGGGTAAATATATTTGCAAGTCATCCGCATAAAAATGGTATGAAATGGTAAGAAAAACATGTTTCTTAAAAATGTTTCGGAGAGGGAGAAGGTACAATGAGAACAATAGTGGCCCTAGAACTGATCCTTGGGGAACTCCACAGAGAAGGGGGGCGGTAGACGATGAGGAGGCACCAAGATTTACAGAAAAGCATCGTTCTGATAAATACGATCTGAACCGCTGTAGGGCTGTGTCTCGGATGCCCACACAGTGCTCTAGACGAGAGATGAGAATGGCGTGATCAATTGTATCGAACGCAGCAGTGAGGTCTAGAAGCACAAGAATTGCAGAGTCCCTACAGTCTGTAATTAATAAAAGATCATTAAAGACTCTTAAAAGCGCAGTTTCAGTACTATGAAAAGCTTTAAAACCCGATTGAAACTTTTCTAGAATACCATTTATATCTAAATAGGATTGTACTTGTGCAAAAACAGTTTTTTCTAAAATTTTTGCAATAAAAGGTAGCTTTGATATAACCTGACTCCGCCAGATGGATTTGCTCCGCATATCCATCTGGAAACCTTCCGTTGAAGTAGTTTTGGTAAGGGGCGAAAATACTGGTTAGCTGATTGGCCTATGTTGGTGATAGACGGGCCAAATCAACCAATCAGATCAACGAAGCATATGACGTACTAACAGAGCGATGACGAAAACACAACCACAAGCCAGGCTACTCTTGCTGCTGCAGTTAAAGGCTCGTTAGCTCAGCAAATAAGCAACATGTCGGCAAAGGATATTTGCCGTTTATGTAACTACAATTTACAAATAACTGAAGCCGCCATGTTCTTTAGACTGAACTGTCGCGCTTCTCGTTGCGTCACACCTCAACCCGCCTCAAAGCCAAAGCTGATTGGACGTTCGTTTGGTGAACTGCTCCCAAATTTTCTTTAACGGAAAGTATCCAGACTGATCTGCGAGTGAAACCTTGAAAGCTCGCGAGATCAGGATGGTCTCACGAGGCTAGCTTTGATATGGGTCTGTAATTTGACAGAATCGTACTGTCCAAATTTTGCTTTTTAATTAAAAGGTACTACAGTTGCTTCTTTGCAATAAGATGGCACAGTTCCTGAGGTTAGACTACTTTTAATCATTTTTTGGACACTTGGCCGTATAGTGGTCCAGCCTTCCTTAAACAGGCGAGGGGGAACAATGTCCGCGGGACAGGCTGAGAGGTTTAGCTGTGAAATTATTTTATCGAGACAAGAGAGCGACATAGGCTTTAACTGATCAAAGATAGTTAAACTGGGCAACATTTCAAATGGATCAAATACAAGTGGAGAAATTTGGGCTCTAATGGAGTCAATCTTGTCTAAGAAGTGGTGTAAAAAAATGTCACAGACTTCAAAAGAAGCTTCCAAGCAAGAGGATTGGGGTGGATTTAAAATTGAATCAATACTTTTTAAAAGGACACGTGGTTTGTTTAAGTTTTGAGGAATTTTTTCTTTTAAATATCTATTTTTTCAGCTTTAACTATTTTTTGGTACATTCTCCAGCTTCCCTTTAAGATTTCATGAGAGATATGAAGCTTTTCTTTCTTCCACCGGCGCTCTGCTTTCCTACACTCTCTCCTTGCAGCACGGGTCCTGTCATTAAACCAAGGCTCAGGTATAGGTCTATTTCGCAAGGCTTTTAAAGGAGAGACAATGTCCAGAATGTTGGCACATGTGGAGAGAAAGGAAGAGGTTAACTTCTCTGTGTCAGCTAAAAGACCAGTGTCAGACTGACATAACCTTTGAAAAGCACAAGAAAACTGAGCAGCAGTGGTGGGTTTAAGCACATGGCCGAAGCGGGCAAAGGGCAATTAATTTTAATTTAAGACAGGAAAGCTTAAAATCAAATAAAACCGGCATGTGATCAGAAAAAACAGCATCCTGTACCTGTAAATTTAAAATGGGCAAACCATAAGATAACACAAGATCTAACGTGTGCCCCTGTTCCTGTGTGGGTCCACTGACATATTGTATAAAATTAAAAGCATCAATCATATCTAGAAAATCTTTGGTAAGTGGTTTAGAAGGACAGCAGACATGTACGTTGAAATCACCAACAATAACAACTCTGTCATAGTCTGTCATGATACTGGCCAAAAAGTCAGAGAACTCTTTTATAAAATGTTTGTTGTATTTCGGCGGGTGATATATCAGTATATCATGTTTAGTGTTGTATAGAAAATATTGAGAACATTTCACTAATAAAACCAAGAGATACATTTTCTTATTTTTTAAGGAAACATGCGCAGTTCTGAGGCTTGAATTGAGGAACCGATTAAACTGATAAAATTAAAGGGGTCATATAATGGCTCATAAAGTTCATAAAGTTAATATGAACCTTAAGGTTCTAAATGAAAACTTTGTAATATACTTTTATTAAAAATTCTCATTAGTATTGTAAGAAAACACTAATTTTACCTGGTCAAAAACAGCTCTGTTTTCAGCACGCCGTTTCAGTGCATGTGCCTTTAAATGATAATGAGCTTCGCTGACTCCGCCCCTCTGTTCTGTGGGCGCTTTGACACAACGCACATGGAGTGTTGACTTGACAACAGTGGAGGGTTTATTATGGCAGCGGGATTCTCTCTGAGGACACAACTGTGCAACCATATCAGTTTGAACCGGAGTCGGACCCGAAACAAGATGACTGCCCGAAGAAGTTCGACAATTAAGGCTCGAACAGGACGTTTCTAGTTTCTATTTTTGTATGTACTGGCAGGGTAACGTTAGAGTTGTGAGATACAAACGCTATGTGTTTAACGTTACTAATGTAAGTTATAGGTTAGTTCGTTGACAGATTTATGTTGAAAAACTTCTTTTTTTGTAAATGTAGGCTTGTCAGTGATGCGTGACGTTATCTCAGTGTTAGGTACAACTATCGTGACTGAAACACTGACATGAGGTCATGTAATGATTTTAGCAGTAGTTGAAGGATACCTAAGAATTTGTTGTATGTTTATGTTTAGTGCAGTACGAAAATGTTTTATGTTTTAAGAAAACTTTTAAGTACATCTATAGTATTGTAACTGCATTGATATTCCTGTTAATATTCCTGTTACGTTAACTGTAACACCTGCATACACAGTTTTTAATAACACAATAACTATAACGCTTTCTTCATTATAAACGTGGGATTATGAATTATATTGAGAACGTCTAACGTTACATAGAATACATGCCGTAATGCACCCTGAGTGTAAACATTAGCCGCAATCATCGCGAAGCGTGCAAGGGATTTGCAAAGATTAATATAAAGGTGACTGAAACGTTACACTCACTTCTTCTGGAGGTCCAGCAGGAACACGAATAGTTGGTACCGATTCCTTTTCAGGAGCAGCTTCCTTTTTTTTTTTTTTTCTTCCCACCTCCACCCCCCCTCTTCGGAGGACAACTTTATTATTATTATTATTATTATTATTATTTTAAAGTGTAAATTGTAAGTGTTTTTCGAGTAAATGGAAACATATGTTAATGTTTAATGTTCAGTTATGCTTGATATTTGAAAGAGTTTCTATTATGTTGAAGTTTTGGTCGTTGCCATTGTGCAGAAGAGTGGGGCTTATGGTTATGATGTGAATAACTGCATACAAATAACTGTATTAATACTCTGAAGCATGTTGCTTTAATCATTGAGTAATAACTGTGCTATAATGCTAGTGCAGTAAAGTTTATTTCTGAGCTGTGCTAACAACTTAGTTTCTTTTCATTATAAAAAAATAGCTCAAGGTCAAATATAAACAGTTATGTCCATTCACTCGAATTCACACGCTTTAAAGAGTCAACTTAAAAATAAAAAAGCATATTTCACTAAAAATGTTAAACTCATTGTGTAATTTTTACATGGTTTATTCAGGTAATTTATTCAGATTCCATGAAAAAGAAATCAAGCCTTAGAAACTATTTGAAATATCATGTGCAATATTGTTACCATAATTTTTTCATAGCATTTTCAACACTCACAGTCTCTCCAGCTCTCTCATGTCATCGAACGCTCCTCGCTCCACCGTCACGATCTGGTTCTCCATCAGCTGCCTGTCCAAGAACACCACACACACACACATTACTACAGGCTCTCACCGGTGAACATGTCCCGCATTCGAGTCCTAAATATAGATCCTGGACCAACAATGGTCAACGGTGAGCACCATTCACTGGCATTAAAAGCTAATCCGGAGCTAGAGTGGTGGACACAGAAATGTTGACGATGGGTCCTGTCTCGACTTTTAGACTCTTTTAGAATCGCCTCTGAGCGCTTCAGAGTGGCTGTCTATGGGCAAAAACATGTGCTTAAAACAACCCAACGCTCGTTTTCAAAACTGTGACACTCACCGAGTGGTTAGTGGTGTTCGTTGATGTTCCAAAACAAGTAGCGTAGCGAAAAAAAACACTTTTTTTTACAGTGTGTTCAGGGGACAGGCAGCTAGCGGATAGTGAGGAGATGTTTGCTGTATGTGACAAAAAATGTTTTGGCCTTAAAAAACGCGTGACATCGCTTAGAGCACCTTTAAGGTATTTCTGTCCCTCCCAAACTGCATTGAAATGGTATGTTTAGCTAGCCTGGTTCTACCAGACTCTCGTACATTTCATTTGTACAGAGAGTCTGGCCTCGCTCCATTGAGAAACGTTTACTTCCTTGTAGGCGGGTTCTCCGTTAAAGTTCAAAACTATTGGATCTGCCCAGCGTCACTCAGGATCTGCCATAGCCAATCGCTAACGTGTGGTCATGCGAACCATAGACTGTAAAAAAAGAACTCATTCACCACTAGCGGAGTGAGCTGGAAAATCAAACTTTTCTCGAACCCCGTGGGAAGGAGGACCACAACATCATGGCCACCAACAAAACTTAGCAAACATTGTTCTTGCTCCGGCTTTAACTTCTGTATATTCGGCAGTTTTGCAACGACGGACCGAATAGCTTTTCTCACGTCTTTCTCCGCTCCAACTCAAACTGACGGACTACATCGACGTCATCGTTCTCAGCCACTCCCTCTGTTCGCTGATTGGTCCTACAAAAAATTGATTTCTGGAAACCTAAGAATATACAGCAGTCCCAGACGTAGTGCTGAAGGAAAATGAAATTGAGCGGAAGTGCGTAGGATGGCGCAGCCAGGCTAAAGTTTAGCAGCCAGATTTAAAAAATGTTCAGGGGGAGAAACCCTTCCTAACATGGTCCATATCACCCGTCAGAAAGCAATTGCAACGTCTCAGATTGTGCCCCCCCACCCCCACCCCCAGAATTTTGGATTGCATGACGCCCCTGATTGTCACATATTTAGTATATACAAAATATGAAGTATAAATGCAGAACTCACAAAACTCGGAGATACTTGAGTCCAGAAAAGTCATTTCTGTTGATGCGAGTGAGGTTGTTTCCGTTCAGTTCCCTAGAAAAAGAACAAGAGTTATGGGTAAGTTTATTTTCAACCCAGGCATGGATATATCATTACTGTAGCTCAACAAGTGTGATAAACCAGACACAATACACACAATCATAACCGCCCTCTATAACTGTGCAAAACCTGCTGGGTAAACTGAAATACTGTGTGGTTCTGTGCAAATGTGCTCATTACTGGGAACATGTGTTTCTTTTTTGTTCTAAACCTCGTCCCCAATCACTGAGAGAATCACACACCACACACACACCACAAAACACCACACACACACACCACACACACACACACACACACACACACACACACACACACACACACACACACACACACACACACACACACACACACACACACACACACACCCCACACACACGACAAAACAACACACCACTCACACCACACAGACGACACACACACACACACACACACAGACGACACACACACACACACACACACACACACACACAAACACACACACACACCACACACACACACACACTGGACACAGAGTCATGCACTCTGTACTGGTTGTAATGAGCACCCGTGGGAGAGACTGCACACAGATGTTAGCACAGGTGCACACACTGATAATGCACTGCTATTGCTCACACACGCGTGGAGATGCTCTGTGTGTTACGGGTTTGTAGATCACTCTTTCTGAGATCGACTCTGGGCTTGAAGAATTTGGGGAAAATGTTCTTTAGAGAAACTCTGTAAGAAAATATCAGTAACACTTTATTTCATCCCATGTCAACTAGCAGTTATTATAGTATTACTAGACTGTTTTCTTCATATCGGCTAACACTTTATTTACAGAACAAATATATATAGCAAAATAATGCAATATATTACACAATACATTTCCATAGATGGGAAACTTGTGCTTATATTTTTCAATATACTGCACTCTAAAAAATGCTGGGTTGTTTCAAGCCAACTTTGAGTCAAATATGGACAATTGTGTCTCAATCCACTAAACCAGCAAAAACACACACACACACACACACACACACACACACACACACACACACACACACACACACACACACACACACACACACACACACACACACACACACACACACACACACACACACACACACACACACACATCTGCTTTCTGAAGAGATCTTCCAGTGATCAGACCACATGCTATATTAATAACGATCCACATAGGACACTCTTAAAAATAAAGATTCTTTATTGGCATTGATGGTTCTTTAAGAGGTTGATGGTTCGTAAGATTATTAAAATGTTCTTTACACTAATAAAACATAGTTCTGTAAAGAACTGATCACTGAAAGGCTATTTAGGGAACCATAAATTATTATTCTTTGGCATCCCTGGGAAACTTTTGTTTTTAAAGTGTGTTAAAACTGTATTGATGATGGGAAGATTGTTATAATGGATTTTGTGTCTCATAAAGGTGTGTATGCACTTAGATAGCATGTTTCACAGAGCTAGGGATGCAAAAAGAAAAACAACACAAAAAAAATTCCAACAAATAAAAATAATACTAATATAAAACCGCTTAAAGAGCAGTAGAGTTTATGGTTAATGCTGATGTTTAGGAGATGCAGATTAACAAACAAAGATACTTTAGTTCACTAGGAAACAGGTGAACATAATCATTAATGAGTAACCAAGGAAACGAACAAGGACATGTAAAACTAAAAGGATATATTTAGACCACGTCTACATTAATTGGGATGCGTTTGAAAACGCAGTTTTCATTTTAAAAACGCTCTCCGTCCACACTAGTGTTTTCAGGAGTTTTCCGACGTTTCTGTGCGGATGCGAAACTTTTGGAAAAAGCCAGAAAACACTAACTTACCTTTACTCTGCATGTGTAAACCCTCTATAAAGCTCACTGAGATGATACAGACGCAAAAATACATAATAAAGTTATCGCGCAATTCTTCTGACAGGATCATTTTGTTTGTTTTTTACGATTTATTTTTGCCGTTTATTAGGATAGGACAGTATCTGGACAGCAGTGAGGGACGGATCGGGAAAGGTCCACGAGCCGGGACACGAGTCTCCTGAAGCACAGCGGCGCTACATGTCGGTTTCCCACAAGGCCATCAGCGCCAACAACAGGAGCATCTTATTTAGCACAATATCTCTTCATTCACTGAAGCGTCCAGGTCTCACTCACTCACCATTATATGTGCAGTCTACAACGCTAAACCTCTCGTGTTTCACCGCAGGACAGCAGACGCGAGTAACCCTTCTATGAAGAGTGTGTGTAACATATTTCAGCAACTGTGTTAGAGTGAACAGCACATAACAGCCACAACACCAGTATAAACATGATTATCTATGGGTTCAATATGTGTCACATGACTAAACTTACATCATCGTTTTAAATTCCTCAGTTTAGACAGTCCACACTACAACACTTCAAATTTTTCCACTTCGGAGAGCGATTTTTTCAAAAAGCTTCGTTTTCATTAATAATAACGCTGTCTCAGTGTGACAGAAGGCTAAAACGGAGAGAAAAAGATGCGTTTTCAAAAGAGACCGTATTAGTGTGGACAAGGGGCCGTTTACACAACGCTGTTTACAACTGAACACGGAAAGCTTTTTATGCGTTTCGGCCATTATATATATATATAGATATAGATATAGATATATATATAGAGAGAGAGAGAGAGAGAGAGAGAGAGAGAGAGAGAGAGAGAGAGAGAGAGAGAGAGAGGAGAGAGAGAGAAAAGAGAGAGAGAGAGAGAGAGAGAGAGAGAGATAACTCCTTTTTTCAAGCTCAAACAGCAACATTACACACAAAAGGAAGAAAACAGTAATTGTTTCAGTAATGATTAATCTAAAAGTATGCTTATGTCTGCTGTTTCACAAGGGCAATGCTTCACGTTTCTTGTTGATGTCAAAGGTTGTGCATCCATGACTTTATAGAAGCTTTTCCATATTAGACTAAAGCATCTAAACGTAATCAGCTAAACGCTCCAAAGCTTTTATAACATCATCAATAAACTCTAGTTATATACTACACAAACGTGCACCTAAAGGCCTAAAAAGTGAATACAGTATAGAAATAATACTCTCAGCTCACTATGAGAAGGGTTTGTTGTCTGAAGAATGACTAACATTAGTTGGTAGAGTTAGTCTTTATCTTAATCTGAACTCTCGTTTTAACTCCTCGTCTCTTGCACTGTATAAAGTCTGTTATTTATAAAGCCGTTTAAAACACTGTAAAAAAAAAATTGGATTAACTTAAAAAAGTAAGTTACCTGGTTGCCTTAACATCTTTAGTTGATTGAAATTAAAACTTTGAGTTAATACAACAAAGGAGATTGGTTTAATAAATTGAAACTCAAAATATTATGTTATCTGAACTACATTAATTATCTAAGTTGATTTGACAAAATATAAAAAGCTGTGATAACAAATCATGAAAATAATTTTTTACAGTGTACAATGTAGACCAAAGTTTGAAAATTAACAAAAAATAAGTGCATCTAACCCTCTTTATTTACAGAGAGCAAAATTCTATTCACACTTTTTACATTTATAAAACATTAAAGTTATTTTAATTTTTATTTTAAAAGTTAGCTTTATTAGTGTTGTGGATGGATTCTTTTGAACTCGCCCTTTTTTTTTAGAAATCTGAAATGACTTAAAGTAACATTAAAGTACCGTGTGAATCATCAAGCACATTATGCTAGCCCTGACTGTGTGTGTGTTTAAACTCCTCCTGGCTCAGTGCCACAACCCTTCTGCCGTAACACGGTTGGGTTAGCGGGAACCACCACTCATTAACCAGCTAATGAAGATAAAGAGAAAGGCAGACCCAGGGAACGCTGTGATGCTGTAAAGCAGGGCTTGGTGGGCCAGTCACGGGCTTTAATGAGTCTGATCCGGCAAGAAGCCGATGCAAGGTCAAGAAGAGGTTAATCAATGAGGGTTAATAACAGCTCCTTACCCTGCAGTCATTAGATTATTTCCATTATTATTTATCATTTGTAGCCCAAATAGCCCAATCTTGTTTCTCATTTCCCCACTGCTTCATTAGACTTGATGAGCATTTAAACTGGAGGAAGCCAAAGCATTTAAACATGTTGTTTCAAACGCACAAGCGGCTCTTCTGTTTGCTCCGCTGCGTCTGGCGTTTGTTCTGGCACGTTTTCTCCCGGTTCATTGAGCCACATACTGTATGAGTCCACGCTCAGATCCACACCATAATCAGTGTATCAACTAATGTTGTAAAAGCAAACTGAACCAAGAAATTGCAACATCGTAACAATTTTAATCCCCATTTCAGGAACAAAGCTAGGCAATAAATCTAAAGACTGAAAACGCTAGGTTTAAAATATTTACTATCATGCACTGCATGACTACTTTATAGTCAATCATTTCATCCCCTAAAACTCATCTTTGATCACCAAAATTACATATTTAAACGTTTTTTCTTCATGGCTTAAAATATCTAGAATATAATTCAACACCCTTGCCTCATTTAATATTCTATAAATATGCAAATGAGCCCCGCCTCCACTCACTCACTCACTCACTCAGAGATCCACTGGTTGACGATCACACGTTGATCTGATTGGTCAAGGTAGTTTGTGACGTCAGAAACACCAGCGATTTCAGTGTTTTTGAGACTGTCTTTGGTTCACTGCAGTTTTAAGCAGAAAATACTCAGCAATGCTGTCGACTTATGAATTTACAAACTTAAAGCATATTAAAAACACCACATAGACACATAAACAACATTAAAAGCGTGTTTTTCACTTTAACATAAACATGCTCATCTGTATGTGATTGTCATCACAAACAGCTCTAAAAGCTCCACATTCACAAGCTAATCTTATATTGGTTTGTCTGAGGTGTATCACTGGGATCCAGCAGCCGATAGTGTTTCTCTCTCTCTGAGCCGCCGTCCACTTTCCAGACAATCAATAAGCAATCAGTGGAGGCTCACAGGGACATTTGGGCCGCGTGAGGAATTCTTGAGTACACCCGAGCAGGAGTTCACAGCGCGAGCGGCCCGATCCTCCGAGTTTAAAGAGAATTCTCAATCAGATCCTCATCAGCGGCGTTTGATCTGCGGCTCAGCGGCTTCCGGAGCCGGTATAAATAGATGCACTAGCATAGATAAATTAAGAAGGGTCGAGTCTCTGGACGTCTGAAGATGAACGCCGGCTACATACGAAATAACTGAGATTATTCATTTAAAGAACAGAGAGCCTCAGAGCGCATTAAATAATCTGTCTGCTTTAAACAGTTACGCTGGACGCATGATATCTGCACATCAGAGGAGGGGGCGTTTACTTCTGCAGTGAGCGACTCGATCCACTACTAACTTATAGTCTTTAAAAGGGTCCTAAAATGCCCTTTTCATTAATGTAAAATAAGTATCTGATGTCCCCAGAGTGTGTATGTGAAGCTTTAGCTCAAAATACCCCATAGATATGTTTACAGCGTGTTAAAATTGTCACTTTTAGAGGTCGAGCAAATATGTTTCTCCGTTTAAATGCAAATGAGCTGCTGCTCCCGGCAAAGGGGGCGGAGCTTCAAGAGCTGTCGTATGTGTCGTATGGAGAGACTCAGGAAGTGACGACATATAGATCAACAGGACATTTCTGAACGGTTAGTTGATGAATTTATGCAGTTAAGTATCTTTTAGTCATTGATTAGCATATTCTGTCTTGATAATCTATAAATCACATTCCCGGGGGCAGAGTTTATGTAAATTTTAGGGTTAGTGACCTTAAACAACGATTTCTGTAAAATTTCTGCTCTGAACTTTGAGTGTTGTAACTTTTGCAGATGTTGTTTATGCTCAAACTGCAACATTACACACTAACTACAGTTAGAAAAGTGAAATCACATTCAAGGACCCTATTAAAAATGTTTGCACAAGGCATATTCTCAGGCAGAAGCAGAAAATGTTGTTCTGTGAGCGAGTGTGTCAGGTCTGAACTGTGGGTTAATGGGGAAAGCTGGGAGAAATGGGGAGGGGGGGGGGGGGTGATTTTCACACTTACTGAACACACACTCATTACAGAATCCATCCTGATGCCTGGATGTGATAAAAATGCCCTTTGACAAGTGCTAAGAGATTGGTTTTGTTCATCCACCCCCAATGATCAGTCTGGAAACTTACACACTCACACACAAGATCTCAGTCTGGAGACTCGAGTACACACTCACACACAAGATCTCAGTCTGGAGACTCGAGTACACACTCACACACAAGATATCAGTCTGGAGACTCGAGTACACACTCACACACAAGATCTCAGTCTGAGACTCGAGTACACACTCACGCACAAGATCTCAGTCTGGAGACTCGAGTACACACTCACACACAAGATCTCAGTCTGAGACTCGAGTACACACTCACAGCACAAGATCTCAGTCTGGGGACTCGAGTACACACTCACACACAAGATCTCAGTCTGGAGACTCGAGTACACACTCACACACAAGATCTCAGTCTGGAACTCGAGTACACACTCACACACAAGATCTCAGTCTGAGACTCGAGTACACACTCACACACAAGATCTCAGTCTGGAGACTCGAGTACACACTCACACACAAGATCTCAGTCTGGAGACTCGAGTACACACTCACAGCACAAGATCTCAGTCTGGAGACTCGAGTACACACTCACACACAAGATCTCAGTCTGGAGACTCGAGTACACACTCACACACAAGATCTCAGTCTGGAAACTTACACACTCACACACAAGATCTCAGTCTGGAGACTCGAGTACACACTCACGAATAAGATCTCAGTCTGGAGACTCAAGTACACACTCACACACAAGATCTCAGTCTGGAGACTCGAGTACACACTCACACACAAGATCTCAGTCTGGAGACTCGAGTACACACTCACACACAAGATCTCAGTCTGGAAACTTACACACTCACACACAAGATCTCAGTCTGGAGACTCAAGTACACACTCACACACAAGATCTCAGTCTGGAGACTCGAGTACACACTCACACACAAGATCTCAGTCTGGAGACTCGAGTACACACTCACGAATAAGATCTCAGTCTGGAGACTCGAGTACACACTCACACACAAGATCTCAGTCTGGAGACTCGAGTACACACTCACACACAAGATCTCAGTCTGGAGACTCGAGTACACACTCACACACAAGATCTCAGTCTGGAAACTTACACACTCACACACAAGATCTCAGTCTGGAGACTCAAGTGCACACTCACACACAAGATCTCAGTCTGGAGACTCGAGTACACACTCACACACAAGATCTCAGTCTGGAGACTCGAGTACACACTCACACACAAGATCTCAGTCTGGAGACTCGAGTACACACTCACACACAAGATCTCAGTCTGGAGACTCGAGTACACACTCACACACAAGATCTCAGTCTGGAAACTTACACACTCACACACAAGATCTCAGTCTGGAGACTCAAGTGCACACTCACACACAAGATCTCAGTCTGGAGACTCGAGTACACACTCACACACAAGATCTCAGTCTGGAGACTCGAGTACACACTCACACACAAGATCTCAGTCTGAGACTCAAGTACACACTCACACACAAGATCTCAGTCTGGAGACTCGAGTACACACTCACACACAAGATCTCAGTCTGGAGACTCGAGTACACACTCACACACAAGATCTCAGTCTGGAGACTCGAGTACACACTCAACATAAGATCTCAGTCTGGAGACTCGAGTACACACTCACACACAAGATCTCAGTCTGGAGACTCGAGTACACACTCACACACAAGATCTCAGTCTGGAGACTCGAGTACACACTCACACACAAAGTCTCAGTCTGGAGACTCGAGTACACACTCACACACAAGATCTCAGTCTGGAGACTCGAGTACACACTCACACACAAGATCTCAGTCTGGAGACTCGAGTACACACTCACACACAAGATCTCAGTCTGGAGACTCGAGTACACACTCACACACAAGATCTCAGTCTGGAGACTCGAGTACACACTCACGACAAGATCTCAGTCTGGAGACTCGAGTACACACTCACACACAAGATCTCAGTCTGTAGACTATAGTACACACTCACACACAAGATCTCAGTCTGGAGACTCGAGTACACACTCGCACGAATCTCAGTCTGGAGACTCGAGTACACACTCAACACACAAGATCTCAGTCTGGAGACTCGAGTACACACTCGCACGATCTCAGTCTGGAGACTCGAGTACACACTCACACACACAATCTCAGTCTGAGACTCGAGTACACACTCGCACGATCTCAGTCTGGAGACTCGAGTACACACTCACACACACAATCTCAGTCTTAGACTCGAGTACACACTCACACACAGATCTCAGTCTGGAGACTCGAGTACACACTCACACACAAGATCTCAGTCTGGAGACTCGAGTACACACTCACACACAAGATCTCAGTCTGGAGACTCGAGTACACACTCACGCATAAATCTCAGTCTGGAGACTCGAGTACACACTCACACACAAGATCTCAGTCTGGAGACTCGAGTACACACTCACGCACAGATCTCAGTCTGGAGACTCGAGTACACACTCACACACAAGATCTCAGTCTGGAGACTCGAGTACACACTCACGCACAAGATCTCAGTCTGAGACTCGAGTACACACTCACACACAAGATCTCAGTCTGGAGACTCGAGTACACACTCACACACAAGATCTCAGTCTGGAGACTCGAGTACACACTCACACACAAGATCTCAGTCTGGAGAATCGAGTACACACTCCACACACAAGATCTCAGTCTGAGAACTCGAGTACACACTCACACACAAGATCTCAGTCTGGAGACTCGAGTACACACTCACGAACAGATCTCAGTCTGGAGACTAGTACACACTCACACACAAGATCTCAGTCTGGAGACTCGAGTACACACTCAGCACAGATCTCAGTCTGGAGACTCGAGTACACACTCCACACATACAATCTCAGTCTGGAGACTCGAGTACACACTCACACACAAGATCTCAGTCTGGAGACTCGAGTACACACTCACACACAAGATCTCAGTCTGGAGAATCGAGTACACACTCGCACTCACGCACAAGATCTCAGTCTGAGACTCGAGTACACACTCACGAATAAGATCTCAGTCTGGAGACTCAAGTACACACTCACACACAAGATCTCAGTCTGGAGACTCGAGTACACACTCACACACAAGATCTCAGTCTGGAGACTCGAGTACACACTCACACACAAGATCTCAGTCTGGAGACTCGAGTACACACTCACACACAAGATCTCAGTCTGAGACTCGAGTACACACTCACACACAAGATCTCAGTCTGGAGACTCGAGTACACACTCACGTACAAGATCTCAGTCTGGAGACTCAAGTACACACTCACACACAAGATCTCAGTCTGGAGACTCGAGTACACACTCACACACAAGATCTCAGTCTGGAGACTCGAGTACACACTCACACACAAGATCTCAGTCTGGAGACTCGAGTACACACTCACACACAAGATCTCAGTCTGGGGACACGAGTACACACTCACACACAAGATCTCAGTCTGGAGACTCGAGTACACACTCACACACAAGATCTCAGTCTGGAGAATCGAGTACACACTCACACACAAGATCTCAGTCTGGAGAATCGAGTACACACTCGCACTCACGCACAAGATCTCAGTCTGAGACTCGAGTACACACTCACGAATAAGATCTCAGTCTGGAAACTTACACACTCACACACAAGATCTCAGTCTGGAGACTCGAGTACACACTCACGAATAAGATCTCAGTCTGAGACTTGAGTACACACTCACGCACAAGATCTCAGTCTGGAGACTTGAGTACACACTCACACACAAGATCTCAGTCTGGAGACTCGAGTACACACTCACACACAAGATCTCAGTCTGGAAACTTACACACTCACACACAAGATCTCAGTCTGGAGACTCGAGTACACACTCACGAATAAGATCTCAGTCTGAGACTTGAGTACACACTCACACACAAGATCTCAGTCTGGGGACTCGAGTACACACTCACACACAAGATCTCAGTCTGGAGACTCGAGTACACACTCACAAACAAGATCTCAGTCTGGAGACACGAGTACACACTCACGCACAAGATCTCAGTCTGAGACTCGAGTACACACTCACACACAAGATCTCAGTCTGGAGACTCGAGTACACACTCACGCACAAGACCTCAGTCTGGAGACTCGAGTACACACTCACACACAAGATCTCAGTCTGGAGACTCGAGTACACACTCACACACAAGATCTCAGTCTGGAGACACGAGTACACACTCACGCACAAGATCTCAGTCTGGAGACCCGAGTACACACTCACAAACAAGATCTCAGTCTGAGACTCGAGTACACACTCACACACAAGATCTCAGTCTGAGACTTGAGTACACACTCACACACAAGATCTCAGTCTGGAGACTCGAGTACACACTCACACACAAGATCTCAGTCTGGAGACTCAAGTACACACTCACAAACAAGATCTCAGTCTGGAGACACGAGTACACACTCACGCACAAGATCTCAGTCTGAGACTCGAGTACACACTCACACACAAGATCTCAGTCTGGAGACTCGAGTACACACTCACGCACAAGATCTCAGTCTGGAGACTCGAGTACACACTCACACACAAGATCTCAGTCTGGAGACTCGAGTACACACTCACACACAAGATCTCAGTCTGGAGACACGAGTACACACTCACGCAACAAGATCTCAGTCTGGAGACCCGAGTACACACTCACAAACAAGATCTCAGTCTGAGACTCGAGTACACACTCACACACAAGATCTCAGTCTGAGACTTGAGTACACACTCACACACAAGATCTCAGTCTGGAGACTCGAGTACCACTCACACACAAGATCTCAGTCTGGAGACACGAGTACACACTCACACACAAGATCTCAGTCTGAGACTCGAGTACACACTCACACACAAGATCTCAGTCTGAGACTCGAGTACACACTCACACACAAGATCTCAGTCTGGAGACTCGAGTACACACTCACGCACAAGATCTCAGTCTGAGACTCGAGTACACACTCACGCACAAGATCTCAGTCTGGAGACTCGAGTACACACTCACACACAAGATCTCAGTCTGAGACTCGAGTACACAGTCACGCATAAGATCTCAGTCTGGATACGAGTGTGTGGAAGTAAAGTTTGAAACAATAAACCACTGATAGCAACTTCTCCTACCGCTGATGTAGTTCGCATATAATATTAAACAAGCTAGGGCTTGAAATTCAATATGAAACATGAATTCCTTCTAATCTCAAGGTGGTTCTGACATGTATAATTCATCAGAGACTTCCTCATTCAATTCAATTTATAAAACACAGTTAGATAAAAATGTATAAACAATTAAATCATTTATGCAATGTAATAATTCAAGGCAGAAACAATGAGCTCATTGAAATAATGATACTTGTTTGTTATCAAATGACTATTTGCAGAACTATAGAGAAAGAGCGAACTGAAGGAGTGATATTAGAAACGTTGAGTAGGTTTTACAAAATTTTATATCGTTGATACTTACGCTTTAATTTCTACAAGTTTCAATTGAGTACTAATATAGGATTTACTTGTTTTTTTAACTAACTTTTTCATGTAAAAAAATGCATGTTTTTTTCTGTAGCATTTACTTCACCACAGAATAATTTTTATCAGTGTATAATTTAAACTATCTGATTTAAAACATGAATTCCTTAAAATCTTAAGGCTGTTCTGACATGTATAATTCACCAGACTTCCTCATTTAATTCAATTCACATTTATTTGTACAGCGCTTTTCACAACACACACTGTTTCAAAGCAGCTTTACAGAAAATGCACGAGCCCACATTACAATAAGGAGTGATCTGTTATCAGAGATATCTGTCTAAGTTATGCATTTCAGAAATGTACATATACACATCACAGTTAGATAAAAATGTATAAACAATTCAATAATTTATGAAAAAATTGCATTTGAACAATGTAATAATTTAAGGCAGAAGCAATGCTCAGTGAAGTCATGAATACTTGTTTGTTAACAAATGATTATTTGCAGAACTATTGCATTTTAGAGAATGACAATACAACCCTATATAAAGCAATAGTGGGATTAACGTTTTAACATATTAACGTAGACAATAATGTATTGTCTGATGTTAAAAAGTATGTTTATTGCATAACCTTCTCCCTTTAAACTGTTTGGTCAGTTTAAGAATTCATGCAATTTTATAGTATTTATTTAATGAATTAAAAGAGCAGTTTCAAGTTCCTTGTATTGTTCAACTGATGGAGGTTAATATGAGATTTAGAAAGTAATTAGTAATAAGTAATTAAATACTTTTTAGAGAGAGTAATTACTGTGCTAATCTAATTACACTGTTGAAGATGTAATTAGTAACTAGTAATTAATTACTTTTTTAGAGTAAAGCCCCTTGCACACTTGGAAATTTTGCGCACGTTAAAACATAAATACGACCTCACGTTGTGTCAATCACGTTTACACACTCCTTGAGAAACTTTCGTACGTCATAAAAAAATTCGGATTGGGTTTGATTTTCTGCATCCGTTGCAAGCATTTCGAATGACGAATACAAAAAAATGCATACGAAAACTTCAGACTCTGTGCAAGAACCTTAACTAACCCAACACTGTAAGTAATGAATACTTGTTTGTGCACAAATGATGGTTTGCAGAATGATAGAGAATGACTAAACCCCATGCGCAGATCATCTGGTGTGATCGTGACTGCGGGAGAGGGAAAGTTCTGCCGAGCGACATATAGGACAGATATAGGAAGTTTCTCCTCATGTCAACATCACGTCTGACTGTACCTGTCCAGGACGCCTCAGCTATTGTTCTCATTGAATTCCTCCCAGTAATGATGCACACACACACCCTCCTCCCCAACACCTACACACACAGATGGACGTGAAGTGTGTACTCACAGCCTCTCAGCATTTCGGGGGATGTTCCTGGGCATGGTTCTGAGCCCGAGCCCGTGGCAGTCCACAGTGGTGCCGCTGCACGTGCAGAGCGCCGGACACGCCACGGCCGCCTCACACACCAGCAGGATCCACACACACACCTCCAGCAGCCTCGCAGAGTATCCGTATCCTCCGCTCATGATCTCTCAGACCGTTTCCAGAGGGAGAGAAAAAAAGCGGCTGCTTCACTTTCAGCACAAACTCTCCTTTTCCTCTTCTTCTTGGAGGAGTTGCTTGGTCGCTTGTGTGCGTAACGCGCTCCACGACTAAAGAAAGGGGATACGGGGAACAAAAAATCTCTATCCTCTCTTCACACACACACGGCAGTAATCCATCACAAGGATCTACAAATAGCAGTTCTCGGACTCCTCCCACTCTCTCTCTCTCTCTCTCTCTCTCCTCTCTCTCTCTCTCTCTCTCCTCGCACCCCTCCCTATCCTCACTCGCCCCAACCCCTGGCAGAACCTTAAACTCCCCTATCTCTCTCTTCAGTCTCTCTCTCTCTCAGACGGCACATGGCACGCCGCCGCCCGTCCTCAGGCAAAGGCCCCTGTGAAGAGAGGGGTCCGAACCCCCACGGCCCTCCCCTCCCCAAAACAGCCCTGTATAATCATGCTTCGGGATGGGGGAAGGTTAGCAATGCAGAGAGCAAAATGACACAGCCTTTGTGGAAAGCATGTGGACTTTTTTTTGTCGCTTGACTTCTTTATTGAAATCCCAAACCTTGGCTGAAGAGAGCAAGAGAAAACAATCAGAATCTTGTTTGTTTGCACAGTCATTTCTCTGCCTCTGATGATGACGTAGATTGTCTCGGCATTGTACTTTGATTGAAGTTTTGTCTATTTCATCACATAAACTATTCAACAGCCATTCTTTTTGAGAAAGTCATAGTTAATTAAATGGTGTTTTGCAACATTAAACTTGGAATGCAATATCCAGCGTTTCACAGACACCAGCAAAAAGTCTAATAGTGGATATCAGTGAGTAACAAAGCAAATATGCCTTCACCACAGTGAATATGAATTCCTAAAATGTTTGCAAACAAAACCATGGAAATTAAAATATACATAGAGCATTAAGCATGTTAAGAGGTCATGCATTCCAACCATGTTTTTGTATTGGGTTTTATTGGTGTTCTTGTGCACAACCAAACAATTTTTTACAGTGCACAGATGAATAAACATAATGACAGAGTGTTGCGTATCCTTCCAGTGTAAAATGTCAGCAACAATAACAATGTGTCCGTGTTAATGAAAGGTTTTCTGGACAAAAGGATATGCTGAAAAGACTTCTCCACACTTGGCATCTGATTTACTTCACACACATTCCTCCACTGCTCCTCCTTGTGGATAAAATGCCATGGCAAAAGTTTGTTACATGCATTGCTCTATACTAACTCTAACACAGAACAAGCCGCTAGACAATAACGTCCACCTGATTTCATTGAATCTAAAACCCCCAAAATGCCTCGGATACGACTGTAACCTCAGTTCCCTGAAGAGGGAACAAGACGTTGCGTTGATTGACCCTGTGGGAACGCTCTGCGTGATTGCGTCGTGAAGCGCAAATGAAATCAGTCCAACAGTGTGACGCGACATCAGAGGCGACGTGACGTCACCAACTGGGAAACTATAAAGCCTGCCGAAACAGTGTAACGCTAGCTTCTGATAGGCTGAAGCAAGTCGCCAACACAGGGAGTATGGCGGGGCTACTCAATGTCTCATTCCCTCTTCAGGGAACTCACATTGCGTCGATTGATGCTGTGGGAACGTCTATACCCACGCCATCATAATGACCAGTGACTGTTTAGTGTGAATCGAGAAAGCACTAAGATGAGAGCACCTGAGCCCCAAGTCTAGGTCTTAAAACCTCACGGATGTGTGCGGTGAGGACCAGCCTGCCGCATCACAAACATCTTAAAGTGAGACTCCTGACACTAAGCCCTTAGCGGCAGCCATACTCCTTAGTGATGCACCGAAATGAAAATTCTGGGCCGAAACCGAATATTTTGGATGCACTTGGCCGAAAACGAAAATGGCTTCTTTTAAAAACTTATACTATAACCAATGTTGTTTTGCGGTACTCCTCATATTCAATTGGATGTCATGATTTCAGGTGGTGTATCAAACCTGTTGTCGAAAAGTTCTTTGGCACCGCACCCCCTCTTGAGATTTTTGCAGAACAAATGTTACATATTGCAACTTTGGTGACCTCATCTGAAACTTTCAAATACTTCCATACCGCTGACATGCTTAATCTTTGATAGGCAGATGCGTGATAACAGCTCGACCGTGAGTGAAACCTAAGCGCACGGATGGGAGGGTGACATTCATTTTCGGTTTTGATGCACCCCTAATACTCCTAGTCGAATGGGCCTGTTCTGAGAAACGGGTAGGCAGTCCGGCTGAGTCGTAGGCAATAGAGATAGCCTCGACTATCCATTTGTTCATTCTGTGCTTAGATGCTGGTGACCCTTTATTAGGTTGTTGCAAATTAGCTTTAGCTACAAGCACTATGATACGTGCATTGGATGGCTGTTGTCACAGTTTTATCTACGTTTATTGTATCAGTCCCTATACAAATAAAACATTAAATAAATAAATAGGAGGTCCAAAACATACTATCTACGCCACAGGGCAGCTCTGTGGACGTAAGCATACAATGCCCTAACTGGCCAAAACAAATTATTTCTTTCCTGGTCGGCGTCCTGGAATGGAGGAGGAGCATGGGGGATAGAAGGCCAACAGAATAATGGATCTGGCCACGTTAGTGGAAACTTTTGGGATATACCCTGGTCTAGGGTGAAGGAATGCCTTTACAATGCCTGGCACAAAATCCAAACAAGGGGAAACCCACAAAGCTTGTAAATCTCCTATCCTTTTAAGAGAAGTGATAGCCTGGAGGAACAACGTAGTGAGAGCCTAAAACTTATCTGGAAGCTCCTCAATAGGCTCAAGGGAGCCAGGGATAGGCCTTGGAGCACCACAACCAAAGCCCATGCCGGTCCTCTAGTGCGTACTGCAGGCCTCAGCCTCAAAGTGCCATGGAGGAAATGTGTTATTAAGGGGTCTCTCCCTAAAGAATAGCATTGGGCAGCACATCACTGAATAATATGCATGTATTATAGTGATTAAATATGACATTAGTTACATTTTTATTTTTCAGAAATTATAATCCCCTTTCTCAGTTGCGTTTTCTACCGGAAGCCAAGGGAACTCATCCCATTCCCATCTCGTCCGATAATCAGTATTATCGTAAATAAAACATTTTATTTGACACACAGTGATGTTTGTAACTTGGCCTCTCATTTTACGTGAATGATGATGAAGTGGGCATCAATGGACAGCGTTAGGTGCAAGCTGAGTTTCGGCGCCCTCCAAGTTCACGTGCAATGCAATTGTGGCGGCGCCTTATTACATTGTCTGCTATATATTTGCTTCTTATTTTTTAAATACAGGCAATTGGTTGATAAAACATTGATCAAAATTAAGATACAATTTATATAAAACGAAAATCTTTTAAAAAGAGTCTTTCTACATAAGAAATTAAGTGGTCAAAATCGTGTCTTTCTTACACCCCCCATGTCTCCAGACATAGGCTATGCGCAGCGCATCTCATGATGTATCATATCTTTCTCATGCTGCATGCTCAATTTCATAATCAACATTGATTAAATTAATAGCCTATAATATTTTAAAATAATAAATATTTTAATGGCTACTATACAGAGAAATTTGTCTTGTCGTCAGTAGTGTTGCTTTCGTCAACGAAAATTATGTGACGGCCCATGGGTTTCTTGTTTCTGTCAGGATGTTTGGGGTGTGTTTTTGTGTTTGCAGAGTGAACTTCCTGGTGGAGTGGAGCTGAGGCCATCACGCAGATCGGAGTCAGCTGGCCACTGTCTCTAGATGGCATAAGACCCGCCCCTTCCTGATTGTCGCGGGCTGGACTGTTTGTTCTGTTGCTTGTCCCCAGCATGGCGTTCCCTTTTGTTTTCGTTGTGTTCCGTTTGTTTGAATAACTGGCATTATGTTTTGCCAGTTTTATTTGTCGACTTTTTCCTAATGATTTATTATCTGTTAAGTTAATTTATACTTTTGTCAATAAATATTCTTTTTTTTGGTATTCCCTTGAGTGTGGTTTCCTCTATTTTGTTGTGGCTTTTGAGCTGGGCCATAACAAATTGGGGGCTCGTCCAACTTGGAAATTATACTGTTAACGGGGTGTAATTTATGTACGGTTTTTTTTTCGGAGTTTCTTTTGGCCGTTTAGAACGGTGAGTAGGAGCGCGTTTTGCCTTGACTGGATGTCTGACTGTGGGAAGAGGACGCGCTAAATGTGGGTTTTCCCAGCTGGTGACGTCTAGTCTGGAATTGTTTTTTGGAAACCGGCGTAGGGGAATTAACCAGGTGATGGGATTGTCAGTACAAGTTTGTTTCTGTCTGCGGAATAGTCACGGGACAAGGAAGGTAAGTGTTGACCTTTTTTTTTTGCGCAAAAGATGTATATATTGAGTTAACTCCCCTGTTAGGTATAGCGCGTTTTCCTCTTTAGGATTCGTGTGCATATGAATGTAGTGCGGGGTGAAAGTGGTTGGAGCGATTGTCTCGGGAGCACGTCCATAGTTGTGGCGAAGTTGCCAGCTTGCTGGTCGCTTAGCCAAACTACTGGGTTTTGGTGCATAAGAACCCGCCGCAAGTAACTCCTGAAGACTAGGGTTCAGTTATGTAGATCGTGTTAGGCAGTTTAGAGGGGACGCTCAATGTATGAGATTACTTTGTAGTCTCTGTTGCGCACTAGTTAGGTCAATACTATACATTCTTCTGTTTACCGGGGACTGATTGCTGTACTGTTCAGGTGTTAATCATGGCAGGTATCGATGATTTTATTGCTGTTCCCTCGGAGGAATTTTTGGATCAGTGTACTAGGGATCAGCTGTTAAAGATAGCTGATCATTATAAAATCAGTGTGGGCGACAGGAGGTTAAAAGAAAATGTTAGATCTATTATAAGGGCACATTTGTATGACATGGATGTTTTAACGCCTGTACAAAAAGCACATAGTCCTAGTAAGCTGGCTTTGGATGAGCTTTCTCGGGATTCGGCTCCTTTAAAGGTAGCTTTAAATTTTGAACAGCAAAAAGAAATGTTGATATTGCGTATGAAGTTAGAGAAGGAGAAGGAGATAGAGCTTGAACAGATGCGGCAGCGGTCAGAAGTTGATAAAGTATTGGCACTAGAAAAAATGAGGCAGCAAACAGAGATGGCAAAATTGGATTTAGAAAGTGAAAGATTGAGGTTAATTAAAGAAGGTAAATTAGGTGACTTCTCAGGGAAGGAAGAGTTGGCTCGGGGCAACGATAGTTCACGTGATGTTTTGAATAGTTTGCGCTTGGTGCCTAAATTTAATGAGAAGGACGTTGATGTATTCTTCACTTTGTTTGAGCGTGTTGCAGACGCGAGAGATTGGATTGATTCAGACCGTATAGTTTTGCTACAATGTGTGTTAACTGGGCGTGCTCAAGAGGTTTTTTCCTCGTTGTCTTCGGAAGACAGCGGTGATTATGCCAAGGTTAAAGCGGCTGTACTAAAAGCGTACGAATTAGTCCCTGAAGCGTACCGTCAGCGTTTTAGGAGTTGGAAAAAGGGAGATAAACCATATCTTGAGTTTGCCCGTGATTTGATGACTCATTTTAGTCGATGGTGCTCCGCCTCAGAGGTGAAAGATTTTGATGACTTGTGTAACTTGATGGTACTTGAACAGTTTAAAAATTCAGTTCCAGAGCGAATTGCCATGTACATAAGTGAACAGAAGGTAAGGACAGCAGGGGAGGCTGCTGCCCTTGCGGATGATTATTTTTTGACCCACAAGAGTAGCGGTGTGGATGTCCGCACGCGTGCTTTGGTTGGAAGAGACGTTGCGCCTGCTGGAGGGATGTTTTTTTCTAAGCGGTCAGGGGGAGGTTTTCCTCGGGAACAGAGAGTTGATCTTGGGCTCCGTGACTCTGAGTGTCATTTCTGTCATAAATATGGTCATTGGAAGAGAGAATGTGTGGCGTTTAAGTCGCGGAATAGGCAAGATATGAATCAGGTAAAACCGGTGGCTTGTGCGGCGCCAGGTTATAATGTGCTCCTACATAAATCGAGTGTCGAATTACCAGCTATGTCGTCAAAGCCCGATTTAGGCTCATACTTGCCGTTCATTTCAAAAGGACATGTGTCTTTGGTTGGAAATACCGAGAGAGTGTCAGTGACTATTTTAAGGGACACAGGAGCATTTGATTCATTTGTCCTAGGGTCTGTTTTGCCGTTTTCTGAGGAAACCGATACTAAATCTTTTGTACCTGTTTTGGGCATGGGTATGTCTATTTTTCATGTTCCTGTACATAAACTGGTGCTCTATTCAGAGTTGTTTGAGGGAGAAGTTAAAATGGGAGTGCGTCCGGCTTTGCCTATAGACGGTGTCACCGTGATTCTGGGAAATGATGTGGCAGGTGCACGGGTCTGGGGAAGCAGCCCAGTACATCCAGTGGTGGTTTCAGTACCGCTCGGTAGTAATGGCCCTGATGAGAATGAAAAGCAGTTTCCTGAAGTGTTCACGGCTTGCGCTGTGACGCGCGCCATGAAGCAGGCCAATGACATTGCAGATTCGATAGAGGTGGAAAACACAGAGGGTGAGAAATCCGAGTTGTTTGAAATGACTTTGTCTAACACTCCCTTGTCTGTCTCCCATAGCGAATTGGCGCGTGAGCAAAGAGCTGACGTAACACTGGGGGAGCTGTTCCAGTCTGTTCTAGAGGTAGATGAGGTGAAAAATCGTGCACATGGCTACTTCTTACAAAATGAGGTACTGGTTCGGAAGTGGTTACCACATTGTGAGGGTTTTGTTGGAGATCCTGTGTATCAGATTGTGGTGCCCTCCAAATTTCGTGATTTGGTTCTGCGGGTTGCTCATGATGAGTCGGGGCACATGGGGGTTGGGAAAACGTATGATCGTGTTCTCAGACATTTTTTTTGGCCACAGGTTAAGAAGAGTGTTGCGAGTTACATCAAAACGTGCCACACTTGTCAGTTAACTGGCAAGCCAAATCAGGGAATTAAAGTTGCTCCTCTGTATCCGGTCCCTGTGGTAAGCCAGCCATTTGAACATCTGATTGTTGATTGTGTGGGTCCTCTCCCTCGTTCAAGGTCAGGTGCGATGTATCTGTTAACTGTTATGTGCAGTAGTACCAGATATCCAGCAGCATATCCATTACGTACGCTAACAGCAAAAGCAGTTGTGCAGGCTCTGGGTCAGTTTATATCCATATTCGGCATACCTAAAACCATTCAGAGTGACCAAGGGTCGAATTTTTCCTCTCATTTGTTTGCACAGGTATTGAAACTGTTGCATGTGCAGCATAACCAATCTTCTGCCTACCATGCGCAAAGCCAAGGAGCGCTGGAACGGTTTCATCAGACTTTAAAATCAATGATGAGGGCATACTGTGTGCAGATGGATGCTGATTGGGAGGATGGATTACCATGGTTGTTGCTAGCAGCAAGAGAGGTTGTGCAAGAGAGTACACGTTTCAGTCCAAACGATTTGGTTTTTGGTCATACTGTGCGGGGACCTTTAGCTGCTCTGCAAAATGAGTGGAAAGAGTCTCAGCCACCTCAAAATTTGATTGATTATGTCAATGGTTTTAGACATCGACTTTACTGTGCTGCGGAGTTAGCTAGGGAGAAGCTGACTTCGGCACAGGAGAAGATGAAACGTCTTTATGACCGTAGAGCAGAGCAGCGTAGCTTTTGTGAGGGTGACCAGGTTTTGGCATTATTACCTGTTGTGGGTTCACCATTGCAAGCAAAGTTTTTAGGCCCGTACACAGTAGTGAAGAAATTGTCAGAGCTAAATTATCTGATTGCCACTCCAGAACGTAGGAAAAACCATCAACTTTGTCATGTCAACTTGTTGAAAGCATATCATGTCCGGGTATCTCAGGAACTGAGTCCACCGACAGATGATGTTCATCCAGTGTGTGTTTGTAACACACCTATGTCTGGTAGTGGAACTGTTTGTGAGGATGAGTTACCAAGTCATGACTCTGCTTTGTTAACTGGTCGGCTTAAAAACTCTAAGGTACTTTCAGAGTTAAACAGTGTATTGTCTCACTTGTCAGAGCTTCAACGTACAGAATTAATAGAGGTTATACAGGAGTATTCCAGTCTGTTTGGAGATGTGCCATCTCGCACACATGTTTTGGAGCATGATATCGAAGTGGTGGGAGATGTAAAGCCGATTAAACAGCGTTTCTATCGAGTGAGCCCGGAAAAGCGTAAAGTTCTGGATGCTGAAGTTGATTATATGTTGAAAAATGGTATTGCTGAACCGTCATCATCAAGTTGGGCGTCACCTTGCTTACTGGTTCCGAAATCCGATAATACCCCTCGGTTTTGTTCTGATTTTAGGAAGGTCAACAGTGTCACTAAGCCAGATTCTTATCCTCTGCCACGTATAGACGACTGTATTGACCAAGTTGGTGCTGCGAAATTCATCAGCAAATTTGACCTGTTGAAAGGTTATTGGCAGGTCCCTCTGTCTAAAAGAGCACGAGAGATCGCAGCCTTTATCACGCCAACTGGGCTATATTCTTATTCAGTTATGCCTTTTGGGTTGCGAAATTCACCCGCAACTTTTCAACGGTTGATGAATAAAGTTGTTGGAAATTTGCAAGGCTGTGCAGTGTACTTGGACGATGTGGTTATTTATTCTGATACTTGGTCTTCTCATGTGCAGCGTGTGAAAGCACTGTTTAAACGTTTGGCTGAGGCACGCCTCACGATAAACTTAGCAAAGTGTGAGTTTGCACGAGCGACAGTGACGTACCTTGGTCGGCAAGTTGGGCAGGGTACAGTGCGTCTATTGCAGGCGAAAGTACAGGCAGTTGAGTGTTACCCTCCTCCAGCTACGAAAAGAGATCTTATGAGATTTCTGGGTTTGGTGGGTTATTACAGAGGTTTCTGTAGAAATTTTTCAACTGTAGTAGCACCATTGACAGATCTTTTGAAGGGTAAGGTAAAATACATCTGGTCTCCTGTCTGCCAGACAGCTTTTGAGAATGTGAAGGCAATTTTGTGCAATGCTCCTGTTTTGGCTGCTCCTTTAATGGACAGACCATTTAGACTTCAGGTGGATGCTAGTCATGTGGGGGCAGGTGGGGTGTTGTTACAGCAAGATGAGTTTGGTATTGACCGACCTGTGGGTTTTTATTCGAAAAAATTCAACAAACATCAGTTGAATTATTCGGTAATTGAAAAAGAAGCGTTGGCTCTGATTTTGTCTTTACAACACTTCGAGGTGTATGTTGGTTCAGGCCCAGTGATCATTTTAACAGATCACAATCCATTGACATTTTTGAACTCGCTGCGCTGCCCAAATCAGAGACTTATTAGGTGGTCGTTGTTTCTTCAGTCATACAACTTGGATATACGTCATGTAAAGGGTAGAGATAACATTGTTGCGGATGCTTTGTCCAGAGCCCCATGTCAGTGATTGTTCTATAATTCTTCGTTCTGGTGTCTCTATCTCACTCTTAAATCGCTTCTAGGTACCAGTTGCAGGGATGAGCTGTGAGGTTACAGAACGGGGAATGGCTGAGCAAGTACTGTTCAAAAGACTTTGTATTGAGTGCATCGACAGTTGTGTAAGTATAACTTTGAGAAATAATTTAAGACCTATCCAGTAAAAAAAAAAAAGGTTAATGCGTTTATGGTGGTGGTTGGCCAGGGTTCCAGTGGGGACCCTGTCTTTATGGGGGGGGGTGTGACGGCCCATGGGTTTCTTGTTTCTGTCAGGATGTTTGGGGTGTGTTTTTTGTGTTTGCAGAGTGAACTTCCTGGTGGAGTGGAGCTGAGGCCATCACGCAGATCGGAGTCAGCTGGCCACTGTCTCTAGATGGCATAAGACCCGCCCCTTCCTGATTGTCGCGGGCTGGACTGTTTGTTCTGTTGCTTGTCCCCAGCATGGCGTTCCCTTTTGTTTTCGTTGTGTTCCGTTTGTTTGAATAACTGGCATTATGTTTTGCCAGTTTTATTTGTCGACTTTTTCCTAATGATTTATTATCTGTTAAGTTAATTTATACTTTTGTCAATAAATATTCTTTTTTTTGGTATTCCCTTGAGTGTGGTTTCCTCTATTTTGTTGTGGCTTTTGAGCTGGGCCTCGAGATAGCCTCGACTATCCATTTGTTCATTCTGTGCTTAGATGCTGGTGACCCTTTATTAGGTTGTTGCAAATTAGCTTTAGCTACAAGCACTATGATACGTGCATTGGATGGCTGTTGTCACAGTTTTATCTACGTTTATTGTATCAGTCCCTATACAAATAAAACATTAAATAAATAAATAGGAGGTCCAAAACATACTATCTACGCCACAGGGCAGCTCTGTGGACGTAAGCATACAATGCCCTAACTGGCCAAAACAAATTATTTCTTTCCTGGTCGGCGTCCTGGAATGGAGGAGGAGCATGGGGGATAGAAGGCCAACAGAATAATGGATCTGGCCACGTTAGTGGAAACTTTTGGGATATACCCTGGTCTAGGGTGAAGGAATGCCTTTACAATGCCTGGCACAAATCCAAACAAGGGGAAACCCACAAAGCTTGTAAATCTCCTATCCTTTTAAGAGAAGTGATAGCCTGGAGGAACAACGTAGTGAGAGCCTAAAACTTATCTGGAAGCTCCTCAATAGGCTCAAGGGAGCCAGGGATAGGCCTTGGAGCACCACAACCAAAGCCCATGCCGGTCCTCTAGTGCGTACTGCAGGCCTCAGCCTCAAAGTGCCATGGAGGAAATGTGTTATTAAGGGGTCTCTCCCTAAAGAATAGCATTGGGCAGCACATCACTGAATAATATGCATGTATTATAGTGATTAAATATGACATTAGTTACATTTTTATTTTTCAGAAATTATAATCCCCTTTCTCAGTTGCGTTTTCTACCGGAAGCCAAGGGAACTCATCCCATTCCCATCTCGTCCGATAATCAGTATTATCGTAAATAAAACATTTTATTTGACACACAGTGATGTTTGTAACTTGGCCTCTCATTTTACGTGAATGATGATGAAGTGGGCATCAATGGACAGCGTTAGGTGCAAGCTGAGTTTCGGCGCCCTCCAAGTTCACGTGCAATGCAATTGTGGCGGCGCCTTATTACATTGTCTGCTATATATTTGCTTCTTATTTTTTAAATACAGGCAATTGGTTGATAAAACATTGATCAAAATTAAGATACAATTTATATAAAACGAAAATCTTTTAAAAAGAGTCTTTCTACATAAGAAATTAAGTGGTCAAAATCGTGTCTTTCTTACACCCCCCATGTCTCCAGACATAGGCTATGCGCAGCGCATCTCATGATGTATCATATCTTTCTCATGCTGCATGCTCAATTTCATAATCAACATTGATTAAATTAATAGCCTATAATATTTTAAATAATAAAATATTTTAATGGCTACTATACAGAGAAATTTGTCTTGTCGTCAGTAGTGTTGCTTTCGTCAACGAAAATTATGACGAAATATCGTCGTCAACGAACCTTTTTCACGTGACGAAAACGAGATGAGACACAACGTAAATGCTGGTCATGTGACGATGACTATAATTAAATGTATAATGTAATATCGTTGACGAATAAAAACGAGACTAAATGTGGTTTACAAAATAAAAACTATGCTAAAATGTCTCTTCATTTTCGTTGACCAAAACGAGACGAGACGAAATGTTATTTAACGTTATTTCGTCTCGTTTACTTGCGTTATTACCGGTATGCAGCATTTCTGTTTCCTGTGTTTCACTTCAGGCCAGTATCCGATCGCACTGCGCAGACGCAGGCGACATCACATCCTCAAGCCCCACTCGCGGCATTATTTAGAAGATGCAGCTGCGTGAGTTATGGCTGTTTCACACATACTCCGTGTGTAGTGCGTATGCGGTGCGGTGTGTATGCAGGAGCAGCTCGTGCTATTGTGTTTTCACATGTGCTGCGTTTGCAGTGCGCAGCTGATCTACGGCTGTAATACCACAATCACAACATTTATTCTCTATTTTTTATTTCAAATCAATATTTCTAGCCTACATCCATTATGTCGCGTTGTTGAGGTAGGCTACTGTGTAGATCTCTGCTCTGCTGTTATGCACGCACCGCTCCCGCGTGCGGTGTGAGCGCTCTAACCTATTAACATGGGTGCGGGAAAAAATACACACCGCAAACGGAGTAGGCTATTTGTGAAACAGGCGTTAGCATAAACGACAACAAACGCAGTTAAGTCTGACACAGAGAAAGGGATTCGTCTTTGGGAGAAAAAGAAGAAATGACATTTGGAAAAACTTTAATGTCATCGTGTGTAGGCAACATGTTTGGTTGGTAAAATAAATATGTTCTAAATTTATATCAGAGCGTCTTCTGTGTCTGGAATAGCATTCTTGAGTCTATAAGGTAACAATAATATAATAAGATAGACTAACAATAATAAGATAAGATTTTTTGAAATGGGTTTGGCTAAAAGAAAATGTTGGTTTCGTCTACTACTAGGTATACATATTGACTGGGTTAAATAGAATTGCATTACTAAAAAGAGACTAAAATACAATTTTCATTGACTAAAACTAGACTATGTCTTTCGTCGACTAAAACTAGACTAAAATGTCATCAGTTTTCGTCGACTAAAACTAGACTAAAATGTCATCAGTTTTCGTCGACTAAAACTAGACTAGACTAAAAAGAGTATGAACGTGACTAAAACTAATAAAAACTAAAATGACAGCTTGACACAAAGACTAGACTAAAACTAAAATTAAAACAGGCCGCCAAAAACAACACTAGTCGTCAGTCAGCCCAACCCCAACGTCATATTTTTCAACCCAGCCCTCAGCCCCCCTCGCATGAAACAGGAGCCTGCTCGGGGGTAGGACCCCATAAACCTGGGTGGGTGAGACCCGAACTGAAAGGTGTAACCCTTTTCGATTGTACGCAGGACCCATTGAGATATATTTGGCAGTAGCTTCCACGCTGCCAGGAATTCTACTAAGGATACTAATTCTGCTCTCTGGTGTTTTTCGAGCGGCCAGTGAACAACCGAGCTGGCGGCTCTGAGACCCTCCTCAGAGGGAGCAAGCATCCCAGGACCGCAACGTTTCCGGGTGGTGTCTGAGACATGTGCCCTCGGGAGACCGCTGCGCCCTGAAGCACACGAGGTGGCAGGGTTGGCAGAACAGCCCCTGAGGGCACGGAAGAGAAATGGGCATCTCTTCCACGCAGCTTTATTAACCCCCCAGAGCAGTGTGGAGCACTTTCATCAGCGATGGATGCACTTTTATGGACTTCAAAACAGAAACCAGCCATTCACTGAGGGGACAATGCAGACTGAGGGGAGATATATCTCGCAAGCGTCTCTTCCACATTAGACAATTGCCCCATAACCATGGTCTTTATGGCCTATTTTAGATGAATAGTGAGTGGTTTGTGCACTATGAATAGACCCCTTTTCAGTTAGTAAACATGGAGACTTTTTTTGTGGGCGGAGATTAGGTGGAGACAGAACTATTCCCCTGGCCGCTTCACTAACATTAGTATGCAAGTTTTGTTAGCTTGTTGTTTAACAATGACTGGAGAAAATCAGATTTTATCTTAATGTGTAAGGTCACTCACTGTCCAGGACCACGATTGTTATTTGCAAAAGTTAATTTTAAAAGGTCAGAACCAGATTGGCCGGCTCGTACACACTCACTCGATGGACGATCTGACATGATTAACATTAGCTCCGGTTGAGTGGCCTAACATCTGTACCTACCTGATAATGAAACGTAAAGAGAAACTGAGGGCATATAAATCTTTAGATGCCTATAACCAGGGGTGCACATAACTGGTGGGCAAGTAAAAAATGAATGATTTGCACCAGAAACTGTGGAGGGAAGCGCTTTTGAGTACTAACATTTTTGGGGACACAGACACGTTTACTTACTGCAGTAGAATTTTTCTTCATCTAGGGCAGCACCGTATAACATTTTAGCATCGATATCACAATGTGCGTATCCGCAAAATAGTCACATCGCAGGATGTGCGATGTCATGCACATAACGTTATAGGGATCTTAGCTGATTGGTTTCGGTTCTGAATGCATGTGATTCGTGCATCATTAGGGTTGGGTACCGAAATGCGGTGCCAATAGGGAACCGGTTCTGAAAAAAATTGTAATTTTCTGAAAAGTTCGATGCCTGATTTTTTTTACCGTCCCCTGTTGTTCCGCCGTCAACTTGCGTGACATCAGTGCCGCTACTAGGTGCACTTGTTGAACTGATAGCGATTAATAAAAATGCAGAAGGCAAAAAGCTCCGCGGTTTGGCTGCATTTCACGTGTAATGCAGACTCTGCGACATGCAACAAATGCCTTAAAGCAATATCATGCAAGGGAGGTAACACTTCGAACTTAATGAAACATCTGACGAGACATGGAGTGTACTTAAAAGCCGAACAATGCACCGTGTTTGACAACCTACAAGACGCAGAGACAAGCACGTCAACAGCAGCAGCCAGTGTTGGCCTCGCCGCCGGACAAATTGAAGAGAGTCCCAGCCCTGCCAGTGTGGTGGTGGACATCCCCGATGATGATAACAGCAGCCATTCATCTTCGGGTAAGTCTAGTAATTTAATGCCAACTGGAAATCTTGCATATCAAGAAGGCTAGCAAACACCGTTTGCCATTCCACAGCGTGTGTGACAACCATATGTTACTTGTATTTATATTGTTTAAAGATTCAAGTTAATATTGTGTCCAGTCTGGCCCTGTAAATAAAAAGGTAGGTTACACTTTATTTTAAGGTGTCATTGTTACAGTGTAATTATATATTTAAGTACTTAGTAATATTAAGCAACTCAATTTATGTACTACAGGGTTAGGGTAGGATTAGGGTTTGGTTGAGGGTTAGTTACAAATAATTATGCATAATTTACTGTTATTACTATGGTAAGTACATGTAACATATGTAACATGGACACTGTAAAATAAAGTGTTACCAAAGGGTATTATTTTTTGACAAAGTGTGTACGGTTTCGGTTTCTTAAGTACACTTCAAGAACCGTTTAAGCACCGGAACCGTTAAAAAAAAATACAGAGTACGTACTGGTATCGGATAAAACCCAACTGATACCCGACCCTGCCCATAGTTAGGTCTAGTGTAGGATGCCAAAGACGAGGACACGGGAACTGCAGTATAGTTGATTTATTTGCAAACTCAACTTACAGGAACATACAGAAACAAAGTAAAACTCTCCAGGACTTCAAACACACACACAACCATAAATTGACGACGACCAACAAACACTGAGAGAAAACACAGGGCTTAATTGAACAGGGCCTAATGGGATAATTAACTGAACACAGGTGAAGAAACTGAACACAAACGAGGAGCGGGAAAAACTAACAGGACTAAACCAAAAATCACAAAGACAGGGGGAAACAAGATCACAAAACTGAACTAAACACACTGAAAACATGACAGAACCTCCCCCTCCCCGAAGGCGCGTCCTCGCGCCGTATAACATCCAAAGAGGTGGGAGGGTGGGTGCCCTGGAGGCTGACGAGGGCGTGGTGGTACAGGAACGGGAAGCCTCCAGGGAGGAGCTGGTAGCTCGGGCGTCCATGGGCGGAGCTGTTGGACCCTCGGGCGTCCAGGGCACAGAAACAAACATTGGCTCAGGAACAGACACCGGGCTCAGGAACAGACACCCGGCTCTGGAACAGCAGACACTGGCTCCGGCTCTGGAACAGCAGACACTGGCTCCGGCTCAGGAACAGCAGACACCGGCTCCGGCTCAGGAACAGCAGACACCGGCTCCGGCTCTGGAACAGCAGACACCGGCTCCGGCTCTGGAACAGCAGACACCGGCTCCGGCTCTGGAACAGCAGACACTGGCTCCGGCTCAGGAGCAGCAGACACCGGCTCCGGCTCTGGAACAGCAGACACCGGCTCCGGCTCTGGAACAGCAGACACCGGCTCCGGCTCTGGAACAGGCGACACTGGCTCCGGCTCTGGAACAGCAGACACCGGCTCCGGCTCTGGAACAGCAGACACCGGCTCCGGCTCTGGAACAGCAGACACCGGCTCCGGCTCTGGAACAGCAGACACCGGCTCCGGCTCTGGAACAGGCGACACTGGCTCCGGCTCTGGAACAGCAGACACCGGCTCCGGCTCTGGAGCAGCAGACACCGGCTCCGGCTCTGGAACAGCAGACACCGGCTCCGGCTCTGGAACAGCAGACACCGGCTCCGGCTCTGGAACAGGCGACACTGGCTCCGGCTCTGGAACAGCAGACACCGGCTCCGGCTCTGGAACAGCAGACACCGGCTCCGGCTCTGGAACAGCAGACACCGGCTCCGGCTCTGGAACAGGCGACACTGGCTCCGGCTCTGGAACAGCAGACACCGGCTCCGGCTCTGGAACAGCAGACACCGGCTCCGGCTCTGGAACAGCAGACACCGGCTCCGGCTCTGGAACAGGCGACACTGGCTCCGGCTCTGGAACAGCAGACACTGGCTCCGGCTCTGGAACAGGCGACACTGGCTCCGGCTCTGGAGCAGCAGACACCGGCTCCGGCTCTGGAACAGCAGACACCGGCTCCGGCTCAGGAACAGCAGACACTGGCTCCGGCTCTGGAACAGCAGACACCGGCTCCGGCTCTGGAACAGCAGACACCGGCTCCGGCTCTGGAACAGGCGACACTGGCTCCGGCTCTGGAACAGCAGACACTGGCTCCGGCTCTGGAACAGCAGACACTGGCTCCGGCTCTGAAACAGCAGACACCGGCTCCGGCTCTGGAACAGCAGACACTGGCTCCGGCTCTGGCGGGCAGGCGATGGGCTCAGGCGCTGGCGGGCTTGGAACTGGCTGGAGTGGGAGATCTTCCACAAGGTATTTGGATCCACACGCCCACAGCGTGTGATCCACAAACTCAAAAAAGGACATATTGAGGTCCTTCACCAGAAGTATCTGGGCAAGCGGGTCCTTCAGACCACCCCAGAAACTCCTTGTCAGTTCCTCTTCCCCCAACTTCACATCCTCATACAGATCTAGGTAAAGCCCTGCATACTCTTCTAGAGGGCGCTCCTCTTGGAAGAGGATAGGTGTTTCAATTGGGCTCACCTTCTTGTTCATTTTCCTTCTACTCATCTTCTTTTCTTTTTAAAGGTTGGTCGTTCTGTCAGGTCTAGTGTAGGATGCCGAAGACGAGGACACGGGAACTGCAGTATAGTTGATTTATTTACAAACTCAACTTACAGGAACATACAGAAACAAAGTAAAACTCTCCAGGACTTCAAACACACGACGACCAACAAACACTGAGGGAAAACCCAGGGCTTAATTGAATCAGGGCCTAATGGGATAATTACCTGAACACAGGTGAAGAAACTGAACACAAACGAGGAGTGGGAAAAACTAACAGGACTAAACCAAAAATCACAAAGACAGGGGGAAACAAGATCATAAAACTGAACACCCTGAAAACGTGACACCCATCATAGAGTGAAAGTTTATAATTTGTATTTTAAATCCTGTCAGTTTAAACATCAAGCGTAAGAACAAGACTGGAATTCAGGCCTCTTTCTCTTTAGCTTGATCCATGGCTTGAACAGACACGTGCACTAGGGTTGTGCCGATAGACGATATCATATCGTCCATCGTGATAACTGACAGACATCACGATGTTAAGCCAGCATCACGATCCACCCCCCCCCCCCCATGTTTCCATGGTGACGCGTCGTGATTCATCTTGGCACGTGATTCACCACAGCCAAAATAGCGCACATGTAACGTTAGCGCTTTTATTTATAAATATTAACAAACCTGGTTATGCATGTCATCAACTATCTTCTATTCCGATTCTCAAATACGTGAGTTTGTTTTGCCGTTTAAAGTGTAAATTGCAGGTTAACCACCACAAACGATTAATGTGTACATTAAAGTGCACAATATGGATATATTTAAAAATTTCTGTCTTAAAATGCGTTAAAATAGCATTTATTGGGGTTTCTTCAAAGGTAGCGTTTTTTTAACCGTAACTGGGTGATGATGTCATAACAGGGAGCTGCGGGCAGTAATGCACTCACTCTGTGTGTGCTGTTTGAGGGAGAATAAAACGATTTGCGGGACTCCCGCAAACTAGAAATATCTGAATAAAACGTAAAAACTAATACATTTTTATTCATCTGTTGCAGAAAATCAATAAGAACATCTAAAACAAAATAGAAACGGTTTACAGGCAGAGTTTCTATTTCTAACATGTCTGCAGCGAGGAGCGATGTAGCCAATCACAGACATATGTGTTGATTTCTTGAACGCAATAATGGCCAATCAGAAGCATTTACGATAGATTCCCCTCACCGCTCAAAACAGACTTTTTGTTCAGTGCTGAATTCTGTATGCTGGCAAATCCTCTAATTATAACAAACATAGTGTAACGTTATATATTATGAAAGCTTCATTGATAATAACAGAGATGTGCGAGATCTCTGTGAACTGATGTCAGCTTTAGGAATTATTATGGGATCGCACTTTGCGCGCAGTCATGCCAAACCATGCACGCAGTAGCCCGCTTGCTTTTATGTTATAACAGTGGTTTGTGTGTTAATGCAACAAACAATTGATCAGCAGCATGTATGCTGATGTGTATGGTGGGCTAACACGTAGGCCAACTTGAAAGTATTTGGAGGTACAGAAAAAAAGTATTTTTGCGGGCGGGAGCGGGACAAAACATGAATGTTGCGGTCGGGAGAAAGTAATATAAGAAAGTAGTTGAGAACGTCAGTTATAACGACACACGTATTCAAAAATAGTCGGGTTTAAACCTCAGAATTACAGTTTATGTGTCGGGCCGGACTCGGACACAGCGGGCTCGGGTAACGTTAGGGTCTTGCTTGATGTTTTGGGCCGATCTAAGCTCTACCTCGGGTAAGTTATGCGAACACTTACAGGCACGAATCAGCCGCTTGTCCTTGGGGAACTTGTGGAGCCTCTCCCCCGTTTTTGATGTATTCGTACATCCCGCACAAGCACAATAGTTAACCATTTTCGCTAGCTAGGACTCCAATATAACGTAACTCTAGGCTTGTTGCATAGACCGTAAAAGCTTGGAGTCCCTGTTATGACATCACGCACAGCCTAGTGGAAGGAGGGGGCGTGGTTAAAAGCACTGTAAAACGAACCAACTTTTCATTATATTCAGCATTTGGTATAAAAAAATATTAAAAAAAACAATGGTGGGCGGTTCTTATCTTTATATTTAGTAAGCACATTGCATTATCTTCGTGAAAATTTTTACCTGCAATTTACACTTTAAAAAAAACGTTATAAATGATTTTGATCTGTAACGTGAGATGGGGGCCATCATGTTTTTTTGGGCAGCAGTTCAGAGATTCCTGTCTGTTGGGTTTATTATAGCAAGTGAATTCATCAGTTTCTCCAGAAATACATGGCCGGTGAACTGGGAGAAGAATAGAGTTAACTTTATAGTTACTTAAACTGTGTGTCTGATATGAAAAAATCCGTCTGCAAATATATTTGAATGGGTTGTTATTGCTGCTTCCATAGACACCATTGTGTATTTTACAAACTATAAATGTTTTGTTTTGCTATGAATTATATGCATTTAAATGTCTGAAACCTAAAATAAACATTATATGGTTAAAAACACTGAATAGTTGTGATATAATATGACGAGTGCGTCCGTCTCTGGCTCAGCGCTGTCACGTCACTGTACATTCGCTCCTCAGTGGTCAGCTGATGCAGAGCGGGCCGAAATCAAAATTGCTGATGAGATGTAGAGGAAAATATCTGTGCATTTGTCTTAAATTAATAGCAGCCTAATATACCTGCAGCTGTTTGTTAATCTAATGTTAATCAAACAACAAAATAGAAACAGAAAATCACTTTTATAGCTTTAACACAGATAAATTGTATTAATTATATTTAATTTATGTACAGTGAAGACTAATCTTATTTTACATTTGATTATTCAATGTCTGTACCTGAATACAGTTAGACTTACCTGAAAAACAAAGAACTAGGCCCTTATTTCTTTCTTTCACCTCACAGAGAAACATTAAATCAATATAGCTATATTAGAACATAAAACAGGCCTAGTTATTTAATTTGTGATGACGACAGCTTGCAGGATAAGTGTGCCGCATTAAAGGTACAAGTAAGATTTTTTAAATAAAATATCCAAAAATCACTTGCACAGTGTGATATATTTCCTGCAGTTGTGTACTTACAATAATGACTCATCCCTGGTCATTGTCGCCTGTCAATGACGTAATATCCGCGTTATCCCTGGTTTCCGCTCGTACTGCCATAGTAACCATGGTGACAGACATGAACAACTGCGTTACGTCTAGCGCACGCTCACCCTGTTGTTGTTTCGTTCAAACATCATGGACCATGGCCAGCAGACTTTGGGACCAAAGGAGAAATAAAATGAGGATCAATATTGGAGTGTTGTTTTCGAGATGGCGTGGCCATTTTCAAGAAATGCCTGAAGACGCATCTTTTTCTACAGCACTTGATCCATTAATGCAAACACTTTCTCTTCTATTCTATATTATTATTATTTTTTATATTTTACTCAGTATTAGACTAAACTGGGAAAGGTCACAGCACTTACATATTGTTGTCCTATAGTTTAACTGCTTCTATTGCTCTCCTCATTTGTAAGTCACTTTGGATAAAAGCGTCTGCTAAATGATTAAATGTTGCATAAATGTATTGTAGCCTAAATATAATATATAATGAGACAGATAACACCAAATAAGACACACGATTCACAGAGTGCGCTTGCTGAAGAAAGAAGCTAGCGTTACACTGTTTGTGCAGGCTTTATAGTTCCCTGGTTGGTGACAATCAATCAATAGCTTGGCAAGCCAGACCCACATCCAGAGGTTAGGTCTGGGAACTCACCATTGGCATGACTCAATCCGAGAGCGAGATAAACAGCTGTCTTTCAAATTCCCTCTGCACGCAATAGGATAGCGTTCACCAACCAGAGCAACGAACGCTTGTGTCCGAGTGAGTCCTGTGTAGGGATGCAACGGTACACGGTAAAATCCTGGACCGTTCGGTCAGCCCTGCACGGGACAATCTACCCTCGTGTCCCACGGGACTTCGGTTTCGCCATTGAGTTCGCGCTGATCCTTTTAGTTTTTGCTTTACACGCCTTCAGGTGCGTTTGCCGGTCCAGGCAGACGAAAGCCCGCCCCCGCTGCAAGTTAATGTGTCCAATCAATCACTGTTGTGCACCCACACGCTAACTTCTGTCACTCACTGGCTCGTATTACTAGCAGGGCTCTCAAGTGTCACGCGTTGAGCGTGACAGTCACTCATTTCGGTCTTTTGTCACGCTCTCCCGCCACACATTGTATTTCTCACGCTGAAAAACTATTTGTAATATATTTAATATGCCGCAGCGCCCAAAACTCTGACCGCGCCGCTCTCGCTGAGGAACCGGCAGGAATCAAGCGCGTCTCCTCTGGTGTTGTTCGTCTGGTGTTGTTAGCCAATCAGAAAATAGCACTATTGTATCTGGGCAAAGCCCGTCTTATTAGACATTCTCTGATCTGGGTAAGATTAAACGCAACAACCAATGACATCCTGATAATATTTTTTTTTATTATATTATTTTGATCTGCTTTTATTATTATTTTAAACCACAAGCTAATTTATGTTTGTTTAAAGTTAAAAGTGCACTTTTTCTTTCACATTGATCACTTCATATATCAAGGTTTGGAATTGGGATCCACTTGAATATTCTAAAGTGTTTGTTTACATTTTGTATTTCATAAGTGGTAGTTGAAGAGGTTGTATTACCGTACTTAGTGTTGTTCAGTAGACTAGAGTGTTAATTTATTCCATACACATTGATTTTCTTCCTACCGTGACATTCTGTTTATGCTCATAAGAAAAATAAAACATAATTTTGGGATGAAATAGCAGTCTCTTTCTGCACAAAACATGTACCGACACCGAACCGAGACCGTGGCCCAAAAACCGAGGTACGGACCGTACCGTGGGCTATCTGTACCGTTGCACCCCTAGTCCTGTGCGCTTTCCCACCAGCGGAGCTAGCTGATATAATAAACTCCGAACACATCTTCTTTTTTAAGAATGACTTGAGTGCCGTTCTTTGTTCTTTGTTTAAAGAAAAGCTGAACTCCAGTCCTCCAGAGTCGCGGCAAATTATTATTAAATGACTGGAGCTGCGCTCACATACTCTGATTAAAACACAGATGGAGTCGATAGAGTCCATCAACACTCTTAAAGCTTCGGTCGTTTCCTCTTCATGGGTTCAACACTTCATTCAGTAACATTAGACAGTTTTGGTTTATGTGATGTCGCGTTATAATTTACATGTGTGTCAGCAATGCTTTCTTCTTCGGCTGTGTTTTGATCAGGAGATTCAGTACTCTTTCAGACGATGTGTCACAGCGCCCCCTACTGAATAACCGTGAATCACGGATCGCCCCATCAATGGCAGGGAAAGAGTTAATCTGCATCTGGATTCATCTCTCCTTGGTTTCTGAGTTTCTCCATTCATTTTCTGCATTGCTTGGTTTTTGTTTACACCAAATCCACCTCTGGTTTGTTTTCCGAAAAGCTTTATTTTGTCTCATTTGACCAAAGAAGCTGAGGTTACGTGTGTGCTGTCTGATCACAGTTGTGGTGGGGATTAGTGTTCCTAATTTAAAAGCATACAAATACCTCCGTTAGGTTATTTATTTATGAGAATTTCTAGGGGTGCCAATAATTCTGCCTTGGAATCCAACTTAAAATGATGCTGTAATAATCAGTCTCCATAACTGATTTGCTTTGATTAATATGTCAGAAAATATTGGTTGATTAAAATTCAAAGATTCCAGAGTATGACTGCAGGATTTTGAGTTACTAAACTGTGGTTCAAAGAATACCGCGGTAGGCCTATCTATCGTTACATGTGAAAACAAACAAGAAAAATAACCTACATTAATGATGATATAACGTTAGCCTACTTCTTTCCGAACAGACATATAGAGGTGATTTTTTTATATCAAGTGCTGTGCTGTCACGTTTATTTTAACCATTTCGTTTGGAAAATGCGTTTACCTGAGTCGGTCACGGTCGATCTTCTTCATCACTGGAAACCGTCACGCGTTTCAGGCTCGTTTTCAATGGATTGTAGTTTTTCCAATTTATAATATTCCAATTTATCCAGCGTTTTGTACTTTGATACTGTTAGTATCGCGTTAGTTTTACAACGAGTCAAATGATTCAGCCGCGAAATAACTGTCCAAATGAGTCAGACTGAATCACTGACCGATTTAAACCCATTGAAACCGACTCAAACAAGTGAATCATTCACCCGTCGGGCTTTGCAGTGCAGTTCACACACTTTACAATAAACAGTGAATTGCGCCACCGCCTGGCTTCGCTTGCCATGACAAGCGAAAAAAAAATATATGTATATATATATATATATATACAGTATATATATATATATATATATATATATATATATATATATATATATATATATATATATATATATATATATATAGAGAGGAGAGAGAGAGAGAGAGAGAGAGAGAGAGAGGAGAGAGAGAGAGAGAGAGAGGAGAGAGAGAAGAGAGAGAGAGACCTATGCTAAATATTAGTTGAAAAACTTAAATTAAATGAAAATTAGACAGTTTGCCTTGGAAATAAACTGAAATAAATAGCAGTAACTAATAAAATGACAAAAGCACATAACTAATGGCTCAAAATTAAACTAAAATTAACATAAAACTAAAAATATAAAAACAAAAGCTAATTCTAAATATTAATAAAACTATGATAAAAACTAAAATAACACTGCTATATAGTATTAAATCATAAAATGTTTACATATGATCTATTCTGTAGGGTGAAAGCTAATTAAACGTTATATTTCTTTATTTTAGTTGAGTTCATGTGTAATACAATCTAGGCATGCCTAACAATCTACAATTTTGAAAGTGGTTAACATACACTTTCATGGGGTTGTTAAAAAATCACTTTTTTGTGATCTGAGGGGTGCATAAGTCTTTGTTATGAATTTCATGATTTTTTCTATTTTTCTGATAATTGCATGTGTCACTTTACACTGATAATTTGCTAATTAAGAATTTTACTCTAAATTAAATAGTCATAAGCAGTTCACACCAGTGAATAAAATTAATTTAAAATCTAATTTTTGCTGGCTACAGCGTAGCCTATTAAACATATTGGCCTGCAACTCTTCTAGTATTGTGTGATTTTGACAAAGCAAGTAATAAACACACAAAACAGCCTAGCTTATACTGTAGATTTACAGATTGGCTTTAAATGAAAAAAAGTGCAACCAGAAATTAAATCGAATAACAGTGGAGGCAGAATCTAAACTCTATAGAAACTCTCAGATTCTACAAAAAGCTGTTAAACCTATATGTAGAATTTATTAACATGTTAACAGAAACTGGGGTTTGGGCCATAAATTAAACCAGAGAATGTCTAATAGAATTAAACATGTTCTCGCTGCATTTGCACTCTTCACCAGCAGATGGCGGCAGCGCGCGCAGCATCGAGCGCTCACAAACGTTAAACAAGTTTTGAAGTTGCGAAAAATCCCCGCGTCTCCCATCAACTACTTGTATCCTTACATTACATACTATTGAACTGGTATACAACAACATATATTTAAATAAATAAAAAACTTAAGGACAAAAAAACAACGACGCCATCTTGGCTCGAGGTTTTCCAGAGGGATGAGCTTCCTGTGCGTGACGTCACGCGCTCCCTCAGAAGCAACAGGCGTCAGATCGAGAGCGGAGAGCGAGACAAACATCGCAAGGAACAAATAAACAATCTGGACTGTAATAAGAGACACTGAAAACCCTCTTCCGCGTGAACATTTGATCGCTTCTGTGGTAAAGAAAACAATATTTGACATTCGTGATCGGTCGTCCGATGTTCGCCAACAGAAACTCTCGCCGATGGAAAGTTTGGGAAGGCCTCTGACGTCACTCGCCTCGGCACTTGTTTTCTCTGATAGTAAACTGGAGTTTTCCTCTAACATCTACATTTATTAATAACTTTACTAAAACAGCGAACAATCACACATTCCGATCAGTGAAGAAATCCTCAGGCGACGCGAAAATGATGCCGGTGAGTGAAACTGGGTTGTTTTAGTGAAACTGGGTTGTTTTCATTTACTTGTTTGTATAAGATCATAAAAGCTCAGGAGGTTTTCTTCTTTTATATCTCCTCTGTAACTTACTGTAGATTTATTATTATTATTATGTGTAATGTTGCCACTCATTGCGCATATGACTGTATTAGATTAATGTTCATCTACCTCAGAAAGTAATATGGTTAATATAAGCAATCTTTTTGTTAATAAAGTGTATGTTTGATCCTTTTAAGACATTATTTCCGGCACAAAAAATCATGCTTTTGTAAATCATAAATATGACATAGAAGTCTAATCTCGATTATATGATTTAGTTGGCCTATGTCATAATAATGACATTTTTATGTCATAATAAGATTTGGATTTGGCAAAAATGAACCGGTAATTTTACCTTCAGCTTCTGTTCCTTTGGTGTTTTTACAAGATTAATAATGTACCAGGTCAAATCTTGATCTTCCAATTTAAATTTGAGTTGTTTCCTAACATTTTGGGCTTATATATTAATATGACTAATCATAATTATGATTATTTTAATGATGAAAATGTAAACAGTAATATTTCTTATTTTGTTAAATATTTTTTTTAGTATAATAATATTTAACAACATAATAAGTATCACTGTTACCATAACATTTTCATTATTAAAAATACAGTAGCCTATTTAAGAACAAATATAAAAATATAATAACAGTAACAAGTATGCACAATCAAAAACAAAGTCAATGTCTTTAATATGATTTATGAGCCTCCACTGTGGGAACAGAAAACTCCTGTACGCTGTAGAAACATGTTATTAAACGTTCATCTGTTGGACGGGCTTGTAAACGCAAGTTTGGGACGATGTTTTACGTGTTGAAATGCACGTTATAAGCGACTGAAACTCGCAGTGCTTTCAGAGAGAGAGCAGTGTTTACTACTGATCTCTGAGCCGCTCTACACGAACACACTGCGCGATGTTTATGTCATTAAAAATGTTTTTTTAAAAATCTCAGCCTTTGCTATTTCTTAATCACACTAGGCCAAATCGTGATTCCGGGTCGATTTGGATTAATCGTAAACACAGACAGTCACAGCAGGAGGAATATTAGGCTACTGTCACTTTAAGACTGAATGCATTTTTTTGACATAAGGTTGTGTGGATTTGTCCGCTCAAGTGCAAGAAGATGTGAGAGAGCTCAGTTTTGCATTTGTGTTTGCTTCGGATGTTTGCGCACATAAAACTTTCCGCACAGCGCTAGTAACGAATCCTTCCTTTCATGTCTTCTTGATTATTGTCAAGGCTTAAACTTTCGTGACAATGACGCACTGTCCCGAGCGTCGTTCACGTTCATGCATTGTTAGAAATAGAATTCATAAAAATGTTAGTCTACTCTTTACATTATTATCCTTTTAATCTTCACTTTCATATAACACACTGTTATTTCATGATGTGTGCTTCATTAGCCAAGTTTCCATTACCCTTCAAAATGTGCAAATTGAAAATACGCCCAATGGAAACGGAATGTTTGAAACATTGAAACATGTTTGAAAATGGAATGTTAATTTAGCAAAATTTATCGCAAAACAGTTTTTTACGCTCGCATGAGGAGGTTTTCAGACAATTCGAAAAAGGAATATTTTGCAGAATTGAAATGGAAACAGTTGTGATGTAAAAGTCACATGATCATTCTTTAAAGACGGCGCGGTGTGTTCTTTTTTAAACACAAAAGAAAAGTATTACAGGAGTACTGGATTCTAAACAAAGAACCTCTCTGTTTTCAAAGAGCCTACGTCACACACACACACACACACACACACACACACACACACACACACACGACCAGCGTCGGCCACTACTGAGCCTGCGTGTGACGTATAACACAGAAGCGCTGCGCTGTTACACTACGTGAATATCTCGAGGCCGACAGAGAGGAAATGAATACTTGAATAAAGTTTTTTTTTTTTTTTTTTTTTTAAAAGTATTCTCGTCACTTGATAAACGTAAGATTGAGCACTGTAGTCACTTGGACTATTTTAACGATTTCTTTAACTTTTCTGGGTCGGCAAGTTTCAATCCCTTATGCCGAGTTCAGACTGCACGATTTTAGCCACGATTTTGGCTCGCCGACAGGTTTTGCGAAATCGCCGACAAATGCCCGAAATCACAAATGCCCGCAAATCGGTGCTCGTTCACGCGAGTGACAATCACGCAGTGTGAATGAGCAAAGACGCTATCTGAGAGAATCGCCGATGAGTCGCCGATGCCCGTGAGATATTTGGCATGCTAAATATCTGGACCTGTCGGCGATTCACAATCCTGCTGTGTGAAAGTGTTCTGACTGAAAACTACATCGGCGATGACCGACAGCCAATGAGAGAGTAAGATAAAGGACAGCAGGCTGTTCGAGGAGGAGTTATAGACCAGAATATCAGTATTTTAATAGATAGATAGGCCTATATTTACAATTATATCAAACAGAAACAAAGCACAAACATTTGCATGACCAGCAGCAACAGCAGGACGTTTGCAAAATTATTTATTTACCCCAAACTCTCTTTGCAAAACACAGTCCTTGCTCCCCTCGTCTTCCCAACCATTTCCTCCTGCATAAACTGAATATTTATTTGTTTCATTTTCGCTACAAATCAGTGCACAGACAATTTGGATCGCAATCTTCTTGTAGGCTATCATTTTTAATAACAAACTCAGTGTCGCGCGAGAACTCCGGTCTCACGCACGCGTGATCTTCCGTTATTTCCGTATCACTTCTCGCGTTTGTTTGGTTGTGAAACGTAGTTTGCGGACCACGCAGAAGTTGTCGCGATTCTTTCTTTTGTAAAGTCATGCAGTGTGAAACCTCCTGTCGCCGACCCATCGTGCAGTGTGAACACAGAAGCAACTGAATGTTACCCCAGATAGTCATGCAGTGTGAAAACAACAGTGACCCGATTATTTTGAAAATCGTGCAGTCTGAACTCGGCACTAGAAGCCTATGGAGGAGTGACCCAGCTCTCAGATTTAAAGCAACACTATTTAACAGTTTTTACCTTAAAATAATGTTTCCAAAATCTTATCAGTGGTTCATCAAGTGGTAACAGGGTGAAAGGCACTTCTGCATCGCCTGACGGGGTCTGTATCGCTTTTACTGGCACTATGTAACTTCGGGGTTCGGGTAGTAACCCAACCACAAAAAGAACTACAGAATTCGACTGCTTTACGTCAAGCACTACAATAGTCATTATTTAGTTTTTCTTCGTTTCTGATGTCGCAATACATCATCCTTTCATGAAATCCTGTAACATACTCTACCTTGTCTGTGGACATCGTTCATTGTAAAGCTGGTGCTGGGTAAACAGCGAGCGTGTGTGCGACGGTAGGCTAAATTATTTACGACAACGGCAGTGGACAATTTCGATTCCAACCAGTAGGGCGACCGAAGAGGAAAAGTTACTTAGTGTTACTTTAAAACAAATATCTTCATTCGTGTTCTGAATATGAAGGAAAAACTTACGGGGTTGAACAGCATGACGGAGAGTAATTACTGCAGGGTATCCGCGGGGTCTTGAAAAGTATTAAAAGGTGATAAATCAATTTTGGGAAAATTAAGACCCTTAAAAAGTATTAAAAAGTCTTATTACGGGTTTATAAAGTCTTAAATTTTGAAAGTAGTTTTTCTGAATTAGCTGTCCAACAGTTTGAGTACATAAAAAACTAGGCTATTTTGGGTGCGTTCGTAAATTGCCTCTCTGTCATGTCAATCACTGTACTGATTGCCGACACCAAACACTGATCCCTAAACCTACCCGTCACTGTAACCTAAACCAATGAAATCGGTTGCAGGGCGGGATTTTCCCAGGGCGGGAAAAGAAAATCACGTGTATTACAACGCACCGAAATGTTTTAAGAGAAGGTTGGTGATTTACTATCCCAGCCTATTTGATTTTTTTGTATCAGAGTGGTCTATAGTCTTTATCACAAACTAAAACTGTTAAGTTAAAACTATCACTGATGTAAATGGTTACAGCTTGAAGTGGCGGTGAGGTATTAAAAAATATTGAGAAGGTCTTTAAAAAGTCTTGAAAAGGTATTAAAATTAACTTAAAGATTCCTGCATATACCCTGTACTGACAGAGTTCACATTTTGGGGTGAACTATCTCTTTAACGTTGAATATCACTCACACGTCTCCTATTAATAATAATGTCTAGTGCGGCGGCTGCGATATACATAAACCTACTGACATCCATCGCCATGATTATTGGAACGACTTTTAGTTTGTCGCATAACATCAGTAAATGGAAACACCTTACGCAATAGATTTTGATCAACATTTAGAAATTATCCTGAAAGTTTCTTTCAAATGTGTTTATTATATTATATCTCTATTATATAATCTCTATTATGACTGTACCTGTCCTGTGGTGTGTGTTCGGCTCGATGACTGTGCTGGTGTGTGTGTTGCAGATGTTCCTGACGGTGTACCTCAGCAATAATGACCAGCACTTCAGCGAGGTGCCCATCACGCCGGAGACGGTGTGTGTGGATGTGGTGGAGCTGTGCCGAGACCCCGGGGACACCGGCTGCTATCTGGCGGAGGTGTGGCGAGGCTCCGGTGAGGACACACACAAAACACACACACACAACACACACACACACACACACACACACACACACACACACAC
>CM070833.1:38356059-38491059 GCA_036326025.1 Chrosomus eos
GGATTCAGCGCAAATACGCAACTCGTGAGTCCTCGTCATAGAGATATACACATCTATGAGTCCTCGTGATATATTAAATACAGCGTATTGCGCAGAATCTGCGCATTTCTGGCTTACTTGAACACACACGTCACTAAGCAACGGCTCTGGCAACAAATAACGGCGCGCTTGTTCACTTGCCTTGAAGTAATAGCGAATATTAAAAAGCATTTGGTTAACAGAAAAGACATTATTATTTTCCAAAATCCTACATGTTCTATTGATCTGTCCACCTAAAACACATTTTTGGTAAAAAAAAAAAAAAATACATAAAAAAAGGCCGTTAAAATCGATTCCCTATTTTCGTTTCGATACTTGTTGTTGGTTGGTCCGATCGATTGTGCAATCGATTTTCGAACGTAAAGTGACAGCCCTAGTGTGTAGTGTGTACAATTATTTTGTATATATAAATACACACACATGCATGTATATATTTAAGAAAAATGTGTTATTAATATAAAAAATATGTATATTTATATATATAATATAAATGATGTATAAATATATATACAGTATATACATGAAAATATTTCTTAAATATATACATGCATATGTGTGTATTTATATATACAAAATAATTATAAACACTACACACACATATTTTATGTAAACAAAACTTTTATTTGGGATGCGATTAATCACGATTAATTTTTTCCCAGCCCTAATTTATATACTTTAACCACTAATGCTGGTCTTGTACGTCCACAACTTCACTCATCACATTGGAAAGGTCAGGTGGTCATCTGATGTATGCGGTAAAAATATCTAGTTTTCCTCTCCAACTTCAAAATCATCCGACATCGTTGTTTTACCTTTTATTTATTTATTTTGTAAATGGCGTTTGACTCAGTCTTTGCACATTCGCTCTATAAACACTGGATTTGTTCTTACGGCTACGTCATGCGTGACCTTTCACCCTGATGATGTAATGTGTGTCGCATCACAGCTAGAGCAAGACCAGACATTAGTGGTTAAAGTATATAAATGTGTGTTTAGTTATAAATGTCGCTGGTTTGTCTAGATCAGACTCTTATTCCTCGGCTGGGTCGTGTCGAGACTTTGAAGCTGCACTGAAACTCACATCTGGACCTTCGACCCGTTGGACTCCATTGAAGAGTCACTATATGGAGAAAATCCTGGAGTGTTTTCCTCAAAAACCTTAATTTCTTTTCCACTGAAGAAAGAAAGACATGAACAACTTGGATGACGTGGAGGAGTAAATTATCAGGAGATTTTAATTCTGTAGTGAACTCCTCCTTCAAACCAGGCTCAGACTTTGGGAGTTTTACTCCTCCCGAAAGTGTCTTATGAAGAGTTTACAGATCATACCTCAAGCCTCCCGATCTGATATAGCCTCTGATGCTAAAAGAACAGATGTGCAGTATTGCTGTGGTTGAGCGTGTGCGTGTGTTTCAGACTCTAGGAGTTTGAGTCAGAAGAGGAACAGCGTGAAGAAACCCTCAGACAGACGCACAGAGAACGGGGTGAGTTTCGCTCGCTGTCAAACGTGATCCTGCGTGAACTATGAGAGGAATGCAGTCGAGCAGGAACTGGAGGAGTGTTCACTGTGTGTGTGTGTGTGTGTGTGTGTGTGTGTGTGTGTGTGTGTGTGTGTGTGTGTGTGTGTGTGTGTGTGTGTGTGTGTGTGTGTGTGTGTGGTGCAGGTGAGCGGCCCGCGGATGGACTTGACTCTAGCGGAGCTGCAGGAGATGGCGGCTAAACAACAGCGTCAGATCGACACGCAGCAGCAGCTCCTGGCCTCAAAGGTACATGAGGAAACCTCTCGGTGGAGGACACATGCCTGCGCTTTACGAGATATAAACAAAATCATAATCATTTTTATATATATATATATATATATAACTCATTCAAAAATATTGTATTTAAAACAAGCCTCAAAATTTTGCTCAGCAAGGCTGCATTTATTTAACTAAAAATATCAGTAATAGTCCACTCGAAAATATTAGATTTTCCTTAAAAAAAATAAGACTGATAATTTGTATACAGTATGAAACCCTTTATTAATTATTTTAACAAGAAAGCAATAATTGAACATTAACCCCATTACTAATACTACTCCACCCTTTTTTTTCCTTCTTTCTTTCCTATATCATTACTTGTTAAAATATAAATTGTTTACATGTATAAGAATATTAATGCACACTGTATCTGCAAAGTTAATTTTGTTGGAGTTTTTTCTTTGTGCCAATGTAGAAAATTGAATAGAGAATGTTAATATATATATATATATCAGTTATAGTAACAGTAATAGACAATAAATACAGTAATATGTTTTTTTTAAACTTTCTATTCCTCAAAGTATCGTGACATTTTTATACACAACAGTTTTCGACATTTATAATAATGATAAATGTTTCTTGAGCATCAGATCATCATATTATAGTGATTTCTGAAGGATCATGTGACACTGAAGACTGGAGTAATGATGATAAATTCAGCTTTGATCACAGGAATAAATTACACTTTACTATATATTCACATAGAAAACAGCTGATTTACATTGGAAAAATATTTCACAATATTAGTCGTTTTTTTTTGCTATTTAATTTAATAAATAAAGCCTTGGTGAGCAGAGGAGACTTGTTTTAAAAACATAAAAAAATCTTACCGTGTAACTTTGTTGACAGTCAGGTTACCCAGGCTTCTTTAGAAATTCAGACATGTGGATTCAAGGACTGGAAAGTCTGTAAAACAAACACCTCGAAAGTGCTTGAATGAAACATGAACTAAATGTTAGAGTAGTACGGTGATATTTACAAAAATTGGCCTTTCTGCTCTGCCAAAGCCAGAATGAAACAGTGCTACTGATTGGAGGGAAAGTGGGTTAATCTAAAAAATCTTTGTAAATGATAACTGGTGGATTAATAAGAAGCTAATGTGCTTTCAAAAAATGTAGAATTAAAAGTTATCTTGAATATTATGCTATATATAATCATATTTTAAATTAATATGTATAATGGTTTATAATAAAAGAACGGTTTTCTCCAGAGTGGCTATATATATATATATATAATTAATAAATATAATATATTTATATATTTATATATATAAAATTAACAAATTAATAATTTTTACAACAAATGAACTCACTGATTACTTAAGATGGATTATGACACTGTTTCTTCTAGAAACAAACTTTGTTGCATTATTTGCTTGTTATCTCTGTAAAGCTGCTTTGAAACACTCTGTATTGTACAAATTGCTATATAAACAAAGGTGACTTGACTATAAATTTTGACTCATCCCTTTTCTTAAATAAACAAAAAAGGTTTTATAGCCTGAAATGTGAGATTGTCAAGTTCAAGTTCAAGTTCATTTTATTTATATAGCACATTTTATAGCAGCCACTGACTGACCAAAGTGCTTTACAGAACTACAAAATTAAAAGACGTCAACACCATGCGTAGTAGCACATCATAAAACAGTACAACAAGGTTAAGAACAGCTTAAAACGGGAGACGTCCAAGCAGTCACAGAGATTATCAGTAATAGAAAATAAAAACAGAAAAGACAGTAGCAGGTTTAATACCAGTATCATACTCAAAGGAGAGAAATATAAAACTAGATCGAAAAGAAAATATAAGTATATGAATATCCACATATACACACACATACATATGTGCATATATATACACATACACACACATACTACACACATACATGTACACATATCCACATATATACACATATACATGCACCTTATTTGTAGGCCAAAGAGAACAAGTGCGTTTTTAAAATGGACTTAAAGGAAATCACAGAAGGGGCGATTCGAACGTCCAAGGGCAAATTGTTCCATAGCCGAGGCCCAACCACAGAAAAAGCTCGATCCCCTCTACGTTTAAGTCTGCATTGAGGGACTTGTAACAGATTTTTTTCACCTGATCTCAGACTTCTTGACGGCGTGTAAGGATGTAGCAGTTCAGTTAGATAGCTAGGCGCTTGGTTGCATAGAGCTTTGTACACAAATAACAGGATTTTAAACTCGATTCTGAAATTAATGGGCAACCAGTGAAGAGACCTCAGAATTGGGGTGATGTGATCACTTTTCCGACTATTTGTGAGGAATCTTGCGGCGGCATTTTGCACCAGTTGAAGACGAGCAGTTTAAGTTTTCGAGATACCGCAGTAAAGTGAATTGCAGTAATCTACACGTGTGGTGATAAAAGCATGAACCACCATCTCAAGAGTTTTGTGATTAAGAAAAGGTTTGACTTTTGACAACAGCCGCAGGTGATAAAAACTAGAGCTTATTACAGAAGAGATTTGCTTATCAAAATTTAAAGACTCATCCAGACAAACGCCCAAGTTCCGCACACTTGCAGAACCAAATGCCGCTAGTCTGCCTAGGTCAAAGGTAACAGCCTGGGGATTACCAGTGGACCCGAAGACGATGATCTCTGTGTTGTTTTCATTTAAAAACAAAAAATTTTGGCCCAGCCAAAATTTTACTTCATCCAGACAACCTAACAGTGATGAAAGGGCAGAGGGATCATTTCTCTTGATTGGAACATACAATTGGGTGTCGTCTGCATAACAGTGAAAAGATACCCCATGTCTTCTTAGAATGGTGCCCAGTGGTAAGATGTAGAGGGAAAAGAGAGAAGGCGCTAGAATGGAACCTTGAGGAAGGCCACAGGTTAGATGCGCAACAGAGGAAGAGCAATTTCCTATCTTTACTCTGAAAGTACGACCCGAGAGATAAGATTGGAACCACTGGAGGACGACACCTTTTAGCCCCACATCATACTCTAGTCTGGATAACAGGATAGAGTGGTCGATAGTATCAAAAGCTGCCGACAAATCAAGAAGAACAAGAGCCACAGAGTCACCAGTGTCAGTGGAGCGATAGATGTCATTTAACACTCTCAGCAGAGCAGATTCAGTACTGTGAGCAGACTTAAAACCAGATTGAAACTTTTCAGAGATATCATTACATTTTAAAAAGAGCTGGAGTTGGTCAAGAACAACTTTTTCCAACACCTTAGAGACAAAAGGCAAAACAGAGATAGGACGGAAATTATTTAATACGGTAGGATCCAGTGAAGCCTTCTTGAGCAAAGGAGTGACAGTGGCCTCCTTGAGGGCAGCAGGGATAGAGCCGGTAAGAAGGCATTTATTAACAAAGGACACCAATCCTGGCCCTACTAGATCGATAATCAATTTAAGAAACTTAGGAGAGATGATGTCTAGAGAGCAGTACGAAGGTTTTATCTTAGTGATAGTTTCTTTAAGGAGATTTAGAGTGATTGGCTCGAAAGCATCCCAGGAAACAGAATTTATCGACTGACTAATTGCAGAGCGGCTGGCATTGCAACTCAAGTTAGATATTTTGTCAATAAAAAATCTCAAGAAACGTTCACATAGCTCATCCGAGACGTCATTCAATACATTTACCGGAGGATTTAAAACCGAATTTATAACAGAAAATAAAACCTTTGGTCTAGAGTGGTTGGCCATAATCATGTCAGAGAAATGCGCAGCTTTTGCCGCCTTTACAGCATTTTGGTAGGCTGACAGACAGTCTTTAAACAACTGAAGTGAAATATGTAGCTTGTCCTTCTTCCATTTGCGCTCAGCCTTTCTGCTAGCTTGTCTTAGTCGCCGAATATCCACGTTGAGCCATGGTTCAGATTTTGGTTTAGGTTTGAAGGGCTTAAGCGGAGCAGTTTCATTTAAGGCATTTAACCAAGTGGAGTATAACAGACCGAGATGTTGGTCAGCATCTAGTTCCAATAATGGAGAGTTCAGCAGCAAGTGTGTGGAGGAATTCAAATAGTGCTCATTAAAATTTAAGGCAAAAAGAGGAGAGTATGATCTAGATAGTCTTACATCTTCACTGGTGGTTTGAGCAATGCAAGGAAGAGATGTAGAAAATAAAATTGGCTTATGGTCCGAAAGCATAAAATCAGATATTACAACCTCGCTAATCACCATCCCATATGAGAGCACAAGGTCCAATGTGTGACCCTTCATGTGAGTGGAATCATTTATCCACTGGACTAGGTTAAAAGATTCAATGAGGCTTAGAAAATCCTTTGAGAGAGTATTAGATTGACAACAAACGTGGATATTAAAATCACCCACCAATAAAAAACGATCATAGGTTGTGGTGATATTACCAATGAATTCTGTAAATTGCTGAATGAAGTCCTTGAGTGAATGTGGCGGACGGTAAATCACCCCTAATAAAATAGGGCCATTCCAGTCTAAGTGAAGTAGTTGCGCTTCAAAACTTGAGAAAGCACTGACAGGAACCGGCCGGCATCGCACAGAGAATGAGCCTTTAAAAATAGTCACGATCCCGCCCCCTCGTCTGTTCGGACGGGGGGTGTTGAAAAACGAACAGTCATTAGGAACTAGTTCAGAAAAAGGGGTTAGGTCACCAACCGTAGTCCAGGATTCAGTGATGAACATGAAATCCAAACAATGAGAGGAGAAGAAGTCGTTGAGGAGGAAGGTTTTGTTGACCACGGATCTGGCGTTGATCAGTGCCATTTTGGGCGGATGAATCACATCGGGGAAAGCTCCGCCTTTCTTCAAAGAACGTAGATTTCCGGGATTCACACCGTTTTGCCGATGACAGCTGCCAACCCGAGGTGAGCCAACCAAATGGACAGGCGAAGATCGCAGGGGAATGATAGATAGGAGCCACCGATGAGCCAGCGCTCGCGGTCGCCGGGCAACGAAATCGCCATCCGACATATGTTTTGCATCGATCCTGAGTCTTTCAGTAGCTTTCAATCTGGTGATGCGTCCACCCCGACTCCCGCGTTTCCTTCTGCGTTTCCTTCGTGAAATGATAGGCGGCCACTGGCAAATACATTCCAATGTATGCGTAGTGGTGTTTCTGTGTGATTGATTAAAAGCGTGCGCTACATCCTGCTTATAAAAGTCCATAAAAGAGGTGCGAATGTTCAAGAGTGACTGTCGGTCATAGACCAGACGTGTGCAGCAGTTAGAGGCCCAGATAGACATCCATAAAAATATCCAAAACGGTAAGTACAAGAGAGACCGACGAGCAGCCAAACAAACAAGCGCCATCTTGTCACTTCCTGGGTCGAGTTGTTCCCATTTTTATTAAATTATTTTAAATTGTTATTTTTATTATTATATTAAATTGTCCATTTAATATAATTGTTTGTTTTTGTCAAAGCCTGTATTATTAAAACTGTTGTTTAAATCATCATTTTTACATTCATTTTATGATTTAGTTAGATCTGGTTTGTGCTGGTCTTAAAAGTCCTTAAGTTTCGGGCAAAGCCCCCGGCATCAGATGGTCACTGGTGTCCTGTGTGTGTTCCAGGAGCAGCGTGTGGTTCTCCTGAGGCAGCAGGAGCACAGGCATCAGCAGGCCAGGTCTGAGCAGCAGAAGCTCCAGCATCTGAGGAGCGCGGTGGAGAAGCAGGAGGAGCAGCTGAAGACGGTGCGAGCGCTGAAGGGCCAGGTCGAGCAGAAGCGCATCAGCAATGGGAAACTGGGTGAGCAGCACAGATCCCGCTTCTCCAGCGGAAACGTTCTCTGAATAGAGAACGAGACGCTGCGTAGTAGGGCTGTAGCGATACACTAATCTCACGATACGATACGATACACGATATTCAGCTCACGATACGATATATATCACGATATTCAGCCAACGATACGATTCAATACGATTCTATATAATTTGATACACTTACATCATTTTCTGAAAGATTTAAAGGGGACAGAGTGATTTTGGTGACATCTTGTGAGTGTTCCATTTACTTGGATTGAATTAATTGAACTGAAAACTAAAAACATCAATTACACAATATCTGTCTCTGACTGGACAGAGTCTACAGCTTGCAAATGCTGGACAAAATGAATTAAAGATGTGTTGAGAAAATTAGTTCCATTTATTGAAACAGTGCAAACTGTAGCTTGCAAGCCTTTGAAAAGTAAATAAAGTGCAGTATTGCAATTAACAATGGAGAGTTAAAAAGTGCAAATAAAGTTTTGAGAAAAAAGGTTTTATAAAAAGATAAACCTCACATATTTCAGCCTTTAAATCATTTTTATAAAAAGAATGAGTCAAAAAAGATAAATTACAGACATTTACAACGCACATTAGCTTATCTTTTATTATTAATAGTAAAATTAGGTCCGATTTTCCCGTGGCGTCTGTCGTTGCTAAGCAACCATGACCTGCGCTCTCCACAACGACAAAGAAGTTTTAGTAGCTAATGGGTTTCCACCACCGAAAAACGCTTGCTATAGCTCTGCTACAAGATTTATCTACGGAGAAAAGAAAAACAACCGTAGTGTTTGGGTGCACCCCCATGCTTCATGTTGACCGAGCTTTTAATGTTGTTATGGAAAGGGTGAAGCTGATGGTTGGTTCTTGTCACATGAACTGCGGTCACGGTGCGCTTGCGCCATTCTGAAAAGTTGAGGTGTTTTCATCTCGCTGGCGCTGCGCCTGGAGAAAATGAGCGCGTTGCTTCAATTATGAGCGCGCTTGCCGCGCGCCTATATTTGAAATAACGAACTTGAGCGCGCAAAAGACACGAAATGTGAACGGCCCCTTGACGAGCAAAGGTAAACACGGGGGTTTGAATGGGACTTATATATCGATACTCGCGGCTTAAAAATCGATACTTTCTTGGGGGAAAAGATATCGATTTATATCGCAGAATCGATAAAATCGCACACCCCTACTGCGTAGCGATGACACAATGGGAACGCCCTTAGGGCGGCGCTGATTGTCTGAACCCGTATAGAATCACGTCAATACTTTGGCTGATCAGCGGCGCTACGTCACTCACTCTTAAGGCCATTGCACACTGAGTCTGAAATTTTCGTATGCGTTTTTTCGTATTCGTGATTCGGTGGCTCTGAATCGTCAAAACACCATTCAAACTGCTTGCTACGGATGCGAAAAACGCAGAAAATCAAACCCGATCCGATTTTTTTTTTTTTATGACGGACGAAAGTTTCGGAGGCAGTGTGCAAGCGTGATTGACATAATTAGGTCGTATTTATTTTTTAATGTGTGAAACTTTTGGATTCTGTGTGCAATGGCCTTTATACAGTGAACTCGCCATCTGCATCAGATTTTCCACCAAAGAAGAATAAGCTCCTTCGGCAGCGAACACAGCGTCTCATTCCTTATTCAGAGAACACGGATTACGCAAATAACCAAAGACGATCTCTTTCATAGGCTTACTCGACGCTGCGTAGCGATGATACATGGGAACGATATACCACACACACCAAGCTTAGCGCTGCCGGATCTTGCCCAACAAGGAACTCTCCTTTAACTTTTTGTTTGTTTGTTTTGAGCCAGACCAAACTCAATTAGGACCTAATGGTGCTTTTCCATTACCGCTACCAGCTCGCCTCGGTTCGCTTTTCGCTCCGTCTTCCATTACAGATAGTACCTCCACAATAGTACCTGGTCAACATAGCGACGCCACAGGAAACTGCCGTCTTCTACGTGACACACACCCGCTACCCACACACACACAGGACAATGGAGGAAATCGTGTATGGTGTTTTAATAGTAGTAATGGGTATATCATGCAATCTCTGGCCAAACTATTTAAAAATGGCGGGGTTATTCAGGTTATTCAGGAGACTCCGTCTGGCGCGTGCAATGATGACGCAGTGAATAGTGACGATTCTCTCTGACCAATCAGCATTCTGCATTGTTTTCACGTCACATTTTAGTATCGCCTCAGCTCGCTCAGAACCTCGCCGGAGGTGATACGAAAAAAAGTCCCCGAAAGCAGGTACAGGTACAACTTTTACACAGTGGAAAACCAAACAAAGGTGAGGCGAGTCGAGCTGGTACTGTGTGGAAAAGCACCATTAGCGACCAGTTCATACAGAAAGAAAACGGGAACCAGGGGCCGCATCTAAATCCAAGTTATAAAACCTGATAAAAGTGCAGAGAGGAGCAACCTGCCGCCACACAAATATCTTCTAAAGGAACTCCCTTAAAAAGAGCCTGAGAAAAAGCGATACTCCTAGTAGAGTAGAGAGGAAGCTTCCGCACCTCATAAGCCAAAGAAATTGCATCCAGTGAGAGATCCTGTGCTTAGAGGCGGCGAGCCCTCGGCGGCCGCCCCAAAGCATACAAACAACTGAGAAGACTTGCGCCACTGGCTGGAGCGGTCCATATATGCCTTTGAAAATTTGCCAGAGCAAATTATGCTTTTTCTCATCAGCAGAGGAAAAAGCAGGGGGACAGAAAGAGTGAAGCACGACCACTTGAGAGCGGAATGACGTGGACAAAACTTTGGGGACATAACCAGGTCTGGGTCGTAGAAACACCTTCACAAGACCTGGGGCGAACTCCATGCAAGGCTCACTCACAGAAAGAGCCTGCAGATCCCCTACGCACTTGAGAGAGGCCAATGCTAACAAAAGCGAGCCTCCCTGGCGATTTACGTGGGACACCACAGCCATGTTGTCCGTCCTGATTTACAAAAATAAGGCAACACTAAATAATAGAATGAAAACAATTCAAACAATTTCTTTGTTCATCAGTAAGATGAGTGTGTAAAGCAAGATGCATGGTTGAACGTGTAAAGCGATGTTGAAGTTGAACTGTAAATGCAAAAGGTAACAAAATCCTAAAGCAAAGTTCCCTCCCCCTTGGCTCAGTTGGTGATCTCTTAAGAAGCGTCAAAGGCACGGTCACATGTGTTTCCAGTTGACTGCCAATTGAGGTACTAAGTGGCCTCAGGTACCAAACAGCAAGTCACAATGACATGACAGCCCATCAGGGCCGGAAGAAAGTGATCCAGGGACACAGAGACGGCTTGTAACTCTAGGCAATTTATGTGCCACGAGAGAAGCTCGCCCGTCCAAACACTGCACACACTGCCCTCGAAGACCACACCCCAACCAGCCAAAGATGCGTCCGTCGTGCCAACTTGGCGATGGCAGACTACGCCCATCTTAACCCCTTGAAGTCAAAGGGTGTCTTTCCATCTCCAAAGACCACGAAGGCAAATGTGCGACACACTTAGTAGGCGAAAGGCAGACCAAGAAGGGCGGATGCCCCTGAGTTTCATCCACCACACTAAGGCTCTCATATGAAGGAGACCCAAAGGCAGCACAGGAGAGCCCCAGAAGCCTGCCACATACGCCCACCGCAACATGATGGCCGAGCCTGAAACGGGCCAAGCACGCACAGAGACTGGAAACTCGAGCAGGGGCCTGACGGGCCTGCATCGAGAGAGAATCGAGTTGGACACCCAGGAAAGTGGTCTGCTGAGAAGGAGTTAAGACACTCTTCTGAGCATTCAACCTGAGACCAAGAGACCGGAGCTGGCGAAATACGTCCCTGTTAAAACACACCAACTCTCTAGAATGAGCCAGTCGTCTAGATAATTTAGCACACGGATGCCCTGGAGCCCCAGCTGCATCCATGCACGTCCACGGAGCCATACTGGATCGTGGAAATAGGCGTCCTTCAGGTCCACCGTGACGAACCAGTCCCCTGTTCGAATCTGCGCCAGGATCGTTTTTTAAATCAGCATCTTGAACTTCCCTTTGTAGAGGGAAAACTTCAGGTGAAGCAGGTCCAATATGGGGCGCAGACTCCTGTCCCTCTTTGGGACGAGAAATTAGCGGCTGAAGAAGTCCGAAGGAGGAACCTCCTCTATTGCTCCCTTCAGGAGGAGGGACTTCACTTCTTGCTGCAGAACAGAAGCTTCTAGGGCACTGTTCGTGACAGTGGGGTGAACCCCATCGAAGCAAGGAGGATTGCGGCGGAACTGGAGTGCGTATCCGAATTGGATTGTGCTGAGAACCCAGCACGACACTCCTGGCAGAAGTCTCCACTCCCTGTGTGACTGCCAGTGAGAGGTGGAGGGCACAGAGCTAAAACAACTGGAGGAGGACCTGAGGCGACCTCTGACTGTGAAGATTGGCCCAGCGGGGTCACTGAGGAGGTCTCTCTCATTCCGGGGTCTAGCATAGAGGCTGGAGCATTCAATACGGGGAGAAAGCTAGATGCGTCTCCTTCCATGGGGGAAACAGCTTGAGCGAGAAGATGTGTTGAAGGGAGATGGCCTGGATCCTTCAATACAGGAAGATGGTTTTGGCAGGCTGACTCTGTATCCCCAAACGCGCATTGGCAGGGGGTACAACAGTTTTTGATCTGGAGAGCATCTCAAGAGGAAACGGATACGCTTCGGCGGTCTGACCCTCCCTTCTGAGATGGGGGAAGCTCTCCGTTTTCGATGTGTGGATCAGAAACGCCCCTGCGACGCTTTAGCTGGCTACCTCAGGCCAACGCGTCTGCGGGGGCGCTGACGGGGCATCGGGCGGCCACGAGCTCCCCAGACCGTGCGAGGCGGGGGATATCTCAGCTCGTCACTCCTTCTAGAGGCCTCTTTCCGGTGTGTGTAGCGGTCTCTAGGCGCGGGGGTAGGAGTAGGAGGTTCACGAGCCCTCCTAGGCACACGAGCCCTACGATTGCGTCTTAGCAGTTCGGAATTTGCCAACCACTGAATTGACCGCCTCTCCAAACAAACCTGACTGGGGAGATAGGGGTGGAGGTGGAGGTGGAGCAGATGAACGGGCTCCTCCTCCAGAAGCTTATGTGTGTGTGTGTGTTGTGTGCTTCAGTGGAGCAGATGAACGGCTCCTCCTCCAGAAGCTCATCAGTGTGTGTGTGTGCTTCAGTGGAGCAGGTGGAGCAGATGAACGGGCTCCTCCTCCAGAAGCAGAAGGAGCTGGTGATGGCCGTGTCTAGAGTGGAGGATCTGAGTAAACAGCTGGAGAGCCTGAAACTCGGGCCGATGGACTCGCTCCACAAGGACTCGGGCTCAGGGGCCGAGCTGGACCGACTCTACAGGGACCTGCAGGTACTGCCCGAGATACAGAGCTGAGTGAGTGTGTGTGATGTGTGTGACGTGTGTGAGCGTGTGTGAGTGTGTGGTGAGTGAGTGAGTGAGTGAGTGAGTGGGAGTGAGTGAGTGAGTGAGGAGAGTGAGTAGATGATGGGTAGGTTCAGGGGTCGGTTAGGGTTAGTTTAAGGGGACAGAATATACAGTTTGTACAGTATAAAAAGCATTAAATGGAGAGTCACCATAAAGATAGCATACAAACGTGTGTGTGTGTGTGTGTTCCCCAGATGAGGAAGAACATGAACCTGGAGCAGAACACCAGACTGCAGCAGCAGAGAGAGAACTTGAACAAGAGGAACCATGAGGTGGCCAACATGGACAAACGAGTGAATGAACTGCGAGACCGCTTGTGGAAGAAGAAGGCGGCGCTACAGCAGAAGGAGAACCTTCCTGTGAGTGACCACACTCCTTACACTTGACATTACACTCCTTACACTCGCTACACTCCTTAGACTCCTTACACTCGCTACACTCCTTACACTCGTACACTCCTTACACTCGCTACACTCCTTACACTCGCTACACTCCTTACTCTCCTTACACTCGCTACACTCCTTACACTCCTTACACTCCTACACTCCTTACACTCCTTACACTCCTACACTCCTTACACTCCTTACACTCGCTACACTCCTTATCTACACTCGCTACACTCTTACACCCTTACACTCCTTACACTCTTACACTCCTTACACTCGCTACACTCCTTACACTCCTTTCACTCCTTACACTCCTTACACTCCTTACACTCCTTACACTCGCTACACTCCTTACACTCGCTACACTCCTTACACTCCTTACACTCGCTACACTCCTTACACTGCTACACTCATTACACTCCTACACTCGCTACACTCCTTACACTCCTACACTCGCTAACACTCCTTACACTCCTTACATCTCACTCTCTACACTCCTTACACTCGCTACACTCCTTACACTCCTACACTCGCTACACTCCTTACACTCGCTACACTCCTTACACTCCTTACACTCGCTACACTCCTTACACTCGCTACACTCTACACTCGTTACACTCCTACACTCCTACACTCCTTTCACTCCTACACTCGCTACACTCCTTACACTCGCTACACTCCTTACACTCGCTTACACTCCTACACTCCTACACCCTACACTCCTTACACTCCTTACACTCGCTACACTCCTTACACTCGCTACACTCCTTACACTCCTTACACTCGCTACACTCCTTACACTCGCTACACTCCTTACACTCCTACACACGCTACACCGCTACACTCCTTACACTCGCTACACTCCTAACTCGCTACACTCCTACACTCCTTACACTCGCTACACTCCTACACCTTACACTCGCTACACTCCTACACTCCTTACACTCGCTACACTCCTTACACTCGCTACACTCCTTTCACTCCTTACACTCGCTACACTCCTTACAACTCGCTACATCCTTACACTCGCTACACCGCTACACTCCTTACACTCGCTACACTCCTTACACTCGCTACACTCCTTACACTCGCTACACTCCTTACACTCCTTACTCCAACCTTACACCTACACTCCTTACACTCCTTCCCCTACCTCCTTACATCGCTACCTTCCTCCTACACTCCTACAACCAACTCCTACCTCCTTACACTCTAACCCTACACTCCTAACCCAAAAAAACCCACCCCCCCCCCCAACACTTTACACGCACACTCCTTACTCCTACACTCCTACACCCTTAACTCCACACCTTACACCCTAACTCCTTACTCTTACCCCTACACTCTACCTCTACACCACCCCTTCACTCCACACCCTTCACCGCTACACCCTTACACTCGCTACACTCCTTCACCGCTAACCTACACTCTTAACACCCTTCACTCGCTACACCCTTCACGTAACTCCTTACACGCTACACTCCTTACACTCGCTACATCACTCCTACACCACACTCCTACACTCCTACACTCCTACACTCCTACCTCCTAACCTAACCTCCATTTACACTCGCTACACCCTTACTCCTACACTCCTTACACTCCTACACTCTCTACACTCCTTACACTCGCTACACTCTTACACTCCTACACTCCAAACTCCTACACTCCTACACTCCTACACTCCTACACTCCTACACTACCGCTACCAACTCCTAACTCCTACACTCCTACTTACCTCCTTACACTCCTACACTCGCTAAACACTCCTTACACTCGCTACACACACCACATTACACTCCTTACACTCGCTACACTCCCCTTACACCGCTACCCTTACACTCGCTACACTCCTTACACTCCTAACACTCGCTACACTCCTTAACTCGCTACACTCCTTACACTCGCTACACTCCTTACACTCGCTTACATTACACTCTAACTCCTAACTCCTAACCTCCTACTACACCTACTAACCTACACTCCTCTACACTCCTACACCTACCCCTTACACTCCTACACTCCTAACTACACTCCGTACACTCCTTACACTCGCTACACTCCTAAACACTCCCTACACCTACACCCTTACACTCGCTACACTCCTACCTCTACCCCTACACCCTACACTCTTACACCGTACACTCCTACACTGTACACCTTACACCCTACACTCTACACCCTTACATGCTACACTCTTACTTCACCCTACATCTTACTCGCACACTCCTTACATTTACACTCACTACACCTACACTCTACACTCTACACTCGTACACCCTAACCCTACACCCTTCTCCTTACACCCACCTCCTTACACCCTACTCTCCTCACTCGCTACACTCACTCCTACACTCCTACTCCCACCCACCTCCTTACCCTACTCCTCACCCACACTCTACACTCCTACACTCCTTACCTCTCTACACTCTTCTCTCACTCTTCATCGCTACACCCTACACCCTACACTCTACACTCTAGCTACTCTACATCTCCCTTACCTCTTCAAACCTCACTCCTACACCGCAATCACACCACACACCTACACTCTACACGCACACACTATCTCTCCACACTCTAACTGCCACTCTCCCTTACATCGCTCACCTTCTCTCCTCCTCACTCCTTACTCACCCTCTCCTCTACCTCCCATTATCGCTAATACTACACAGTAATTTACCACACTCTATACACTTACCCTTACACCTAACCCACTCACCTACACTCTCCTACACCCTACATCCTCACCACTTCCCTTAACTCCTCACCTACACTCCTACACTCGTACTCACCGCACACTCTACACTCTACATCCTTCACCTATATCGCTACACCTTACACTCGCTACACTCCTTACCCTACACCTCACCCTTACACTCGTACACTCGCTACATCCTTACACTCTACACTCCTTACACTCGCTACACTCGCTACACTCTACATCCTCACTCCTACACCCTACACTCCTACACTCCTACACTCGCTACACCCTTACACTCCTTACACTCGCTACACCCTTACACCCTACACCCTACACTCGCTCACCGCTACACCCTTACACTCGCTACACTCTACATCCTACCTCGCTACATCCTTAACTCGCTACACCATTACACTCCTTACACTCCTACACCCTTAAATCCTACACCATTACCTCCTTACACTCGCTACACTCCTTACCTACACCTTACTCCTACATCCTACACTCCTACACTCTACACTCGCTACACTCTTACCCCTATCTCGCTACACCCTTACCTCCTCACTCCTACACTCCTTACACTCGCTACACCCTTACATCCTAACCACATAACTCGCTACAAACCCCTTACACTCGCTACACTCCTTACACCGCTACACTCCTTACACCGCTACACTCCTTACACTCCTACACTCCTAACTCCTACACTCGCTACACCCTTACACTGCTACACTCCTACACTCCTTACACTGCTACACCCTTACACCGCTACACTCCTTACCTCGTACACCCTTACACTCCTACACGTACACTCCTTACACTCGCTACACCCTTAACTCGCTACCTCCTACACTCTTACACTCCTTACACCGCTACACTCTTTACACTCGCTACACTCCTTACACTCCTTCACTCGCTACACTCCTACATTCGCTACACTCCTTACACTCGCTACACTCCTTACACCGCTACACTCCTTACACTCCTTTCACTCGCTACACTCCTTACATGTGCTACACTCCTTACACTCGCTACACTCCTTACACTCGCTACATTCGCTACACTCCTTACACTCGCTACACTCCTTACACTTGCTACACTCCTACACCCGCTACACTCCTTACACCCGCTACACTCCTTACACTCGCTACACACTCCTACACTCGCTACACTCCTTACACTCCTTACACTCGCTACACTCCTTACACTCGCTACACTCATTACACTCCTTACACTCGCTACACACCTTACACTCGCTACACTCCTTACACACTCGCTAACACTCCTTACACTCCTTAACTCGCTACACTCCTTACACTCGCTACACTCCTTACACTCGCTACACCGCTACACTCCTTACACTCCTACACTCGCTACACTCCTTACACTCGCTACACTCCTTACACTCCTTTCACTCCTACACTCCTTACACTCCTTACACTCGCTACACCCTTTACACTCGCTACACTCCTTACACTCGCTACACTCCTACACTCCTTACACTCGCTACACTCCTTACACTCGCTACACTCCTTACACTCGCTACACTCCTACACTCCTACACTCCTACACTCCTTACACTCCTTACCTCGCTACACTCCTTAAACTCGCTCACTCATTACACTCCTTACACTCGCTACTACCCCTTAACACTCCTTACACTCTACACTCCTTACACATCGCTACACTCCTTAAACTCGCTACACTCATTACACTCACTTACACTCGCTACACCCTTACACCCTTACACTCCTACACTCCTTACACTCCTTACCTCGCTACACTCCTTACCCTCCTTACACTCCTACACCTTACACTCGCTACACTCCTTACACTCCTAACTAACTACTCGCTACACTCCCTTACACCTCGCTACACTCCTTACACTCGCTACACTCCTTACACTCGCTACACTCCTTACACTCGCTACACTCCTTACACTCCTTACACTCGCTACACTCCTTACACTCGCTACACTCCTTACACTCCTTACACTTGCTACACTCCTTACACTACCTCACTCCTTACACTCGCTACATCCTTACCTACACTCGCTCACACTACCCTATCACTCCTTACACTCCTTACACTCCTTACACTCGCTACACTCCTTACACTCCTACACTTCCTGCTACACTCCTTACACTCCCTTACACTCGCTACACTCCTTACACTCTTTTCACTCGCTACACTCCTTACACTCGCTACACTCCTTTCACTCGCTACACTCCTTACACTCGCTACACTCCTTACACTCGCTACACTCCTTACACTCCTTACACGGGCTACACTCCTTACACTCTTTTTACTCGCTACACTCCTTACACTCGCTACACTACTTACACTCTTTTCACTCGCTACACTCCTTACACTCGCTACACTACTTACACTCGCTACACTCTTTACTCTCCTTACACTCGCTACACTCCTTACACTCGCTACACCTTGCACTCGCTACACTCCTTACACTCGCTACACTCCTTACACTCTTCACTCGCTACACCCTCACTTACACTCCTTACACTCGCTACACTCCTTACACTCGCTACACTCATTACACTCCTTACACTCGCTACACTCCTTACACTCGCTACACTCCTTACACTCGCTACACTACTTACACTCGCTACACTCCTTACTCTCCTTACACTCACTACACTCCTTACACTCGCTTCACTCCTTACACTCGCTACACTCCTTTCACTCGCTACACTCCTTACACTCGCTACACTCCTTACACTCGCTACAGAGCATCTATTCTCATCTATGTGCTCAGTGTTGTGATGTGACTGAGGTGTTCTCCACAGTGTCCTCCCGATGGCCAGCCGGCTCCGCTGACAGGAGTGTCCCGTGTGGCGGCCGTCGGCCCGTATATCCAGTCCTCCACGATGCCCCGGGGCTCCAGCAAACAGGACCTGCTCATCAAACATGCTTACCCAGAAGGCAGTGCAACGGTCCCGCATCAGGAGAAGAGCGCTCATCCCGCAGCAGGTTTGCACACACACTCACATCTGAGACCCTGGACCACAAAACCAGTCACAAGGGGCAGTTTATTAAAATTTAGATTTCCATTGTGAATAAAATAAGCTAAGTAAATAAGCTTTCTATTGATGTATGGTTTGTTAGGATTGGACAATATTCGGCTGAGATGCAAATATTGAAAATCTGGAATCTGAGGGTGCAAAAAAATCGAAACATTAAAGTTGTTAAATTTTATAAAATATCTTCATGGAATATGATATTTATTGATATCCTAATGATTTTTGGCATACAAGAAAAAACGATAATTTTTAACCCATACAATGTATTGTTGGCTATTGCCACAGATATAACCGTGCGTCATGTGACTGGTCTTGTGATCCAGGGTCACATTTTAGTTATTTTACACCGAGAAGTACTATGCAAAAAATATGTAATTTTTTCATAAACAATCCGATTAAAATGCTAATAAAATTACTATTTCTATTGTTATAAAATGCATTCATGAAAAACCATATATATTAGATATATTAGATTATATTATTTATATACACTACCGGTCAAAAGTTTTAGTGTTTTTGAAAGGAGTCTCTTCTGCTAATCTGATCACAAATACAGCAAAAACGAATATTCTGAAATATTTTTACAATTTAAAATAGCTTATTTGTATTTGAAAATATTTATAAATGTAATTTATTCCTTTGAAACTTTCAGCATCATTTCTCTTCAGTGTAAAAACATTTAAAAAATCTTACAGATGTAAAACTTTTCAACGTAGAGTACATCTAAACCATTTATACCTTATATATAAATATAAATATAAATTTTTATAAAGTTATACATAAATCTAAAATATTATCTAGGCTTTAAGAAAATAAATGATCTAAAATTAAAGACTTAAGGCCATTGCACACTGAGTCCGAAATTTTCGTATGCGTTTTTTCGTGTTCATCAGCCTAAAAATTCGTCACGCACAGAAACCTTGCACACTGAGTCCGATGCGTATTTATTAAACCTTTGCGGAAAAAAACGCAAAAAATACAAAATGGATTCGTCAAGCAGTGAGGATGATTTTGTTGCCCTCTCTCTTCTTTAAAAGAGAAAAAGAAGAAAGAGGGTCCATCCAATCTTGTGCCGAGAGGAAGGAGAGTTTCAGCTCATCAAGGAGTTGCGCAATTATCCCGAGCGATTCAAAATTTACCTCAGAATGTCAATGGAACAGTTTGATGCTTTGCTAGCGATACTGGAGCCACATATTAAAAAGAAGACCACCAAAAAAGACACACACACACACACACACACACACACACACGACCGGCAGAAACGCAGGGCATACAGAACAGCTGTACAGGTTTGTTTATCATACAGTAACCTACTTTGTGCTGCGAGACGAAGTGTATCAACTTATCAGATGCCATTCTGGATTGTGTCGTTCGCTTGTACGGTGGGTCTGAATAGTCAAAAAACCTCTCAAAATGCTGGCTGTGGATGCGAAAAACGCAGAAAGTCGAACCTGATCCGAATTTTTTTTCGACGGACGAAAGTTTCGGAGGCAGTGTGCAAGCGTGATTGACATAACGTGAGGTCGATTTTTTTTTTTTAACGTGCGAAAAATTCGGATGCGAATTTCGGACTCAGTGTGCAATGGCCTTTAAAGAAGAATTAAAAATTAAAATGTATCTCGCAGGTTTTTAATGGGGCAACAGTATATGATAGATGCGTTAGAACTACGCTTTTAATAATCAGTGTGCGAAACATCATAATATTAAAGGTGAACTGCGTATGCGCTTCTGAGTGATGAGCTAAAGCAGCATGGAGTCCGAGTGCTTCAGAAGAGCACGACTCCTGTGTGTTATATCTGTTCTGTTCGAGGAAAGCCACACATATGAGCTGCGTTTCATTTATCATCAGCTAATGCCAAGATCCCAGGCCGCAATAGGAGAGAGGGCAGCGTCAGCACTGGTAAGATCATTACCTCTCTTACATGACTATTTCTGCAGCTTACCTTCAGTTTCAGTGCTCAGTGTGCGTCGGCTTGCTGAAGAGATTCTGCAGCAATAATAAAGTGCACAAAAACACTTATGGTGCTTTATAAATATAATGTGTTAATATTGCCCTTTGTGGAGCTTAAAGGGATAGTTCACCCCAAAATGTAAACTCTGTCAGTAATTACTCTCCCTCATGTTGTTCAACCCCGTAAGACTTTCCTTCATCTCCGGAACACAAATGAAGATATTTGTGATTAAATCTGAGAGCTGGGTCACTGAATACTTGAATAAAGTCATTATTTTAGTTTTTTTTTGCACTCAAAAAGTATTCTCGTCGCTTGATAAACGTAAGATTGAGTCGCTGTAGTCACTTGGACTATTTTAACGATGTCTTTAATAACTTTTCTGAGCCGGCAAGTTTCAATCCCTTAGAAGCCTATGGAGGAGTGACCCAGCTCTCAGATTTAATCTCAAATATCTTCATTTGTGTTCCGAAGATGAACGAAAGTCTTACGGGGTTGAACAACATGAGGGAGAGTAATTACTGACATTATGTTTTGGGGTGAACTAATGCTTTAACAGTAACAACGACCGTAAGTAAGCACTAGGTATGTCAATTTACATAAATTCCTATAATCCACCGTTGCTTAAAATAACGATAATCGATAAGTAATCGATGAATTGTTAACCTTAACCTCTTGCCGCTAGTAAGTTATCTCGTTACTTAACCAGCACTGCTTAACACACACACATTTTTATACAGTGAATATAAGGAATATGACCATCTCTTAACAAGTGCTTTTAAATTTACTGACATAAGTGCTCTCTCTGAGTCCAGAAACAGTGACACTCATTTGGAGAAAAACTGGAGCTTTGCAGAGCTTTTTAATGCTCCAACAGCAACATTACACACTGAAGAGATATAATGGAGAAAAGCATAAAGGTGTTCTTTATTTCTGCAGGTCTGCACTCAGCTAAAGTGTCCTCGAAGTCGTCTAACGGGAGTTCGGCCAATGCCAAGCCCCCCATTAATAACGGCTCCACCAGTCTCCCACGCTTGGTGACCCAGGCGTCTAATAACCCAGGTGACCCTCCACACCGCACACCCTCAGCAGAGTCAGGCCTGTTTACACCTGGCCACTTCATGTGTTTCCACAAAACGGATATAAATCCAATCTTCAGCGCATCATATCTGGCTATAACATGACGTATAGCCTAAAACACGCTCTCACGTGTTTAATTAAATATGCGTTTCGGAGATACATGTACAGTGAGTTGAAACGTGTGCTTGTGCTCCAGATAGAGCAGAGGTGCAGAAACGGGACCCCAGGGTGCGCCCCGCCTCCATGTTCGAGTCCATCGAAGCGCCGGCAGCTTCTCTACGCAAGAACCAGAGCAGCGAGGACCTCGCCAGAGACGCACAGGTACTGGACATATGCACACACACACACACACACACACAACGTATTTTACTATACACTACCGGGCAAACGTTTTCAATTTGAATGTTTTTGAGAAAAGTCTCTTCTGCTCACCAAACCTGCATTTATTTGAGTAAAAAACGATAAAACAGTGAAATATCATTGTAATGTAAATCAGCTGTTTTCTATGAGGATATATAATAGTGTAATTTATTCCTGCAAATTTTCAGCATCATTACTCCAGTCTTCAGTGTCACATGATCCTTCAGAAATCACTATAATATGATGATTTGATGCACAATAAACATGTATGATTATTATCAGTGTTGGAAACAGTCGTGCTGCTTCATGTTTTTGTGGAAACCGTCAGATTTTGGACAAAAAAATACTTTTATTCAGCACATACACATTCAATAGAATCTTTGTAACATTAAAAATGTTACTTTTGATCAATTTCAAATAAATGCTGTTCTTTTGAACTTTCTATTCCTCAAAGAATCCCGAACCACATTTTCCAAAAAATATTTTGCTGTGAAAACTGCTTTCAACATTGATAACAATAAGATTATAATCTATAATAAGAATTAAGCGCAAATATAAATAGCTAATAACTCTCCATCAAATCATCATATTACAGTGATTTCTGAGGATCATGTGACAACTGAAAGACTGGAGTAATGATGCAGCTTTGATCACAGGAATAAATTACACTTTACTATATATTCACACAGAAAACAGCTGATTTACATGATTGAATTACACAAGTTTGGCCTGTCGTGGACATGTTCTCTTCGTCTCTATATGCCGACACCATCAGGTGGATATTTAAAAGTGACACTGATGTTTCTGTACTCTCAGAGCGCCGTGAAGAACCCAGTCAAGGTTCCTCCTCCAGTTCCCAGTAAACCTAAACAGGCCAGCCTGCCCAAGACGGGCCTCAACGCCGGGACCTTCCCAGGCAAGAGTAAATCCTCCCAGCAGCCTCCCACTGGTTCCCAGCATGCTTTAGCACAGAGTAGTACCTTACCCCTTCCCTCGAAGGCCGAGGCTCCTCCGGCCGCCACCGTACACCCCTTCAGTCCCGATCCCCCCGGGGCCAAAGAAGCCCTGCTGAAGCCCCAGATACTGGACACCAGCTCCATCTACAGCTTGTACACGCAGCAGAGCGTGACGGGGGCGCTGGGCCGAGCGCAGACCCGCAGCGGCACCTTCTTCAGCGGTGAGTCCGGCATGCGTTCAGCAGGACATCAGTCCTTTAGCAGACCGCTTTATCCAGAGCGCCTTATTACAGCTATAGCCTATAGGCTGCTGTCATTTTAAGAGCCGCACGGATCCAACATTCTGATACACATGCAGCACTGAAAACAGACTCTCACGCTTGATTTAAAGTCATATTGAAATGCTCACAAAGGAACTATTAAGAGGAATCGAAATTTAAAATAAATTTTTATAATTATAAATTAAAATTTTATAAGTATCCGATTCCTGTTGTCAAGTGTTCATGGTGTAAATGTTAAAGGTGCATTGTGTAATGTTTAGGAGGGTCTGTTGACAGAAATGCAATATCATATACATAACAATGTTTTCAGTGGTGTAAAAAGATCTTACATAATGAACCGTTATGTTTTTATTAGCTTAGAATGAGCTGTTTCTCAATAACATCGTTTTCCTGAATAATTAAGTAAACCTTATTTCTTCATTTATCTTTAAGAAACCTCATTGTTTAACTGGCTTCTCTCTGCTGTCTCAGATGCTGAAATATTTTCCTGTCGGCCACCGTAACTTCTGTTGGTTGCAATTCACAACCTCACCACTAGATGCTGCTAAACATTACACTCTGCACCTTTAAAAATGTTTAAAAAATATATAATTTTTCATCATATTCCTGTCCATGTAGTTTACGGGAAGCCAGTGACGTCCACAGGCCAGCCGTCTCAAAACCAGCTCCCTGAGAACCCGTACCTGGACCCGCCCAGTGTCCCCGAGACCGAGAGGGACCACAGTCCTGCTCCTGAAACCCAGGAGCCCGAGCGCATTCCCAGACCCCTCAGTCCCACCAAGCTCCTGCCCTTCATCTCGAACCCCTACCGCCACCAGAGCGACGTGGACCTGGAGGCTCTCCGCAAGAGACTCTACAACGCGCCGAGACCCCTGAAGAAGCGCAGCTCCATCACGGAGCCCGAGGGCCCCGGCGGCCCCAACATTCAGAAGCTCCTGTACCAGAAGACCACTCTGGCCGCGATGGAGACCACAGCGAGTCCTGCGGGAGACGAGGAGAAGGAGACGTCGACGTCGTGCAGAGCTGAAGGAGCGTCACTCAAGCGCCCGAAACCGGCAGAAACCGAAGCAGAGAACGTCCCTCCACCACCACCACCACCACCGCCTCCACACCCGGCTCCACAACCCCACACTGCGATCCCCCCTCCACCTCCAGCCCAACAACCCCACGCTGCGATCCCCCCTCCACCTCCGGCCCAACAACCCCACGCTGCGGTCTCCCCTCCACCTCCTCAGCCGGCCAGCCCTCCTCCTCCTCCTCCTCCTCCTGCTCCTGCTCCTGCTGAGAGCCTCATCGAAGACTTCCCTCCGTATCCTCCACCTCCCTATCCCAGCGGAGCCGAGCAGGAGCCTCCAGAGGACACCTTCAGCATGAAGCCACCCGAGGTCACCGGACAGGTTCGCTTTCCACCCGTAAGTCCCATCTAGCGAACACTTGATATTTACACATATTTCAATTCAATTACAAAGATTTCGATTCACAGGTTTGCAGTGGGATTTAATTTCAATCTCGATTCAGTTCAATTCACAGGCTTGCAATGTCAGGGTTTCCGCGGGGTCTTAAAAAGTCTAAAATTTCAAAATCACAGTTTAAGGCCTTAAAAAGTCTTGAAAATTGATGAAGTATTGTGTTCTAGGTCTTAAATCATTTTAAACCAGTCTTAATTTTCCTACGTCCATGTAAATCTCATTGAAATGCTTCCGCAGTGCTTTGGAATGTGTTTTTTTTTTTATTCCGTCGTTGTAGTTCCTTATTTCGCTAGTCCAAATATAATTTGCTGTATTACAAAATAGACCAACATGCAACAGCCAATCAGCTTTGAGCTTTCATTTTTATGTCGTGATTATAGGTCTTAAATTTAATTCACAATGGTCTTAAAAAGTCTTAAATTTGACTTTGTGAAAACTGCAGAAACCCTGAATGTGATTCAATTCCAATCTCGATTCAGTTCAGTTCCGACTTTGATTTGTATATATGTATCAGGTTCAGTGTTTTTCTCCAGTAATCTGTAAACTCTACAGGAATCCCCTCAGTCGCTGCATTACTGTAATATTACAGGTTACAATTAACAGCTGATCTGAATACTAACATTTAAATTACACTCAAGGCAGTTTTTTTCGTAATAAGTTTAATGTCATATTTTTGTTTCTACTCTAATACTCAAATATAAACATTTAAACATTGGTTGTCAACTTGTTTTCATGATGGATTTATTCAAATATATTAAATATTGAAGAACAGGTTAAGTAAAAAAATAATGAATAGTGCATAAATGTATCAATGTTCTTCTCTAGAGCTATTATTCTTTATTTTTCTATTTCTCGAGTTATGAACTATCCAGTTTATGGTCAGTGAACATGTTGTTCTCAAACTGTTAAGAATCTATATTGTTCATCAAAATGAGTTTAACACTGAATGCTGTGTATGGTGTGTGTGTGTGTGTGTGTGTATATATATATATTAGGGGTGTAACGGTTCACAAAATTCACGGTTCGTTTCGATACGATGCACTTGTGTCACGGTTCGGTACGTTTTCGATACAGCAAAAAGAAAGAAATGCCAGAAAAATTTCCTTGATTGAATTTTTTTTTATAATATTTTTATTAGCTCCAATGATGGAGCTATACTTGACTTTTCTTAGGAGCATATCAAACAAAACAGCTCCTTGGACAAAATGAAATGTATTACAATTGTAGTAGTTATAAACAGGTTTATTTTAGTTCAGATTAACATTTGAGGGCAGCAATTGTATTCATGTCAAAATAAAACCGAGGTAATGTTACTTGAAAGCATTAGCCTACTATTCCTGCCACACTTCCATGGTTACAGTGAGTGTTACTACAGTAAACCCATGCTGAATGATGATCTGTGGACACTGACTAGTTCATTCATGGCTCAATGTTTCTCCTGGTTTCCACGTCAGCGCTGTTTAATTCGTTAATAACGGAGAAATGTGAATGTTTCTCACTAGATCTCGCAGCGATGTTATTACTTCAATAGCGAATGCTTTCTTTACTGGATGTCTCAGCGCTGTGTAGTAACAGTGATCGGCTCGCGCTGCATTGGTCCAAACTGATCAACAGTCCGTCAACCACATAATAGCGAGTAGCTCAGTTTCGTTCCGCTTACATTATTACATTGGATGTTGGGTAATGTTGTTGGCGCGCCAGCATCTCGAGTGCGCATGCCACACGCAATGCGCCTACATTTGAAATAACAACATTTTGGTCGGCAGGAAAAATGGTCCAACGAACCGTTCGGTTTGAAAATGCGTACCGAAAACCAAACCGAAAGCCTCGTACTTAACGGTTCACTACGAATACCGTGTATCGTTACACCCCTAATATATATATATATATATTAGGGGTGCAGCGTGAGAAATGGCAGCGTGGATTGAAAACAGCTGTCCTAGCTGTTGAGAAAAAGCGTCAGGAAGACTACGAGAAAGCCCATGAGAGGCGGCACTATTCCATTGCAGCAAGAGACTTTGTCTGTAGCAAATGCCATCGCTGTTGTAGATCGAGAGCAGGCCTTCTGGCCCACATGAGAGCCTGCCTACAATAGCCTCCAATCCAGACAGTCATCGTCGATATACGACGGACTGCCGATGATGATGATATATATATATATATACACACACACACACACACAGCTAATGAACTCAAGAACATGCATGTGCATTGCATGCCCTCGACTGCAGTGCATGTCCCGTGGGATGGAAGCGCGTGTGAACCGCACGAGTGTGAGATGTGTGTGTTGTGTGTCCAGGGGAAGAGGACGAACCTGCGTAAGTCCGGGTCGGAGCGCATCGAGCACAGCATGAGAGTGCACTTCAATCCTCTGGCTCTCTTGCTGGACTCGTCTCTGGAGGGAGAGCTGGATCTGGTGCAGCGCATCATACATGAGGAAAGTTACATTTCACACTCTAAACATGAAGATGTCCTTAAGTGTGTGTGTGTGTGTGTGTGTGTGTGTGTGTGTGTGTGTGTGTGTGTGTGTGTGTGTGTGTGTGTGTGTGTGTGTGTGTGTGTGTGTGTGTGTGTGTGTGTGTGTGTGTGACTGATTGATCATTACTGTTTTATTATACACTGCTGGTCATAAGTGTGGAAACATTAAAGTCCCCCTCCTCACCAAATTTCCTTGAAAAAATGTCTTCATGGCATAAAATATCTTGAATGTAACTCGACACCCTTGCCTCATTTAGTATGCGTGGTTCTATAAATATGCAAATGAGCCCCGCCTCCACTCACTCACTCACTCAGAGATCCACTGGTTGACGATCACACGTTGATCTGATTGGTTACTGTAGTTTGTGACGTCAGAAACACCAGCGATTTCAGTGTTTTTGAGACTGTCTTTGGTTCACTGCAGTTTTAAGCAGAAAATACTCAGCAATGCTGTCGACTTATGAATTTACACATGGTTTGAGTTAAAGCATATTAAAAACGCCAGATTAAAAACAACATATGTTTTTGAAAAGTCTTGCCATTTTGAATTTTAAGAATATTTCACTGTTTTTACTGTATTTTTGATCAAATAAAAGTAGGCTTGGTGAGCAAATTACTTTAAAAATAAAAAAATAAAATCATAATTATTTCAATCCTTTGACCGTTGTGCAAGTATCATGAATTTCAGAATCTGGTTGTAATTGCCTGGGTTGGGGTTGAAGGATGAGGCAAGGACTCATGCAGAGATGGGCTTTTATTTAATCAAAATCAAACAACAAAAGCTACCCTGAAGAAGACCCTGTGGGGCAACACTTGTGTATACCACGATGTGGCACAGGAGAATCTGTAGCGCCGCAAACGAGGAGGATAACGAGGAAGGACAGCCTGGGCAAATGAGCCAATAAGGCACGTTCATTCAGGCTGTTTTAATATGAACTGATTTGCTGAAATCCAAACAGGGATCCTTAGTGAATTCTAAAGATTTATTAGCCAATATTAACACACGATATTTGGGCAGTCTCGTAGGGCAGCACGAGGGTTGCCGTAGTGACAGTAATATAATGGATACTCTGTGTGTGGTTTTGTGGTGTGTGTGTGTGTGTGTGTGTGTGTGTGTGTGTGTGTGTGTGTTGTGTGTGTGTGTGTGTGTGTGTGTGGTGTGTGTGTGTGTGTGTGTGTGTGTGGTGTGTGTGTGTGTTGCCCCATCAGGTGGAGGACCCGAGTCAGCCGAACGACGAGGGCATCACTGCACTCCACAATGCTGTGTGTGCCGGACACACCGATATCGTGAGGTTCCTGGTTCAGTACGGAGTCAGTGTGAACGCAGCCGACAGCGACGGATGGTGAGACACACCACACATATTCCACACACAGACACACAGACAGACACACACACAGAGACACTCACTCACACTCACTCACAAAACACACACTCAGACACTCACGCTCACACACACTCACACTCACACACTCACACTCACACACACACACACACACACACACACACACACACCCACACACACACACACACACACACACACACACTCACGCTCACACACACACACTCACACACACACATAGGGGTGTCAGATATATCGTCTGCAATAATATCCTGAATGGATATGAATATTTTAACGATGTGCAATCTGACATCATGGAGTATCTCCCTCACACACACGCTGAGAGTGCACACATACTCTACGTGATGTAGTGTTGTACATTAGTACACTAGTGCGGGTGTGTATTCAGAGTGAACACTTACACTGCGGGATTTACTTGATTTATAGCATTTAATATAGTTCATAAATATCACACTGCAGTGTGTGTGTGTGTGTGTGTGTGTGTGTGTGTGTGTGGTGTGTGTGTGTGTGTGTGTGTGTGTGTGTGTGTGTGTGTGTGTGTTCCTGCCGTAACTCTGTGTGAGTTTATGTGAGAGTATGTGTGAGTGTGTTCCTGCCGTAACCCTGTGTCTGTGTGTGTTTCAGCCGTAACCCTGTGTGAGAGTGTGTGTGAGTGTGTTCCTGCCGTAACCCTGTGTGTGTGTTCCAGCCGTAACCCTGTGTGAGTGTGTTCCTGCCGTAACTCTGTGTGAGTGTGTGTGTGTTCCTGCCGTAACTCTGTGTGTGTGTGTGTCTGTGTGTGTTTCAGCCATAACCCTGTGTGAGTTTATGTGAGAGTGTGTGTGAGTGTGTTCCTGCCGTAACCCTGTGTGTGTGTGTGTGTGTGTGTGTGTGTGTTCCAGCCGTAACCCTGTGTGAGTGTGTTCCAGCCGTAACCCTTGTGTGGTGTGTGTTGTGTGTGTGTGTGTTTCTGCGTACTCTGTGTGTGTGTGTGTGTGTGTGTGTGTGTGTGTGTGTTTCAGGACTCCCCTGCACTGCGCGGCCTCCTGTAATAACGTGTCGGTGTGTAAGTTCCTGGTGGAGTCTGGGGCGGCTGTGTTCGCCATGACCTACAGCGACATGCAGACGGCAGCGGACAAGTGTGAGGAGATGGAGGAGGGATACACACAGTGCTCGCAGTTCCTCTACGGTGCGTCACACACACACACACACACACACACACACACACACACACACACACACACACACACACACACAAGCACTGCGGTTACACCTGCACTAATCATAGGATTATTTACTGTGGACTTGCTAGAGGAGTTCACTTCAGAATTATAATCTCCTGATAATTTACCTAACACACACAACACACCGCACACACACACACACACACACACACACGCACACGCACAAAAGAAATGAAGGTTTTTGAGGAAAACACTCCAGGATTTTCTCCATATAGTGACTCTTCAATGGAGTCCAACGGGTCGAAGGTCCAGATGTGAGTTTCAGTGCAGCTTCAAAGTCTCGACACGACCCAGCCGAGGAATAATGGTGCTTTTCCACACAGTACCAGCTCGACTCGCCTCTGTTTGGTTTTCCACTGTGTAAAAGTTGTACCTGTACCTGCTTTCGGGTACTTTTTTTCGTATCACCTCCGGCGAGGTTCTGAGCGAGCTGAGGCGATACTCAGCGCCGCCGCTCCCACCACGCGCATCACGCGCTGTGCGTAGGGCACCAAGTGCTGAGGGGGCACCAAAAATAGCCTAATGAAAAATAAATCATCAAACTTCTTGTTATAATCAGATTCAGCGCGTTCTTCATCTTCAATCCACAGGGCGCCGAGCAGAGAGCACGTCAGAAACAGTGTGTGTGGGGTGGTGTTGTTGTGTGTTGTGTGTGTGTGTGTGTGTGTGTGTGTGTGTGTGTGTGTGTGTGTGTGTGTGTGTGTGTGTGTGTGTGTGTGTGTGTGTTGTGTGTGTGTGTTCATCTGAGCCTCATTGGTCTGTCACTGTTCGTCAATGTCAGAATTTTTGAGATGACCAATCAAATCAAAGTAGGCGGGCTTTATGTTCACAGACGCTGCTGAGCGCGAATTTCCTATGTAACATGTAGCCTAGTGTAATAGTTTAGGCTACTGTCATTGTGAGGGAACCAGAAACATGAACAAAGCCGTTTTCATTATGTTAGGCACAGGATTAATAATGAATGTGTACATATTGAGAATAAAATACAAATTGTAGCCTTTAGTAAATTAAAAAAGCCAACTTTAGGAGGGGAAGAGACAGGGCAAGATAAAAACAAAGTTCAGAACTTCATCTGTAGTTCAGAAAAATCCAAAATGTTCTCAGGGAAACCCCGAACCCCCCTAACTACCCTGGATCATATTCGGGACCACAGTGATTATAAACTAGTTAATAGTAAGCATTAGACCCTAAACTAAAGTGTTACTTTTTAATTTTTACATTTTTTTTTATTTATTTTTTATTGGGGGGGGGGGGGGGCATCATAAAGGAATTATGCTTAGGGCACCAAAATGGCTAGCAGCGGCACTGGCGATACTAAAATGTGACGTGAAACAATGCAGACTGCTGATTGGTCAGAGAGAATCGTCACTGCGTCATACACCATACACCATACACGATTTCCTCCATTGTCCTGCGTGTGTGGGTAGCGGGTGTGTGTCACGTAGAAGACGGCAGTTTCCTGTGGCGTCGCTATGATGACCAGGTACTATTGTGGAGGTACTATCTGTAATGGAAAACGAGTTGAGTCGAGATGGGACTGGTAATGGAAAAGCGCCATAAGAGTCTGATCTAGACAAACCAGCGACATTTATAACTAAATACACATTTATATAGTTTTAACCACTAATGCTGGTCTTGCTCTAGCTGTGATGCGACACACATTACGTCATCAGGGTGAAAGGTCAAGCTTGACGTAGGGGGAAGAACCAAGACGGCGGGGTATTAAAAAGTATTAAAAGTTGATGAATCAGTTTAGAGAAAATTAAGGCCCTTAAAGTCTTAATTGCCATTTTCCAAGATATTAAATTGTGTATCATCTTCTCGTTGTGTGTCCTAAGAGGTTGTGTGCTGAAGTGTGCCTGAATTGAATCATTGCGTCGGCGAATCGTGGGATTCTGTGTAGTTTATTTACTGAATCCTGATCCATAGATGTGAATGTCATTTCTACAGAGAATAAATCGAGCAATGTTGTGTTTATGATGTTTCACATGTTCATGAGATAAACAATAATATCCTCATGATGGAGTGAGAAACTCAGACGCTGCAGGGCACACCGATAACTGAGAGAAGTTTCTGTTTCCTGTTCTTAAACATGTCTCCCTCAACCACACTTAAAGCGGATGTCTCATAATCATTTAGTAATCTGATACGTTATCATCTCGCTCAACTGTCGTGACGGACAGCTGTCGTCTCACTCGTCACACTCCACTGCTGTTTGGAGTTCATGTGATTTCTCATTGTGTGGTGATTATTATGATAACTGTTTCATTAATTAATTTCCTTAGAAGTAATATCATTTAATAAGATCATTTTCATCTAAGTAATTCCAAACTTCACGTGGCCGACGACGACATCAAACCCAATCAACACGCTCCACAGAGCCACCCAGTGCACTTCATCATCACTGCCAGTTAGTGTTGGGGTTTATCATGGATTCACTGTAAAGCGACGTAGGAAAATCAAATATATTTTATTTTTTGAATAATAATTACGGATGTAATATTCGTGCGCAGCTCTAGCTGACACTGTGAAGGACTTGCTCTGGTTTGCAGACAGTTATTATGTTGATGTTACAAATACATCTTTTTAATAAACAGAGAACTTGAGGTTTATTTTAACACTTCCATACGTTTTTTTTCAGTTGTTTTGTTTATTGGTCTAATCTGGTTTCTCTTTCTAATAACCCTTGCGTTGGGTCAGTCACTCTCTTGTGCTTCAGTCCCCCTTTCTGAACTATGTTGCGTTGATAAGGAGTTATCACAAACTCAGACTGTTTAGTTGTGCTATCTTACAATCTCTATATAGTAAATGTACGGTGTTGCCGATGTAACGGTTATAACATGAAGTGGCGACGAGGTCTTAATGTATGGAGGGGTCTTAAGAAAGTCTTAATTTATTACATTTAACTCCATGCAAGAACCAGCAAAGACGAAGTCAAACGCCCTTTACAAAATAAATAAAAGGTAAAACGATGTAAAAGGTTAAAAAATGAGATGAATGAGTTTTTTGCTCTACTCTACATTTCTGACCCGAACACGCGTGACCTTTCAACCTGATGACGTAATGTGTGTCTCATCACAGCTAGAGCAAGACCAGCATTAGTGGTTAAAAGTATATAAATGTGTATTTTGTTAGAAAATTATGGATGGTTTGGCTAAATAAGAGTCTTAGTCTGTGGGACTACAATGTTTAAATCCAGAGAAATCAGCAGTTTTGACGAGTGTAACGGGCCACCTCTCAATGACATCATATCACCTCTCAATGACATCATATCACCTCTCAATGACATCATATCCGCGTTAACCTCCAATTCCAGATTTACTTCCGTAGAAACCATGGAGAAACAAAAAAGACACTTTTAATATATTATGTCAGTGTTTTATTAGACAGATGAGCAACTGTTACATTCATAGACAAAAAACAAATCATTGTTTTATACACAGTTATTGTTATATACACAGTTATTGTGTTATATACACAGTTATTGTTATATACACAGTTATTGTGTTATATACACAGTTATTGTTATATACACAGTTAGTCTTATTGTTTGAATCTCTTGTTTTTCTTGATTTTCTGCAAGAATGAATGAGGCATTTATGAAGCACTTCATATGCACTACTGTACACTACTGTACACCCAAAGCACATCTCTCCTCAAACACCACCAGTGTGTTCTCATGACATGTGCCTCAGGACAACACTATTTTATCAAGTGCTTCATATTAAACGTAACAAAGCACAAAGATTATTGAATGGCAGGCGTGCAGTGAAGTTGAAGATTTGTTCATGCATCATCAGAAACAGCACAGACTGAAAGACTTTAGATTTAGGAGACTCTATAAACTGGTTTCAGAGGCCTGTACACACAACCAGCACAACTCAGGGTTTGATAAACCCATCAACCCAGCCTGATTACAAACATCACATGTAGGCTAATCTATTGTTTGTTGCTAGTAATAACTCCAGCATTATATGACTCTTATAAATCACCTCGAGCGTCCTCAGCGGTGTATGTGTGTGTGACCGCTGTGTTCTGTGTGTGTCCACAGGTGTGCAGGAGAAGATGGGCATCATGAACCGAGGCGTGGTGTACGGCCTGTGGGACTACAACAGCGAGCAGGAGGACGAGCTGGTGTTCAAAGAGGGCGACAGCATGAGCGTGATCCGCAGGGAGGATGAGGACGAGACCGAGTGGTGGTGGGTGCGCATGGGCAGCAGAGAGGGGTACGCCCCCCGAAACCTGCTGGGGTGAGTGACCCACACACACACACACACACTCACGCTCGACCACGCTAGAGTAGAGACCATAGTGATGTCACATACACTCACGCTCGCGTCACATGAATGTTTCTGAAGAGCATTTCTGAAGCCCAAAGTGGGCGGAGCCGGCCGTCGCCATCTTGACCGCGTGTCACTCACGGATATACGAACGTGCAGCAAGGCGGATTAGCTGAAGTGACGTGACGCTAACGCTAGCAGACAAACGGGGTCAGGGCCGCTTCTGTATAGTTTATAACACTCTCGGGCTGAGAGACAGGCCAAAGGGTAGAACCAGACATTCGTATGAACTAGATATTCGTATGAGTGCGTAGAGTATGTTTCAGCCCGAGACAAGCAGAGCAGACCCACTGTGTCATTGCATTAAACTGTGTTCCCGCATTAACAAAGTCACACAGAATCTCCCTTACTCGCCAGGATCGTCTGCATCGCTGCATCCGTCAGTGTGTCGAACAATCCTTGTTGAACAATTCCAATCGGCTGGAATGTGAATCGCAGGACTCGTAAAAAAGCGTGATGGCCAGTAACAGAAGTTCAGTGAAAGGTGTTCGGCTTCTGGTGTGAAGCGAGAAGAGGTTTTTGAATGTCGTAATGAGGTTGTGTTGCTCCTCTTATACTGAGGCGTGTGGTAGCCACTTCCAGACACTGCGTCATGTCTGCCAGCCAATCAGGGCCGGCGTAATGTAATGGGGCTTCTGGGGAAAGGGCGTATCCCATTGCGAGACCCATACGCATGCTTGAAAGAGAACTATCCAACCGTCTCCATTGAGTCATTTCTGACTTATTAAAAAAAAACTAAACAATGTCTAAAAGCTGCTATATAGTAAATATTTAATTGATGAATTGTCAATACAATATATAGGGTATGATTTTACCCCATAATTTAGAATATTGACAAAATCAATCTGAGTTGAATAATGACAGTCTCTTTACAGCTGATTTACAGCCGTAAGAATTAGTTTCATAATTGATGAAGTTTACAACATTTAAAGGAGCATTGCAGAAGTTCTGAAATGTCTAACCGTCACTGACACCAGTGGCCGTTAGAGAAACTGCAGCCAGTCTCATGCTCGTTCTCGGTGCACACACTCACTGGCCACACTAGATAAGACTTTTTATTTTTTTACTTACGAGGAGTTTGCGTGTGTGTCTGGATTGTGCTGGAGGCTGGTCGCTTCTTTCTGTCCGCAGAGTCCATGTGAAACACTGCTAGCAATTGCCGCTGCTTACTAATGGCTGCCGTACGGATGTAAGCCCAAGTAGACGAGAATGCGCATGGCGTCACATTTTGACCAATTCGGACCCGACTCCTCCACACACTCTTAGCTGTCCATCGTGTTCGATGATGACGCTTGCTCCAGGGGTGGGGGGTTGGGGTCAACGACCTTGCCACTGGTGCCACTTTACATGGGTGTTGAGTCCGATCCTTGAGCCGCACACTCGACCGCAGATGGAGCAGGGGAAACCAGATGCCAGGACCAGCCGTCCATTGGTGTCTCTTGATGCGCCTCTCGGATCGTCGGTCTTGGTTGGTTTGGTGTATTTGAGAGACTGCAGTGGCACAGGTGACCTGCCAGACTGATCTGTCAAGTGCCAGAGATTCAAGCTGCATGAGGGGAATGTACGCTTTCTTTAGGATGTCTCTGGTGTAGTCCTTAAAGCGCTGCTTTTGCCCTCCAGCGGACCACTTTGCGCCCATTATTTGACTGTAGAGGACTTGGCGGGTCAGGCATGCGTATGGTGTGCCCTATCCAGCACAGGTGTTTTTTGGCCACAGCTGCTTCCATAGATTGAGTCAGTGTTGCTGAGGATGAGTGTATGGGGGATTCGATATTCCCAGGACAAGCTGAGGATCCTCTGTAAGCAGCGGGTGGGGAAGGCCTCTAGGCTGATAATGTGCTGGCGATATGGGGTCCATGACTCTGCCCCGTAAAGCAGAGTGGAGACACATACCGCGTTGTAAACAGAAACTTTGGTACTGACCTTCAGGTTACGGTTTTCAAAAACCCTGCTGCGTAGGCGTCCAAAAGATGAGGCTTTATTTATCCGGGTGTGTATTTCTGTGTCCAGGGAGCAGAATGAGGACAAAGTGGAGCCGAGGTAGGTGAAGTAGTCCACTGTTTTATGTGGAACACCGTTTATGTGAAAACTGGGGGATATGTGGGCGGGGGTAGTGAGATGGGACATGACCTTGTTTTTTTTTAATGTTGACCTGTAGGCCAAAGGATTGGTACAGACTGGTTATTTTGTTAAGGGCGTGCTGCATAGAGTCTGGGCTGTGAGCAAAGACGGTCATCAGCATACTGAAGCTCACTGATTTGGCGGGTCTTTGTCTTTGTGCGGGCCTGGAGCCGACGGATGTTGAAGAGCCTTCCATCAAGTCGGTATTCCACATGGACACCGTCTTCATGTCCCATAACACGGTGGAAGAGGCAGGTGATGGCAGAGAGGAGGATGTTAAAGAGCACCGGAGCCGAGACACAGCCTTGCTTCACCCCAGCGTTTACCTCGAAGGACTCTGACTGGAGTTCTCCCGTGACTCTGGCTTGCATCCCGTCATGCAGCTGCTGTAGGATGCTGAGAAACTTGGGTGGTACCCCAAGTTTGGAGAGGTGTTTCCAGAGTAGTTGACAGTTGATGGTATTAAAAGCTTTGCTGAGGTCGATGAAGGCAATGTAAAGGTCTTTGTGGTGTTCTCGGCTCTTCTCCATCAGCTGTCTCAAGACAAAAACCATGTCTGTTGTGGATCTGGTCTTCCGAAAGCCACACTGCGTTTCCGGAAGCACAGCTTCCGAGATGTGCTCAACCAGTCTGCTGAGCATGATCTTGGCCTGGACTTTCCCTGCGACAGAGAGGAGAGATATCCCTCGGCTATTGCCGCAGACTGCTCGGTCTCCTTTCTGTTTGTAAATGACCACAATGTTAGTATCCTTCCAGTCCTGTGGGAGGGTCCCATGTTCCCAGATGTTTTGGATCAGAAGGTGCAGGCGACGCGTGAGGATGTATCCTCTGTGTTTGAAAACCTCTGTTTAAGCGCCTCTGAGGCTGCGCTATGACTAGCCTGACGCAGAGCTGGCCAGTCGGTTGATTCCTCCGGGATCTTGTTGAGGTTTTCAGCAAGGAGCCGTCGGAGGTTGTCTTTGGTGGTGAGGCTATTCAGCGCTGTACAGTTGAGTTTCTTGTTTGGAGCTGTCCTCGGGCCACAGGGTTGAATGCTCATGAGTAGTTTGGATCTGACATGAGATGGTCAGTCCAGCACTCAGCTCCGCACACAACATGGTTTGTAAGGACATCTTGTCTGTCCTTTTGATGGACAATCACGTAGTCAAGAAGCTGCCAGTGTTTTGAGCGGGGGTGCTGCCAGGTGGTCTTAAGCCTGTTCTTCATCTGGAAGACGGTGTTAGTAATGACCAGCTGGTGCTCTGCACAGAGGGAGAGGAGTCTGAGCCCGGTGTGGTTCATTTTCCCTACACCATGCTGGCCAATAACTTTATTCCATACCAGGTTCTCCGTGCCCACTCTAGCATTGAAATCTCCCATGAGTATGACTCTGTCCGTAGCCGGGGTTTTCTGTAAGATGGCATCAAGAGCTCTGTAGAAATCCTCTTTGGTGTTGTGCTCGGCATCAAGATTTGGAGCGTATGCACTGATGAGATAGCAAAGCGTTCCTTTGCCAGGGGAATGCGCCATGTCATTAGTCTTTCATTGATGCCGATGGGGGATTCCGGAATGCGCTGCAGCATTGTAGACTTTATAGCAAAGCCAACTCCATGGTTACGGCGAGTGCCTTTGGGGACCCCCTTCCGGAAGAAGGTGTACCCAGCACCAACCTCTGCCAGGGAGTCCTCCCTATGAAGTCTGGTCTTGTTGAGAGCTGCTATGTCGATGTTATATCTTGCGAGCTCCAGGGCCACCAGTGCTGTCCTGCGATGGGGCCTGTCTGGAGTTTCGACCAGGTCCAGTAGTGTACGAACGTTCCAGGAAGCAATGTTTAGCTTTTTTTTCACTTTGACTTTTCGGCCGCAAGGGGGGATGCTCCGACGGTTGCGGCTTACCGTCCGAAGTGAGGGGAGCAGACAATTTTTGGACCACCTTTTCCAGGTCCTTCCCCATCACAGGGGTGAGCAGTGTGGGGCTGCTCAGTCGCAGTGGAAGCTGCCGTGGGGGGGGGAGTCTGGCAGGAGTTGCAGGGGGCTGCCGGTGGTCCGGTCAGTTGGACTCTGCCTGTTCCCAGGTGCAGGTTTGTCTTCGGGGTTTGCTCCCCTAGCCACTGTACCCTCCCGAGTTAACCCATGTGGCTTGGGGTTGCCTTCTTCCGCCTTCCCAGCTGTTGTGGTGGTTCTCACATCACCATCTTCCACCTGCGCCGCCGTTGGGGTCTTCACTGTTTACCCATAACTGGGACAGAGGTTGACGGGCATCAGGGCGTTTCCACTCACCGATGGGCCTGCATGCCGTGTCTCTGGGGCCCACTGCTGCTCCGAGATCCCGTACAACTTAGCCTGGAACCACAAGGGACCAGTTACCATGTGTGCCACGGGGAGGCGTGTACGAGATCTTGGCAATGGAGAGGCTATGTTCCGGCTGAGGAGGCTTACACACTCGGCTCCTCTTTTCGCCCCTGAAAACAGGGCTATCCGGCGTTAGTAGCTGAAAGCAGAGAGTGGCAAGCAGAAGCAACATGCACTAGCTACAAGCACTACTACTCCAACACTGACGCATCACACGCCCTGTGTACCAGACACACACAAACACACACTCACACACACACACACACACACACACACACACACACACACACACACACGAGCCTACAGGCTGATAGAGGCAACCGGTGGTGGACGGACAAGGTGTCATTCTTTCTATTACATTATGGTTGGCTCATAAATGTACAAATGAAAACTCTACCTTAAGGATTTTTTTAAGTAAAAACCTACACATAGCCCCTTCAACAGTTATTTATCTGTTTATCACAGTGTAAAATTCTGCAAAAATACAGAAATGTTTCCTATGCGCTGTGGTTTACTCCATTTATTTGTGGTGTCACTTCATTAAAGCCTATATTGCAAAATATGCATATGCAGTATTTGTGAATCGATAACTGATATTGAGAACTGACGTGCTAAAGCCAAAGAAATCATCATAATCGTTTTCTTTTCTTCCTCAACAGTTGTATCCGAAAATCAAACCTCGCCACAGGAGTCTGGCGTAAATGAGCGAAGACTTCAATCATCATCATTATTATCATCTTCATCATCATCATCAGTGCTAGTGAACCTCATCTTCATCATCATCACGCTTCTACTTCGGTCCTGTTGGATGTTACTGTGATATTCATTCTTTCTGTCTCTTTTCTCAACATGATTGAATAGAATTAGCTGATTAGAATGAACTTTATATTTGTATATCAAGACTTTTTCCACTGAACTGTATTTTCACAGGTTATTGTGGCCTGTATTTTGTATTCTGCGCTTTATTGAAGGATTTTTGGAGAAAAGCCAGTCTTGGACAATATTTTGATGTTTTTCTCATATGCACAAATGTTTAACAGCTGAAATGTACAAGTTTTTGAGCCGTGCTGGAACAGTGGAGTTATTACCGTGAATTACTGCCTCGATTATGAAAGTTCATTGAGACTGGAGATGAACGTAATATTGTGACAGAGTTTATTATGCATTCCTTTCTTCTGTTCAGCAAACCTGTTTTTTACATCTTCAGACTCTGTTATTGACAACCCAGCTGGAGCTTTAATGTGATCAAAGAATAAAAAGCCACTGAACAGATGTCACATGACTGAAGTGTGTGTGTGTCTAACATTAAGAGCAACTTCCTGCACAAACCTTGTGTTTGTGTGTAGATACTTTGGTCTTACTGGCTAAAAGTGACGTCTGGACAGATGTTTGTTTTTAATGACCCTAGAAGTTCAATTAAACCATCAAACTACAAGGAAAATATTTTATCTCGTTAAATATGAGGGAAGAACAAAACACTTAACTAGGTTCAGATTTTTATCTGACAGAATTTTCTGGCAAAATACAGCATCAGGTTTTATTTTACTATGCAGATCTCTGATATCAGTTCTTGCTTTCCCTGGGAATCGAACCCATGACCTTGGCGTTGCAAGCACCGACGCTCTACTATTTCAGCTACACACAATAAAACACTTTTCACAATTCATATTTCTAAACCGCTGTACAGCAATTCACGGAAGGGAAAGCCTCTCGTCAATGCACATATCATCTACTTATGCTAAGTGTGTTCAAGTTTTGTCCGACTTTCATTGGCCCTCTTGAGGATAAAGTTAATCTTTGTGAAAAAGAAAGGCTGTACTCAAAATTTTGTGTGTGTGTGTGTGTGTGTGTGTGTGTGTGTGTGTGTGTGTGTGTGTGTGTGTGTGTGTGTGTGTGTGTGTGTGTGTGTGTGTGTGTGTGTGTGTGTGTGTGTGTGTGTGGCGCGCAAGGATAAACTAGTATGCGTGTATCCACACAAGCACAGATGAACAGACTCCTGAACACTAATTGTTTATCTGATTTTCAACTCCCCCATTCATTTTAAATCATGGGCGGTCATTTTTGACCAATATTGCATTTTCAGGTACGGGAGAATCCTCTCCGAACACAACCGGTTAAACCACCATGAAGTCAAATCTGGAGTCAGTTCATGCAGCGGCACACAGAATCGCACACGACTTCTCTCTGATATTAGTAGGTTAATCGTTAAACCCTAAACCAACTTTTTTTAGTTAATGATCTGTAAGACTGGGGCTTTATTAATGGTGTTCATTGATTCAAATAATTTATTTGACATTTGGATATAAAGTGTTTTAATTCTACAATATATGGTGTAAAAGCGTCTGAGTGCTGCCCTCTTCAGGATGAACGGTGGCTACTGCAGGTGAATTTTCCTATTGGAAGTTGTGGTGCCCTGTGACGTAAGCAGCCCTGCTTACAGAGACCACGCCCCCTCCACGGGGCCCCGCCCGTTTTTACAGCATTTTTATATATATTGCCAGTGGGCGGAGTCAGTCTCTATCCAGGTTTAGTTACCCTTTAAACCTCTGTAAAAGAGGCATTCAACAAACTGTTTGAAATGTGTGAGTTTATGACATTGTTTGGCTGAAGGAGTGGAGTGTGTCCAGAACTCCATCTGTGTGAGTTCAGATCTCCAGTAAATAACCCAACTCTGTGTGAATGTAATTGTATTAAGGACTCAAAAACAGACTGGCGACTGTATTCTGCTGCTGTGTGAACACTAAACAGTTTTATTGATTTTTGATATTTTCATTAGAAAATATACCATACTGAGAGTTATTTTGATGCATGCTGGGATGGCGACTGGTTTTGAGTATTTCCCAGTGGAACTAGGCAATGTTTACACATAATCTGGAGGAAAAGAGGCAATAATAACAGCCTTCATGTTAACTGTGTTTGCTCATCCTGTGTGACTGAGAAAACAGGCCATTTCAAAATAAGTGATGAATTACTAATGCAGGCTTTTGTTGCTCTGTAAACGTCATGAAGTGTAAAGAAAGAGCAGTGGAAAGCGGAGTGTGTGGGTGTGTTTTTAGAAGTACACACACACACACACACACACACACACCGCGCGTGCGCGCACACACACACACACACACACACACAGCATGGCACAGGGACACAGAGGTCTCGATCTTCTTCTGCCTGAGGAGAAAGGAGGAACGCTGTATGTGTTGATGCTGCTCTCCTTCTTCCCTCTGTACTGCTGGTTTCGCGGAGGAGGTGAGTGAGTGTCTGAGTGCCTCTTTAGTCTAGTATATATTTCTGTTTTCTGTATCTGAGAGGACAGTGGTTTGGTCACGGGAGGGATGATGGGAACGGGACTCGAGACTGGGCTCCAGCTCTGATCTTACAGTGTTTTACAGTCGCTAGGACACATGTCTCAATACTTGGGTCACTTCTTCTTCACTCTTCACACAGTTCTCCACACACACTTTCAGCTCGCCACAGCATTACTAATCTCACTTTCAAAATGCAATTAAACTACCAAATCACTTCATGTCTCAAATCAACACACTCTTCATCACACACACACACACACACACACACACACACACACACACACACACACACACACACACACACACACACACACACACACACACACACACACACACACACACACACACACACACACACTTACACTTTCCCAAAAAACAATGAGCTAAAAACACTAACAACAGGAGCATTATACAGTGTGTTCTTCTGTAACACACACACATCTACTGTTTATAATCCACTGTAATATGTGTTACTGGTGAATCAGACACGATGATGCAAAATATATTTTGTCTTTTTTGTTGTTACACAGAGTAATTCCAAAATACAGTATTTTATATACACACACCATCCACCGATACAGATACAGGAGTCAGCTCCAATCGTCCAATTGTTTTTATAGCATTTCATTTTTAGATTAGAAATATATTTCATTACAATATTACTGTAGAAATGTAGCAAATTGCTGTCATATTCAGTTTTGTATTTTGTTATTGTTATGAACTTAAGTTCACCAGTGTTAACAATAGTGTGTAAGCGTGTGCAGATTGGCCTGTAATACACAGAGTTCTGGCGGTTGTTGTGTCGAAGTGAGAACAGAATTACTGTAATCTGAAAGATGCAGTTATTGGTGCATTTCATGCCGAAGCAATGATAAATGATCCTCAGTTTATCCACATATACTTCTGTTGTGGAGAAGAAGAAGTGACCCAAGTATTGAGAAATGTGTCCTAGCGACTGTAGGAAACTGTAATCATATTTTAAGCATGTTTTTCACTTATATTAATGTGGTTCTTTTGCAAATAAATGCTAAGATGTCAAATTATTGGCTTTAAAAAAGCACAACTGTTTAAATATGTGTTCTCTGTACACAAAAGTTTGGAATAATTAAGTTTTATTAATGTTTTCGAAGACTCTCTTCTGCTCACCAAAGCTCAAAAAAAACGTAAAAAAAAGTGAAATATTATTCTAATGTAAATCAGCTTTTCTCTATGTGAATATATAGTAAAGTGTAATTTATTCCTGTGATCAAAGCTGAATTTATCATCATTACTCCAGTCTTCAGTGTCACATGATCCTTCAGAAATCACTATAATATGATGATCTGATGCTCAAGAAACATTTATCATTATTATCAGTGTTATAATTATTGTGGAAACTGTGATACACTATCATTTAAATGGTCAGAGCAGTAAGATATTTGATCAAGGATGCATTAAATTGATCAAACACAACAGTAAAACATTTATGATGTTACAAAGATTTTTTAATATGAAAACTATTAATATATCATTATTTTGGAGATCAAAGATGAGTTTAAAGGGATACAATTATTGACTACAGGGGGACTTTAAATAAATTCTGTTCTTTAGAAATATCATGTTTTTTTCTACAAAAATATAACACTGATAATTGATATTTTCAAGATTGATAATAATAAGAAAACAATCAATTTAGGTCCAACTTGAACTGTATGTTCAGTCACATGGACTATTGTAATTCACAGTCATAGCGCCACCAACTGGCAGCAGGAGTGTGTATCAACAGTTCTCTTTCACTTCAGACTTGGGCAGAATAATGTCAAGACACTGATGTAAAACTGCCAAAGATTGTCTTTACTAGTGTTGACACGGCCCAGGTGTTTTTAAAGGCTACATTCACAAAACTTGTTATATATATTGTTTTCATCAAGCTTGACAATTTTATTACAGGCATTAGCTCCGACCAATTGGAAGTCGGACAATTTCGGGAATATTTTGAATCCAAAATGTGAATCTTTTGAAAATTGCAGGCAGGACATCATGCGATTCTCACCAAACTTGGCAAAGATAACCCCAAGACACTGAAGATGCAAAATTGCGAACAGATTTTTGATATCTTAAATGGTGTTGCCATGGCGATGGATTAAATTAATGACAAAAATGGGAAACTGGAAGAGTCACATATCTTCTAAGTACAGTGTCTGATTTGGATCAAATTGGTGTTGTATGTTCACTCATGAGGGCCGATCACATGGATGTTGCTATTGTGGTTCACAGTCATAGCGCCACCAGCTGGCAGCAAGAAGCACGGCATCAGAGTCAAAAATAATTACTGGAGTTATTATGTTATTATTTATATGTTATTATTATATTTTAACCAATAACTATATTAGTTATGTTTTTTACATGAATTACTTTACACCTAATATTGCATATTTTGAAAGTAAGATTGATTTATCACTAAAGCGCTAAGTGCCACACTATAAGAATTTTTTTTATATATATATATATATATATATATATATATATATATATATATATATATATATATATATATATATATATATATATATATATATATATATATATATATATTATATCACTGATTCTTGAGAGTCGGGACAAAACACGTTTTAAAAAACGTTTAAAAAAAATACACACTATATCAATTAGAGTTGTATGTTTCTGCAGAGAAAGGCCTTAGCTATTTAACCATGTAAAGGAACAGGTTCTAAATAAAAACACATTTTTAACAAATAAACATGTTTCCCTTCAGAACTGGATTTGTGTCAACTCCGTCAGACACACTAAAAAGTATACAATTTTAATTCTTCCAATCCAACAAGAATCTAAAATTCTGAAGTATATTGTAATAGTGTTTAGTTACTCTGATATGTAAAGAAAATACAATATATAAACTTAAGTTGTGATTTCACACTATTCTGAAAACTCAGATTTCTAAATATTTGCATTTTCAAACTTTGATTTTAATTTCAATATTGTAAAAACAAATTCCTTAAATAAATAAAACATAAGAAGATGTAGATCAGATGGTCCTTTATTACAAAAACAACATAAACTGAAGGAAGAAAATGTTTTTCCCCAAAAAATTAACAAAAACATACATCCAACGCTGTTGAAGTTCTGACGGTGTTGATGAAAAACTGACGGTGTTGACAAAATAATATGTGTGCATTGTGATTATTGAACAGATATGCTCTTTAAACTACTACTAAAACTTCTCCTTGTTATTAGAGTATTGAATTTATTGTAAAGCAAACTATAATAAACATTGCACATGCACCGTTTTCAACTATTATAAATAACACTGTTTCCAACTATTAAAAAAAACAATAAGGTAAACTTTATACCTACTTTATACTGGGTGTGATCTTAAATTGACATTCCTTGACAAAAATACTGCAACACATAATCTGTAGCTTAGAATCAGGTTCAATTAGCTTACTTAATATTTCATTTTTGTCTAACCTGCGCTTATGCCTTGAGCAGCAGGAGTCGGACATGCACACGCTCTATTTGTATTACTTTTTTGTCTTTAACTCTCTTCTTCCACCTTTGTCTTTCCTTCTCTTGCATAGCATGCTTGCTCTCTTAGTCACTGACTGTTTAATTTTTCTCCTCTCTTTCGTTGGTACTCTCTATTTCTTCTCCTTTGCTCCTCAACTGACAATTTCTGTCCAGCCATGCTATCCCACAATACAAATTGAAATAAAGAAAAATGTACTTGAATAAGACTATAGAATCAGACTTTTATTATCCTGATACTTTTTTTGGCCATATCGCCCAGCCCTACACTGGCTTCTCATTTCTCTATCTCTGTCTCTACATATATAAATAATATATTAAAGTGCTGGCAAAGTTACATGTTACACAATAATAAGCAGACCACTGCCTCCCCATTCTCTACAAGTCAGATGCGTATGGTTAAATAATGTAATGCATGCTATGTATGTGCATTTATGTGTAAATAAAACCCTGAAATAACAGTTTAACCCTTCACTATATTCACAAATAATATTATATTCACATATTAAGAGGTTATTGGTGGATTTGTCAACTCCGTCAGCTTTCAGGTCAGCTCCGTCAGACATGGAACCTGACGGAGTTGACGTCTGACGGAGTTGACGTAAGGGCAAGTATTTTCCCACCAAAACATGTATTGTACACTGCAGCTAGGTAGTTTTTCCTCAGTTGCTAGCTGTCCCAATAACCTCACTAAAATGCTTAAATTCAATCCACTATGGTTTAAAAAAAGTATCTTAACAGAAAGATGGTATTGACATGGTGCAGCTGTGACCATAGGAATATTGACATTGTTTGTCTAAAATATAAAAAAATGTAAATTGTACCAGAGCATGTGTGGTAGTGCTGCATTCACCACAGACAGGGAGATGAATAGGGGTCCTCAAGGATATAGCTGAACATGCCTTTTCCTGATTTAAAGAGCTTTATGAAAAAATCTGACGGAGTTGACAGAAACTGAGGACACAACTTTAATAGGCAGATATTTATGGAAAATATTGTTTGATGTTCACTTCATGCATTGTTTTTTATATTTATACCCCTTATTTTTTATTTGATATATATGTTTTCACAATTGTAGAGCTTTTTAAAAGTTTTTTGGGATGGTTAATATTGTAACCTCTTGCTGAGGACAAGTGCAATAACATGGACCATCTTACCACAGACCATACATTTAAACAACTTTTCCCCAAAAAGATAAAAAAGTTTATTCTAAAAATCAGATAGGTATATACAATTCCTTTAGATTTAACTTTGTAAGTATGTCATACATGATGAATTTCTTAATTTTTGCTATAAATTAGACTTTTCTATGTGGGACATGTTTTGTCCCGACTCTCAAGAATCAGTGATATATATATATATATATATATATATAGTAGTCAACATTTGAAGTGGATCAAAAAAGTCAAGAACGGGTATTGTTTAAAATTCATGTATAACTTTTATGAAAGGTTTTGATCCACTTCAAATGTTGACTACTGTATATATATAAATTTAATGAGAGGTTGTTTTTCTTCCAGAGAGCAAAGAGGAGGAGATTGAAATTTCCTTTGTCTGCCATCGGCCTGAAGGTCTGGAAACGCTGCAGGAGGAGACCAGTTTCAGCAAGAGCGAGCTGCAGTTCCTCTACAGGGCCTTCAAAAATGTGTGTTCCTCTACTAAAATAACATAAGGTGGAAAGCCAGAACATCAGCTGGGAATATCACCAACATATGGAACAAATAATTGTTACTATTTGGTCTAGGTTTCGATTTTTGTTTTAAATTCATGTTTATGTTATGTTGTGTGTATAAGGAGTGTCCCAGTGGAGTGGTGAACGAGGACATCTTTAAACTCATTTACTCTCAGTTCTTCCCACAGGGAGGTGAGACAGCATTGCTCCAATATACCTTCTGATTATATCTCTATATACCATATTTTTGTTAATAACATAATGTTAATTTCTTTTTATTTCAATGAATTATGAATTAATGCCTATATTTATAACAATCAATTAATGTCACAGTGCTGGCCTGGAAGGAGCAGAGGATCACCATTGCAGCAGATTTACTTTTATTTATAAAACTTAGGCTTTTCAGCAGGCGAGAATCAACATAACAGCTTTGCTAAAGTACAGACTAAAGCAGACTGTGAGGAGAACTAAAGCGAGGGCTAAAAACTAAACACAAGTGCTGCGTGCACATCATGCTGTCATTACCATCATTTGATTCGTGACGTTTTACTTGGAACTTTCATGTCCTGGAACTGGAAACTATGGGTTTCAATGAACAGGATCACTGTCAACGGCCAACTGAATCTGGTGATGCAGCGGTCACACGGTACAAGTAGGAGCTCTCAGAAAATTCCCAGTTTACAAGCTGCACGAGTAGTGAGTTGTGAGTTCTATGAGGACGTAAATGCTTTTTACAAGTTGAAATAATAATGATAATTACGTGATGGTGTAAACTCACCTAAGAAACAGGTGTGCAAAGCAATCAGTAACCATAGCAAAAAACAATGGCATAATCAGTAACCCTGGAAACAGAACATAAACCTGATCACCTACCTGAAGGTCTAGACTCCTCAGCTCTGATTTTTAAGTCTCCAAGCTCCGACGTCACTGAAACACAATTGTTTTCGCTTGAATTTTTATTATTATTTTACTTCCCTAAAATGTGTTTGGAGTAAAAAACATAAATCACAAAGATCTCAAACTTGGCTGGAGGATTCACTAATCATGTTCAAACAAAAAATAAGTATATCTTCCCAAAAATATGGGCTAGAATTAGAATTATTTCGCTAAGTCATTGAATGAGGTCCAACACTGCATATCTCTGATTCCGTTTTAATCTATAAAAAAAGAACTCTTTAACTCAAAACATCCTTCTCCTCCTAAGCCATTTGTCCTGTTCATATTACATGTATGGCCAGGGAATATGCATGTGATGTATTTAGCAATTGTGTGTCAACTTGTGTGTAACTCGAATTCTTTTTTTTTTCAACCCTGCCAGTTTTGGTTGTTTCCTTCCTTTTCCCAAAGTTCTTGGACCCAAACGATAGTCTTTTAATAGTAGGCAGAGTGTTTTTTTAATTCAAATCCTCTCTCTCTCTCTCTCTCTCTCCCTCTCTCTCTCTCTCTCTCTCTCTCTCTCTCTCTCTCTCTCTCTCTCTCTCTCTCTCAGATTCAACCAATTATGCACATTTCCTATTCGAGGCATTTGATACTAACAAGAATGGCTGTTTGAGTTTTCAGGTAAGCTGTAGCCTTTCGTTTGAGGTACTGGCATGATAATGTGAACATTTGAGTTTTCTTTCTAGACCAGTGGTTTTCAGTCCTGGCCCTATTTGTCTTTACACCTGATTCAGATCATCAGCTGGTAGAAAACTCTCCATGAACTCAACATGAACTCAACAAAGAGAAAGAAAATTAGAACATTAGAAGAATCTACAACACTCTCTACTATAGATTTATTTATTCAGCAGATTTATTTGTCTTCTTCTGTTTTATTGTTCATTTTACAGGAGTTTGTTGCTGGACTGTCACTCATCCTTAGAGGCTCAATGTATGACCGGCTAAATTGGGCATTTAATTTCTATGACAATGATAAAGATGGATTCATCACAAAAGAGGTTTGTTGAAGGGGTTATTAGTATTCACATGAATATATCGCATTGGTGTGTATAGAAAGACCAGTGTAAAAATATCTGTGTGTATGTGGTTTTGGTCTCTCAGGAGATGACGAAAATCATGAAGTCGATTTATGATATGTTGGGGAAGTACGTGTATCCATCCATGCATGATGGTATTCCCGGAGAACATGTGGAACACTTCTTTCAGGTAAACTCAAACACACAGGAAGTTCATTTCAATTCTTTCCATTAGAAACAAGAAGGCGTGTTCTCACGCCTCAATAACAGTCTAACAGAGGAGGGCAGGAGGGGGCTTAGGTGGGGGACACAGAGCAGGAACATAGGGCTAAGTTAAGAGCCTAGGGAAGGAGCCTAAGGGAAGGAGTAGCCTGCCGGAGCCTAAGGGAAGGAGTAGCCCGCCGGAGCCTAAGGAATGGAGTAGCCCGCCGGAGCCTAAGGGAAGGAGTAGCCCGCCGGAGCCTAAGGGAAGGAGTAGCCCGCCGGAGCCTAAGGGAAGGAGTAGCCCGCCAGAGCCTAAGGGAAGGAGTAGCCCGCCGGAGCCTAAGGGATGGAGTAGCCCGCCGGAGCCTAAGGGAAGGAGTAGCCGCCCGCCGGAGCCTAAGGGAAGGAGTAGCCCGCCGGAGCCTAAGGGAAGGAGTAGCCCGCCGGAGCCTAAGGGAAGGAGTAGCCCGCCGGAGCCTAAGGAATGGAGTAGCCCGCCGGAGCCTAAGGAATGGAGTAGCCCGCCGGAGCCTAAGGGAAGGAGTAGCCCGCCGGAGCCTAAGGGAAGGAGTAGCCGCCCGCCGGAGCCTAAGGGAAGGAGTAGCCCGCCGGAGCCTAAGGAATGGAGTAGCCCGCCGGAGCCTAAGGGAAGGAGTAGCCCGCCGGAGCCTAAGGGAAGGAGTAGCCGCCCGCCGGAGCCTAAGGGAAGGAGTAGCCGCCCGCCGGAGCCTAAGGGAAGGAGTAGCCGCCCGCCGGAGCCTAAGGGAAGGAGTAGCCCGCCGGAGCCTAAGGAATGGAGTAGCCCGCCGGAGCCTAAGGGAAGGAGTAGCCCGCCGGAGCCTAAGGGAAGGAGTAGCCGCCCGCCGGAGCCTAAGGGAAGGAGTAGCCGCCCGCCGGAGCCTAAGGGATGGAGTAGCCCGCCGGAGCCTAAGGGAAGGAGTAGCCCGCCGGAGCCTAAGGGAAGGAGTAGCCCGCCAGAGCCTAAGGGAAGGAGTAGCCCGCCGGAGCCTAAGGGATGGAGTAGCCCGCCGGAGCCTAAGGGAAGGAGTAGCCGCCCGCCGGAGCCTAAGGGAAGGAGTAGCTGCCAGAGCCTAAGGGATGGAGTAGCCCGCCAGAGCCTAAGGGAAGGAGTAGCCCGCCAGAGCCTAAGGGATGGAGTAGCCCGCCGGAGCCTAAGGGAAGGAGTAGCCCGCCGGAGCCTAAGGGATGGAGTAGCCCGCCAGAGCCTAAGGGATGGAGTAGCCCGCCAGAGCCTATGGAATCCCGTAGCCCGCCGGAGCCTAAGGGAAGGAGTAGCCCGCTAGAGCCTAAGGGATGAAGTAGCCCGCCAGAGCCTATGGAATGGAGTAGCCCGCCGGAGCCTAAGGGAAGGAGTAGCCCGCCGGAGCCTAAGGGATGGAGTAGCCCGCCAGAGCCTAAGGGATGGAGTAGCCCGCCAGAGCCTATGGAATGGAGTAGCCCGCCGGAGCCTAAGGGAAGGAGTAGCCCGCTAGAGCCTAAGGGAAGGAGTAGCCCGCCGGAGCCTAAGGGAAGGAGTAGCCCGCCGGAGCCTAAAGGGTAGAGGGACATGAAGTCCATGGCGCAGGTAGAGCGACAACTGACCAAGGCGAAGCCAGAGGGACGAGGAATGCCAGTGTAGTTGTAGGGATGATAGTCTTGGGTGGAGCCGACTGGTCGACAGGCCGAGGTGGAGTGACGAGATCTAATGGGTCGACACTCCAGGGCTGGACTGGCAAACACTGGCGAGCCCAGGGCACATCCAGGTGGGGAGGCAGAGCCAGCATGGAAGGAGCAGAAGGGCTGAGAGGAGAAGGTGCAGGAATTTCACGAATAACTCTAGGTAGACACAGGACCGACAAATCTCTCAGGAATTACACTCTTGGCCAACACAGAACAGGCAGACCTCTTAGTAATGTCCATCTTAGTGAACATGGAACAGGCGGTCATTTCTTAGTAGGTTGACTTAACACAGACCCAGGAGGTGGAAGTGGGAGGCAGGGCAGGAACACCGACTCCAGTAACTCTGTGCTGTAACAGGTTTAGTGTGACAAGACAAGCAGGATACACTCACTCTCAGTCAATCGGTAAAATCAGTAAATCTTCCTCTGCCACAGTAGAGGGGGTAGGGCTCCACTTCACCCCCTCAAACTCCACCAAGATTCCCTCTGGGACTGACGATGTGGCCAGCGCACACACCTGGTCAGACGTTTCTTCGGACTCTGGTTCCGGGATGATTCTTGGCACAGTCTCTTTCCTCACTGGTGCTGATATTGTAGTGGGCTCTGGCCCTGATCATATTTGATCAGTTCTTCTGTCACAGTCCGGTTGAAATAAAATGTGAGGAAACGATCTAAGCGCAGCAGTATAAAGTTTTTATCAAACAAAGAAAAACCAAACACTCAGGGCTTAAGAACAGAACCACTGACTCAGGGCTTAAGAATAGAACCACCGGGGTAGGCTATATCGGAACGAGAACTGACAAAGAACTGAAAGAAACATTGGGCTTAAATACACTACTCAATTAAATGAACCACAGGTGTAACTGAATCAGTAACCAAGGCAACAAACATGGTAATTAAGACAGGCTGGAAAACTAGAAAAAAGCAAACATGCATAAAACACAGGAAAACTGGACATAACCCTGACATCTATATAGAATCCCTGGTTTCTTGACTTAATTTTAAAGAACCCGTGTCATGTTTAACATGTTGTTTTAATTCTTTCCGGTGATAAAGTATGTTAATTAATTGTTTAATTCATAAAATGTAATCAAAATAAAAAAAGATTTTAAACAAAATTAACTGAAACTAAATCTATAAAATTATCCCATGATGGGAACCGCTAAAAGGCTCTATATATGAAGCGCCTGAGAGAACCCTTTAAGCTTCTATATAGAACCTTTTATAGAATAGCGAATGAAGCAATTGTAAGATGATGACTTTGACAAACTGCATTTGCACTAAATGCATGACTGGAAATGTAAGACTTCAAGTCATCCTAAACTTGATATTTTTTTCCCAGAAAATGGACAGAAACCGTGATGGAGTGGTCACCATTGAGGAGTTCATGGAGTCATGTCAAAAGGTTAATCTCTATCACTCATTACTGTTATCCGAATGCAATACACACAAATTCAGACATAAAATACTTCAAGGGAGAATTGCAGAAAGCAGGTTTAACTTAACATGACATTAATCCTGAGTTCATTAAGCAGCAGGCATTGTCCCTTTAACTCATAACCAGTATAACTGTGTACTGTGGCAAGCCTACGCATCACACTAAATAGCTTTTTTTTGTAAAATAAATAGATCAAATGTATACAGAAAACTAAAACGACGCTGAACCATGAACAGAGAAAACTTAGAGCTTAAATACACAAAAACAAAAAGTAATCAACGAAACTAAGAACAGGTGTAATACTAATGAGAAACTATGGAAACTTACTAGCAAACAGAACTAACTACCAAACCGAAACAGGGAACAGAATGAAAACAAAACCAATAAAAGAACGAGAAAGCTGAGGTATACAGCTTATTACTCCGGGATAACTAACCCAGTTTAGTTGTTAAATCTGCTTTCTGTAATATCCCACAGGAAAATGTGACTCTTGCCAATTACTCTTCTTTCTTTTCTGTTTATTTGAGGATGAGAATATCATGCGGTCAATGCGTCTGTTTGACAGCGTCTTTTAGGATTTACTGCCCGGCTGTGAATTTCAGAACCACTTTCTTCTCTCTCCATCAAGACGTTATACGTTTCCCATAACATCAGTCTGCAAATATATGTTTTGGTTTTATCCATATGTTTATTTAATTTTTTATTCTATTTCATTGTTCCAAATGCCAGAGACGGTTAAAGTTGAAAAGGGTCATGCTCTTGCGTGTGATAGGAGAATATTCAGGTGATTAGTATAGAGCTCAATGGGTAACCACGGTTCTGATCATCTTCTTACTGTGTTTAGCTGTATTTGCTGTGTTTAAATCTAAGGGCTCTATTTTAACGATCTGAAACGCAAGTATCAAGCGTGAAGCCCAAGTAACTTTGTGGGCGGGTCTTGGGCGCTGTTGCTATTTTCCCGGCGGGATAAATGACTCTTGCGCCCGACGCAAGTTTAAAAGGGGTTGGTCTGAAATAGCTTCATTATTCATAGGTGTGGTTTGGGCGTAACGTGAAATAAACCAATCAGAGCGTCATCCAACATACCCTTTAAGAGCAGGTGCGCATGTTGCATGGCGGATTGTTATTATTATGGCGCATTTACCAGGCGCGCGCCAGGAGCGGTTCACAGCCGAGGAGATCGATTTTTTTTTTTCCTGGTTCTTGATGGACAAACTAATTGATGTCCTTATATACGTGTCTTGCCACTATTGGGCAAACAGGTCTGATCCGTCATTACTACAATTAGCCTGAAAAATTTGGGTAAATGTGTAAGCTAGATTTAGGCCTACATTTTTCACATCTTCATGGACACCACAATGATTTCCCTCATGTGTTAATATTTTTCCTTGTTATAATGTATGATTTGCAAAAATAAAAACTGCTGCATCTGTGTTGACGAGAGAATCAAAGTGTATGTGCGCGTTGTGCACCCGCTACATTATGGCCAAGCATGCGCGCTTAAAATAGCATTATGAACAACGCGCAACGCACCGCTGACTTTAAACCAGGTGTTTTCTGGTCAGTGGCGGAATTGTTTTCTGGAACCGCAAAATAGCACTAGGGAATGTTTGCGCCGAAACACGCATCCTTTTTGCGCCGACCCGCCCAGGGAGCGCAAGTTCATTTCCTAGTTTACCGACGTGCGTCTGTGGAGGGAAAAGCAAAATAGGAATGATACATGCGTCAGTGTACAAAGTCATTTGCGCCGGGTGCAAGATAGGGCCCCAAGAACGCTCATTGGTTTCCAGAGTGTTTGGATTATAGCTGACAAGCTTGTTAGGTAAACATCCCCATTGAGTGCTGTTTACCCCATTGAGTGCTGTTTACCCCATTGAGTGCTGACCAGGGGTCTCAGTTTATTATTAACACTATGGCTGCATGCTATGTCTGCTCTGGGCGCATGGATTTGATGGATGCTCACACCCAATGTCCTACATGTTTGGGTATTGATCACCTCCAGGAGGCTCTAACAGATCCTTGTCCCGAGTGTAGCATCCCAGACCGAGCATCAAGCACCGGCGGGTGATGTTCCAGTAAAGAGGTTGATGGTAGGGAGACATGTATGCCTACTTCTCCGTTAGCTCCGTCTCGCTGGCTGCTTTGGACTCCTTGGTTGAGCCTGAGCAAGGTGAATATTCCTTATTGGAAGACACATCATTTCCATTGTCCCAGTCTCAACAGTCCCATAGTGATGAGGTCTCGACCTCTGGACCCACCTTTCCCAGTTCTGGGTCCTTCAAACCTTGTGCGCTGTCCAGTTTCTCGGCCAGAGAATTTCTTAATGCCGGTTTGCCCCAACTTTAAAGGGATACTCCACTTTTTTTGGAAATAGGCTCATTTTACAACTCCCCCAGAGTTAAACAGTTTAGTTTTACCGTTTTCGAATCCATTCAGCCGATTTTCTGATATTTAGAAGAATACCAGTAACCAGACAGTTTCTGGTCACATTGACTCCCATAGTATATTTTTTTTTTCCTACTATGGAAGTCAATGAGACCAGAAACTGTCTGGTTACTGATATTCTTCTAAATATCAGAAAATCGGCTGAATGGATTCGAAAACGGTAAAACTCAACTGTTTAACTCTGGGGGAGTTGTAAAATAAGCCTATTTCCAAAAAAAGTGGAGTATCCCTTTAAGGATGTAGTTGTTTGTGGATGTTGTTTAGCCCAGCAGCTGGACCGGACCGGACCGGACCGGGTGGCACGTACTTTGGCGATGCACAGGAGATTGGTCTTGGTAATATGCCTCCAGTGGAGACATGTATATCTTCCTTCGTAGAGTCCCCTGATGAAGCCCTCAAACAGAATCTTTGATGTTCCAACCCAAAATGCAGACACACCAATGACCTGGAACTCTTTAGCTCACTTGATGCTTTCACTTTATTTAGCTATGACTAATGGTAGGGGAGCGCGGGGTACAACCTAACGCGGGGTTAAATGTATTTAATTTGTGGTTTAATTTGTTGTATTTAAAGTTTTGATAAGATTTTGTGAAGATACTGGACAAAGAGTGTTTTGACACCATGCAAGTACATTTTTTCATCATAGGTTTTTTCGGTTTCTGAGTTGGGTGTGTACGTCACCAAATCTAACTTTATATTACCTCAATCACTGTCTTGTTGGCTTAAACATAGCACCGTTTTGAAACATGTCAGCAACTCCTAGCAACTGTTAGCTAGACTTAAAATATTTTTTACACAGCGGGGTTAGTGTAGCACAGTGTTACAACTAAGCCACCAAGTGTACAATGATACACTTTGTTGGACTTTCACAAACAATGTTGGAATTTAATTTTTTTTTATTTCGTTTACTATGCATTGATGTGTTTTTAATTAAAAATATTGCCTGTTTTTAATGCAATAAACCCTTTAAAATTGTATTTTAAGCTTGTTTTTATTATTATTACTGCTATTATTAATAATAATAATAATAATTTTACATGCAGCAGCCACACACAAATGTAATTCAAATGCAATTACAATATTGGATGATTTTATTTAGCAAAACTGTGCAGCCCTTTCCTATATCTCTATCCATGATATTGATCCATAATAGAAGGATGATTGGATGAGGGATGGATCTATGGATATCTATCTATACAGATGCACAAACAATATCAAACTATACAGATAAAATAGTACTGAATTATCTGTTACACACAAGTGTTACAACTAACCCCTCTGTCTGTTACAGTTAACCCAGCATATGGGCTAAGTTGTAACGTGCACTTCTGTCACTTTCAGTGCAACTGTACGAAAATGGTAGGTCCTAGAAAAAAACTTTAAGTGTTCATTTGTAGCAGAAATGTGTATGTTGCTTGTGTAAAAAAATTAAATTATTACTTTTTTTAATAATTGAGCCAAAACCAAAATGTAATAGGTTGTGCCCCGCTCTCCTCTACATCATAACTGGTGTTCAGAGTCTTACGAGCCTCTCGATCCAGCTCATATTAAGCATCTCTCTACAAAGACTGCCTTTCTTTTGGCCATAACATCAGCCAAGAGGGTCAGTGAGTTCCACAATGCATTTGCTGGTGACCAGAGGATAGTCATGCTTTGCCCAAGCCCAGATTTTTAGCCTAAGGTGTCAACACAGTTTGCTCACTATTGTGTGATTCTCCCTTCTGATGATGCTCCTAATCCAGCACTGTCCAGCTCAAGCATTACGGAGATATATGTCAACAACAGCGTTGTGGGATATTTGTTTATCTGTTTTGGTCCCTGTCGGAGAGGTGCGTCCTTGTCTAAGCAACGGCTCAATCTCATTGGCGGGTAGACACCATTCCCAATGCTGTTACAACGTCTGTGAAGTGCCATACTTCTTGGTATCTCCCTATCAGTCACATGGGCATCACCTTCCACATTTACAATATTTTACTGGATTAATGTTGCCTCGCCGACTTCAGTTCGCTCTGCTGTATTACAGACACTGTTTAGAGCAGTGTTTCCCAACCCTGTTCCTCGCGGCACACCAACACTGCGTGTATTCTTTGTCTCCCTAATCAAACACATCTGATTCAACTCATTAGCTCATAATCTCATGGGTTAATGAGCTGATGATTTGAATCAGGTGTGTTTGATTAGGGAGACAAAGAATACACGCAGTGTTGGTGTGCCGCGAGGAACAGGGTTGGGAAACACTGGTTTAGAGTTCAGTGCTTATGACTTGTTGAACAGTCTCTGGCGGCCTGGAACTGAAATAGAAAGCTGGTTACTGATATGTCCTCGATATGTCATTGGTCAAGGTCAGGTGAGACTGAATTCAATTTGCATTTATTTGTATAGCGCTTTTCACAATACATGTCTTTTCAAAGCAGCTTTACAGAAAATGCATGAGTCCACATTACAATTTAGAGTGATCTGTTATCAGAGGAAACTGTATAAGTTATGTATTTCATATCTTTTTAAACCCCATTTTATGTTTCACATGCGATGCTTGCACTTCTCTGTTTGGAGAATACTAATATATTTGAGTATAAGTCGAAATCTTTATCTGCATGTGTCCAACTCCATTTCTATCACGACATCATATGGTTAGGGTCCATTTCTGTTTTCTTTCTTTTGAATCACTGAATGGATGAATCACTTAATTATCAGCTATAATAAGAGTCAGCCTGTAGCTCATACAGTCAGGCTGTGTTCTGTTTTGCATCTTATTGTTACATTTCTGTATTATGTATGACTTGAATGCTACTGTTAAATACCTATACTTTACCTGAAAACTTAACGACTCTTTGCTTTATAATTATTGCTTTATATAGTTTATATAACTATTTTATATTTATATAGCATTATCATGAATTCAGATGTTGGTCTTATTACCCACCTCTTGAAGATATCTTGAGTTTTCAATGTCACTTATTCAATAATTCCATGTAAATATTATATTCTGTATTTTTGTATTTACACATTTCTTGTATTTTAATTAAATACATTTCTCACACCTGTTTTTTTGTATTTTATTTTAAAACATTTGATAAGGAAGTGTAACAAAACACTTTTTGATGTATTTGTGGCCATGTCTGCTCATCGTGCCTTCCTCTTCTTCTTCTTCTTCATCAGCATCTTCCTCTTCTTTTTCTTTGTGTCAATATGCTGAATAATGGGGTAAAATCATACCCATATATTGTATTGTTATATATTGTGTTGACTACGCCACAAAGACATCGTGGGGATGGTCAACCAAGGCAGGCTAGGCCTAGGAGTTATAACCAGAGCTAGGTGGAGAGATGCTAATGCCGAAGGTCGCCGCAGCCTAGTCCAGGAAGATCTCCGTATGGTGGAGGAGGAGGATAGGCAAGCGAGGGCAGCAGCCATGAAAAATCAGGGTAGGTGGACATGTTGGGGTGGTGTCCAAGGAAGACCATTGGGGTGGAGGGATATGTGCGGCATGGAGGATAAGAGGATAACATTCTCCACATACGATGTGCTACCAACACCAGTGAATCTCCATCGTTGGGGGTTGGTTAAGAGCCCAGACTGCACGCTGTATGGGAAACCGGCAAGCCTTGAACATGTGTTGTCATCATGTCAGGCTAGCCTGGCTGATGGCAAGTTTAGATGGAGGCATGACCAGATACTTGCCGTGCTAGCTACAGGCCTGGAGGAAGAGAGAAGGAAGACCCACAAAAGCACGAGGACGACAGCACCCCTTTCGATCAGGTGTGTTAGAGCAGAGGAGAGCTCTAGTGGGAAATCATCTGGCACAGGAATCCTGACATCGGCTACTGACTGGGACATCACCTCTGGAGACAGCTCAAGTTTCCAGAGGAGATCACTACCTCAACTCTCGGACCAGACATAGTTCTGTGGTCCAGAGCAACAAAACAGGTGGTGCTGCTTGAACTGACTGTGGCATGGGAGGAGAGGATAGAAGAGGCCCATGAGAGAAATCTCGGGAAGTACCAATCGCTCACCCAACAGTGCCAGCAGGAGGGATGGCGGGCATGGAACTTGCCAGTGGAAGAAGGCTGCCGAGGATTTCCTGGGCAGTCACTTTGGAGCGCCCTGTCCAGACTTGGACTCAGCAGGAGACGGCTCATAGCGAATATCACAAGAAGAGCAGAGACAGCATCGAGATGGGCTGTGACTGAAGCGCTGCGAGCGATGGAACAACCCAATGGGTAGGGAGGGAACATAAACGAGCACTGGCTGTGGAGCCCAAGGGGCCGAGGGGGCTGGGGTTAGCTGTCAAGCCCTCTGGAGGAGTGTGGGTTAATTGACGAAACACTGTTGAAGGAGGGTACCCACCTGATGACCCGAAGAAAGCACCTTGGGCCCACACCACAAAGCTCAGCGGGTTGGACTTGTAATGCGCGAGTGTTGGCCATCACCTTAAATAGGCGGCTGGGACTACACCCAGCCATTGAGGTGAGAGCGATGATCCCATCGTATTTCAGACTATTGACAACACATCCATTAAATATTTACCATTGTATCTTCTGCATAAAGGGATGTTTTTAAATAAACACTGACAAAAAATCAGGCACACAGGATTCCTAGCGGCATGTCAATATCCACGATCACTGGATCTTTGGTAAGTTGTAAGGAACACTATATCGAGTCCAACCTTTAGTTTAAACCGATAATCCCTCATTTTACACACATTTTTGAAGTTTCCCCTATTAAATCCAGTCATGCAGCAGTCACTCAGTCCGGCTGAACACTTTATGCATTAGGCAAGGGGAAAAAATTATACATGCAAATACATCGGAATTGTGTATTATTTGTGTTTTCAAGTGCAGCTGCTTTTACATGTCAGACGGCAGACTGATCTCATCAAATGGCGTATGTATGACACGCCAATTCGTATTTCCATTTTTGGCGTGCTATCAACACGCATAATCACTTTTCAGCGTGTTTAAGAACGCCGTTGACTTAACGTTACATTACTGTATATATAAATATATGACCTACCCCAACCCGTCCCTAAACCTACCCGTCACTGGGGTTAATACCATTTATGAGTCTTCCCCTACCATCCTAGGAGAAAAAATATCGCTCGCCAGATGTAGATCTAGGTTTTTCTTCGTTTCGCTCGGACATTTAACGGCGTGGACATACACGCGGAATCACTCGGACATTTAACGGCGTAGACATACACGCATACACGCGAATAACTCAAAATGCGTATAGATAACACGCCACTTGACTTGAAAGTGGCGTGTATGTTTACGCAAAAGTCATGATGTCATGTTGCAGACGGACTGAATGTCCTCCTGTCCCTCTCTCTGAGACTCCACCTGAAGATCTGAACACAACACACACATTATATCTAGTCCTGCTGTCATACACTGATTATTATTCAACATATTTATAATGCACAGAAGAAGAGATAAACCTCATGAAAGTCACCGGTGACAGCAAGAGTCACGCCTGGATCACCAATGCCTTTTTTCATAATTTTTATCAGCGACGAGTCTGAGATAACATGTGCTCATTCTTCAGTGTCACATGACTCAGTTCTGCTGTTTATCTCCCAGACACTGACTGTATTCAGGGTCCTCAGACAGATCCTGAAGCTCTCATGTCACTCAGTCACATCTGCGTTCCTGTAGCTCAAACAGTAGAGCGTTGACGCTTGCAATGCCATGGTCATGGGTTCGATTCCTAGGGAATGCAAGAACTGATAAGAATGTAAATGTGTACCTTGAAATGCAATGTAAGTTGCTTTGGATAAAAACATCTGCCAAATGCGTAAATGTATATGTTGTAATGGGCCTTTGGTCCAGTAGGGTATGTATAAGTGCAGTTCACTGTAACGCACATTCCAACCAGCACTAGAAACACAGAAAATATCAATAATGAATATGTATTTTTATCATCAGTTACATTGAGCTTGTGAAGAAGGGGCTTTGCAGCTCATGGTAAGAGTCTGTCATGGGAAAAACACTCTCCAACAGAGATGGTGAGGACGTGTGAGTGTGTTTCCTGTAAACGCTCTTGAGCTGCATGTGTAATTTCAGTTTTAAAAGACGTGTTAAAAAAAGGGGAACCACATGTGTGTGAAAGTATTATGTTCATTGTGGGTTAAATAATAACCCAGCAAATAATAAATGTAAAAAAAAAAATCATTTTGGAGTTATAGTAGTTCAATTCAATATCATGCGTTATGGTAATTCAACTGACAATACTGTTCCATGGAGCAGGTTTACCCTTTTAGAATAGCACACATTACAATGACCAAACAAGCCATGTTAAGGTCAACCTCACATAAACACACTCAAGAAAAAAAAGCTCACCTGTCTAATAAAACACATTATATTAAAAGTGTCTTTTGTGTTTCTCCATGGTTTCTACGGAAGTAAATTTGGAATTTGAGGTTAACACGGATATGATGTCATTGAGAGGTGATATGATGTCATTGAGAGGTGATATGATGTCATTGAGAGGTGACACAATGTCCAGGGGCGATTCTAGGATTTTATAAATGGGGGGGCACAGGGGGGACCAAGAACCAGTTAGGGGGGGCCCATGGGAAATCAGCTAGAAAATTCAACTAGAAATAAATACCTGTTTAGAAAATATTAAACGCGATTTAAAAAATCTTTGCAATGTACATGTGGTACTGAACAAGAGCCTGAAAATTATTTTGTATTTTACATGTATTGGACCACACAGTTTTGTTCTTATAAATAAATTCGGGTTCGGGGACATGCTCCCCTGCAAGAAAATTTTGTACATTTTAAGGTTAAATGCATCAATCTGGTGCACTTTGAGAACTCAAAATTAAGAGCTTCAACCAGCTTCAACCCATGAACTGTGACATTGAACAAAGGAAAAGCATTGACTTGTACCTGGACATTAAAGAGGGCTCAAACATCTTTTTAGTTATGATATAGAGTCTCAGTCTACATTACATCGTCACTGGTGTTTTAGGATGCCAAACAATTATTATAATAATGTAATAATGATTTATATAATTATTCCTATTACGTAAAATCCATATCGGCAGTAAATGTAAATGTAAATGGAAATTTCAAAAGTATATTTTACTTACACTATTCTTAGAACACTACTTACACTACCGATCGCGTGAACAATCATGTAGATGAATCATCAAATCATGCAGCACAAACAGAATGCATATAGGCTACTTAATTACAGTCTTGTGCTGTTTTATAAAAGACACAAAGCCATATCACGGTTTTTATTTTAGTTTGTTGGCAAAATATAACGCTAGAGACCTTTATGGTAGGCTATACATTTTACATCTGTGTTGGGAAAAGGAGGAAGAGAGAGTTCGGTAAAAGGCGGATTCGAACGGGTCGAACGCATCATCAAAAGCTGCTTTCAAGCACCCCACGCCACTGCAGATATAATACCGTGAGTCTTTAAAACAACAGAAAAAGTAAACTATTAAAAATGTATAAAAATAGATTTTTTAGGTCGTGTGCGCTGCCGCGGAATAACACTGACAAGTCATCTCTATTCAGTCTGCCGAAGTTACGTTAGCTGATCTAACGTTACTGGCTTGATCAGTCACACATGAAAGTAATCAGACTAACACATACGGTGCGATATTTCAAAATATATATGTAACTGAGTGTGTATGTATGTACCATAAACAATGACGTGTCGAGGTATCTCTCTCTCTCCAACTTTTTGAAAAACGCGGACCTGTGATTCTGCTTTGCGACTCGCAAATCAAGCAGTGATTGACAGCGCTCTGATCCAATGGCGTTGGGCATTGTCATGTTAACAGTAAATCTAGTCCAATGATGTTGGGGGGGCACCAGGGGGGGCCAATCATATTCCAGGGGGGGCCAGTGCCACCCCGTGCCCCCCTTCTAGACACGCCCCTGACAATGTCATGTCCCGTTACACTCGTCACAACTGCTGATTTCTCTGGATTTAAACATTGTAGTCCCACAGACTAAGAGTCTTATCTAGCCAAACCATCCATCATTTTCTAAAAAAATTACACATTTATATACTTTTTTACCACACATGCTGGTCTTGCTCTAGCTGTGATGCGACACACATTACGTCATCAGGGTGAAAGGTCACGTGTGTTCCGGTTCAGAAATGTAGAGTAGAGCGAAAAACTCATTCATCTCATTTCCAACTTCAAAATTGTCATCATTGTTTTACCATTTATTTATTTTGCAAAGGGCGTTTGACTTTGCACGTTCTTGCAGGGTATATACAGGAATCATGGAGTTAAATTTAAGACCTTTTTTAAGACCCCCTCCATACATTTTAAGACCTCAATACCACTTCAAGTTTTAACCGTTAACCGAAGTGTGAAAATAAACCAGATATGTCCAGTATCCACATTTAATCAGTATCCACATTGTATCAGTTTATAAATCAGGGAACGGTAGGTATAAGGGACGTGGAATGTTTTAAAACATCTCCAAGCAGTTATGTAGGATTGGAGGGTCCTGGGAGAAACTGCTTGGAGGATAGTGGTCGAGCGATGCGTCGAGGAGGGGTTTTAGTGGGTGGGTTACGGGAATATCAGTTCTGAATAGCGAGGTACTGGAGTTGGGAATTGGTCCGCCTCTGGAGCTAGCATCCTGAATTTCTGAGAGGATCTGTGCTCGGATGCTTTGGGACACTGGTGGTGGTTCCATTGTGACGGCATTGGACGGGACGGGCATCGGAGTTGCTGTGAAGAGAGAATATTGTGACTTGGATTGAATGAGAGAGCTGGGAAGGGTAAGAGCCAGGGCTGCGAATGTTGGCGGCGGCCTCACGCTTGGATTACCCACTGTGGCTTGAAAAGGAAAGTTAGTTGGAGGATAGAAAGGAAAGGAAGGGTGGTAGTATGAAGAGTGGGCTTGTGTTGCAAGCGGAGGCGGGCTCGCTCTTGTTTGAGCTACTGGAGCTGCAGGTCACTGGATGTGGGCGGGGTTTTAACCTGTTGGTATACGGTTCGATGGGCGAAGCGAGCCGGATCTTGTACGGGAGGATGGCGGTGGTGACTGGGCAGGTGACTTTTGGGCCCTGCGGGCTCTGCTCTGCCTGTGAGTCGTCTTGGGAGTTGGTGTGGACTTTGGAGTGTGGTTGGCTGACTGTAAGGTAACGTACAGATCATACAGCTCCGCTTTGTTCATTTTCTGCAAAGCCTGTATGTCTGAATTACCCAGCGCTTGCCTCAATCCAGCTACGGTTCATTTCCCAATAGGTGGGATCGTCGGGACGGCCGAGCGGTAGGAGGAGGATGGAAGTCTTGCCGGGAGCGGCGAAGACTGGCCTCGACGTCTTGGTGAGAGCAGGGCTGTTCGGGCCGGTGTGCGGCCGTATGAAGAAGCCTGGGGCTCAGGTGCGATGACCGGCGTAGGAGGGATGGTCGTGGGACCGGTGGGATGCAAAGGCGGATCCCTGGGGATGTTTGCTTCTTCGTCAGATGAAGAGTTTAAGCATTGAGACATGGTAGCGGAACGGCGTACTAAGAAGCTGCTAAAGTGCTGCTAAACTGTCAATGGATTGAGGTAAGGTAAGGATCTTTATTGTCATTATGCTTGCACATAACAAAATTTTTGTATGAGACTATCGGCTTTAAGAAAAGTGACACAGCAATTATATAAACACAAACAATTCTATAACACAAACAGTTATATAACACAAGCAATTATAAAGCCAACTTTTAAATAGAAATATAAAATAGAAATAAAAATAAATAAATAAAAATAAAATACCTCAAGTAAAAACCAAACACTAAGTATATTCAATAGCAGCAAAGTGAATATATACTAAAGTGTTAAAATCAACGTTTTTTTAAAAACGTAGTGCAGACAAATCAGAGTCTTTTCATCAGTAGAAATAAGTGTGCAAGTGAGTGAGTGAGTGTGTGGCTTATATAGAGAAGTTGCATGTTTGTATGACTGCGAGGGAATGGAGCTTTCTTAGCTCTGGGAAAAAAACTGTTTTTGAGTCTGGTTGTGGTGGTCTTGATGTTTCTGTACCGCCTTCCCGAAGGAAGTGGTACAAACAGTCCATTTCCCGGGTGGATGGGATCCGCCACGATGCGGCTAGCCCTCTTCCTGATTCGGACAGCATATATTGTGTCCAGGTCTGGTAGATCGCAGCCCATAATCCTCTGAGTAGTTCTCACCACCCGTGTCAAGTCCTTCCTTTCCTTTGCGGTGCAGCTGCCATACCACACCGTTGCATTTAAACAAAGTATGCTTTCTATTGTAGCCCTGTAGAAGTTCTTGAGCAGCTGAGGGCAGAGTCCAGTACGTTTTAACTTCCTGAGGAAGAAAAGACGTTGTTGCGCCTTCTTCACCAGGTGTGATGTATTAACCGACCCGGACAGGTCAGATGAAATATGGACGCCCAGGAACTTAATACTATCCACACTCTCCACTGCGTCCCCCCTTATACAAAGAGGAGCGTGCCTTGTCTTCCTGGACCTTCTGAAGTCCACTATGACCTCCTTGGTCTTGTTGGTGTTTAAAATAAGATTATTTGTTGAACACCAATATATCAGGTGCTGGATCTCCTCTCTGTATTGAGTCTCATCATTGTCAGATATGAGACCCACCACGGTGGTGTCGTCCGCAAACTTCACAAGCGTGTTTGTGGAATGAATAGCAAAACAGTCGTGAGTAAAAAGGCTGAAGCGGGCCGGGCTGAGCACACAGCCCTGAGGTGTTCCAGTGTTCAGGATCAGAGTGGAAGATGTGAAGTTCCCTATCCTCACCAACTGTGGACGATTTGTGAGAAAATCCCTGATCCAGGAACACAGTGAAACTGATAGTCCCAGGTTGTGGAGCTTCAGCACTAGCTTGTCTGGGAGAACAGTGTTAAAAGCTGAGCTGAAGTCCACGAATAGCATCCTATAACATAAGTGTTGGGGTGCTGCAGGTGTGTCATGGCTATATGGAGTGCTAGCGAGACAGCATCCTCCGTAGAGCGGTTCCTCCTGTAGGCGAACTGAAAGCTGTCGAGACCATCAGGGATAGCATCTCTGATGTGATTAAGGAGGATCCTCTCAAAACACTTCATGATTACTGGGGTTAGGGCAACTGGACGATAATCATTGAGGCATGTGCTCACTGATTTTTTTGGCACAGGCACAATGATAGAGGTTTTGAGACAGACAGGGACCTTAGCAAGCTGCAGGGACAGGTTGAAAATGTCCAGGAAAACTCCTGCCAGCTGGTCAGCACATGATTTCAGAGCCCAACCCAACACCTTGTCTGGACCTGCAGCCTTGTTGATATTGATGTTCTTTAGAGTAGAACACACTTGGTGCCGCTGCAGGACGAGGGGCTGATGCTGCTCCTCTACTTGGGGGAGGTGCACAGTCTCTCTGCTGCTCACTGAGTCAAAGCATGCAAAGAAGCTGTTCAGGGTATCTGGCAGAGTGGGGTCATGGCTGACCTGCCGGTCACTGTGCTTATAGTCCGTAAGGGTTCTTATACCTCTCCACATATTGCGTGGGTTGTTGTTATTAAAGTGCTTCTCAATGCGCTGTTTGTACTTGAGTTTTGCCAGTTGGATACCCTTTTTCAGTTCTTTCCGGGCCCTGCTGTAAGCCAGTCTGTCTCCTGACCCGTAAGCTGCATCCCGGGCTTTGAGCAGGTGCCGCACTGTACCATCCAACCATGGCTTCTGATTGGGAAAAACCATGATGGTCTTAGTAGGCAGGACAACGTCAGTGCAGAAATGAACATAGGACAGAACAGCAGAAGTATATTCCTCAAGATTAGCACCCTGCTTGAACACATCCCAGTCTGTATGCTCGAAACAGTCTTGTAGTGCTGAGGAGGCCTCCTCAGTCCAGATCTGCATGGTTCTAGTTGTGGGTTTAGTCCTGCAGATCAGAGGTTTATAAGCCGGGATCAGCTTCACTGTAATGTGATCTGACATGCCCAGGTGTGGGGCTGCATAAGCTTTATATGCTCCCGGAATGTTACAGTAGACCTGATCCAGTATGTTATTTTCTCTGGTTGGAAAGTCAATGAATCTGTAAAATTTGGAAAGCACTGATTTCAGTTCTACATGGTTAAAGTCCCCAGCTACAATCACTGCCGCCTCTGGATTTGCGTTCATTTGTGTGCTAATCAGACAATACAGCTCCTCCAGTGCTACTTTAGCATTTGCTCTCAGTGGTAAATAAGCTGCTATGATTATAACAGAGCCGAGTTCTCTGACCAGTTTGAACAGTCTGCACTTCACTGCCAGATATTCCAGATCAGGGGAGCAGAATGTCCCGATAAGATTAGTAGCAGTACACCACAAGTTATTAATGTAAAGCACCAAACCTCCGCCTCTGTTCTTCCCTGAAGCTGTGGTCCTATCGGCCCGGAACAAAGAACGGCCCGCTAGCTCTACTGCAGCGTCGGGTATGTTGTTATCCAGCCAGGTCTCTGTGACGATCGCCACACAGCAGTCCATCCTCCGCGAAGCGAACCTCAAGCGGATCTCGTCCAACTTGTTGGTGAGAGACCTGGCATTCGCGAGGAAGAGGCTGGGCAACGCCGGTCTGTGTGGATTAGCATATAGCCTAGCACGCAGCCCGCTCCGCGCTTACCCCGCTTTTGTTTACGGTGTCTTCTTCGTCTCCTGAGCCACAGAGGGGGGGGTAGTGAAAGCTCAGATGAGCCGCTGCAGCTCCGGTGGTATAGAATCCAGCTTTGGGGGTGCATAAAATCCTGATTTTTTTTCCAGCGGCAACATTTCAGCCCTACCGTATTGTATTTTTTTTGCAAGTCCTTGAATAAGCGACGAAGACACATACAAAAACATACAAAGAAACAAAAAAAGCCGAGAGCTCCGAGCCGCTGCGTGCGCACGCGCCGCCATAAGGGATGAGGTGAGACTGCGTCTATATATACATTCTTATCATTGATTGTTGAGTGCTCTCCACTCGTGTTAATTATTTAAATGTACTCCTCCCGAACTTTGTTAATAAAACATCATATAACAAGCATCAAAATGCTGCAACAAGTGATGTGACATTTGAACCGAGGCGTCGGAGCTTGTGTCGACAAAAAATGGGCGTGCAAGATGAAGCAGCGAGTTAACGTGAAAATCACGTGACTAATGATAAATGAGGCCTCGGTTTGTGTGTATATGTGTGCTTCTCAATATCCCTCCTCGCTCCTCCGTCCTCCATCCTATGACCCGGGAACCGATCGAGCTCAGCCATCTTGAAGGACATCTCAATTCTCTAATTGCACTGCTAGGATCGAGGAGTGAGGAGCTTCCTAAGAAGTCAGTTCACTGGTTCAGAATTAATTAATTTGTCTGCTACTTCTTTGCACAGTAGCTAGGTGTCAATAGTGACCAATGCAGAATGAAGCTTTGAGTAATAAACCTTTGGGTGAAGCAATGGTCTGCAAGGTCTCAGTGGTTCAGGAAGCCTCATTTTGCCATCACTATCTGCAACAAAAAAGGAACATAACATTACGCTTAGAAAACAGTAAACGAAACCACAAAAGCAGTTACTACCTTGCCTTAGCAGCTTGCGTTTTCCACTGCAATAATCATCAGCTCGCTCCTGAATGATCTAAGAGCCCAGCTTCCTGTTCATCTTCTACTCTTCTGATCATTTGTCTCCCTTTAAATTAGTTCTTTCACCTGGTCTAAGTTGTGTGACAATTATTAATCCTAGCACGCTTTCCGGTAATGCCTCGCACAATTCTTCCCCAGGTCTTAGTGTCCCCCTACCTACTTCAAAAAGCTTATTAAAGTGGGGTTTGTCAGTGTGCCATACAGGATTGTGTTCTGCCTGACAGAATAAAGACAAAAAATCAGGTTTTGAAATGTTTTTTGCATAGGAAATGCCAGGAAATGTTTTAAACATGTTATAAGAAGTGCTAATGGTGTTTGGTTTGGAAAGACTTTTCTTATGATGGACAATCGTTTATTCAATTCAATTCAATTCAAGTTTATTTGTATAGCGCTTTTCACAATACACATTGTCTCAAAGCAGCTTTACAGAAAGTGCATTTCAGAAATGTACAAAGAAAAATACAGTTAGTTAATCATGTATAAATTTAGGCATAACATATCGCCGGTGTTTAGTCGTCTCTTCACAGGCGTCGAGTCGTCTCTCCACAGGCGTTTAGTCGTCTCAACGCAGGTGTTGGGGCATCTGAAGTCTTTCGTGAGAGGCTGGATACAAACTGGAGCTGACGAACGCTATTTACCTCGGGACTAGCGTCCCGAGATAACAGCAGAAAGACAGATGGGAAATAATTAGCATAGCTGATGTTCATAATATTAATGCATTCGAACTGATTCATAATTAGTATAAAAGGTAAGCATTAAGTGAATGCTTGGTTAAAGAGATGCGTCTTTAATCTAGTTTTAAACCGGGACAGCGAGTCTGAGTCTCGAACAATATCAGGAAGGCTATTCCAGAGTTTAGGAGCTAAATGTGAGAACGCCCTCCCTCCTTTAGTAGACTTAGATATCCTAGGAATGACCAGAAGCCTCGAATTTAGTGATCTTAAAGAGCGCGATGGATTGTAGGGCGATAGAAGGTCTGTTAAATACACAGGAGCTAAACCATTTAGAGCTTTATAGGTCAATAGTAATACTTTGTAATTGATACGGAACTTAATAGGTAACCAGTGTAGAGATGATAAAATTGGTGTTATATGATCATATTTTCTTGACCTAGTAAGAACTCTAGCGGCTGCATTTTGGACTAACTGTAGCTTGTTTATTGAGGATGCAGGACAACCAGCTAATAAAGCATTACAGTAATCTAGTCTCGAGGTCATGAATGCATGAACTAACTTTTCTGCATCTGAAACAGATAGCATGTTACGTAGCTTAGCAATGTTTCTAAGGTGGAAAAAGGCTGTTCTTGTAACATATGAAATATGATTTTCGAAAGTCAAGTTGCGGTCTAGCATAACACCCAGGTCTTTTACTGTAGTGGATAAAGTAACAGGACATCCTTCTAAATTAAAGTTGTATTGTAAGGGATTTTGTGGGTAGTTTTTTGGACCAATAAGTAATACCTCCGTTTTATCTGAATTTAATAACAGGAAATTACACGTCATCCAGCATTTTATATCTTTTAGACACTCTGTCAAGTTACATAAGTTAGTGTTTTCATCTGGTCGTGATGAGATATATAATTGAGTGTCATCAGCATAACAGTGAAATTAATTCCATGTTTTCTTATAATATTACCAAGTGGCAGCATATATATTGAGAATAGCAGAGGGCCTAGGACAGATCCTTGCGGCACTCCATAGTCTACTGATGTTATCTTCGATTTTTCCCCATTTAAACAGACGAAATGGTAACGGTCTGATAAGTACGATCTAAACCAGCTTAATGCCTGTCCCTGAACACCAGTGTAGTTTTGTAGTCGATCTAAGAGTTTATGAGCGACTGCAGCTTATAACCGAGGTTAAGGAAACCACAGAAGAGGAAGTTGTGAGAAGACCAAAGCATTCTCTGTGAGCGAGTTATTTTTACTGCTACACTTGTTTTACCAATGGTGTTAAGAGCTTCAGAGACTGCCTGCACTGACCAGAGCTCATAGCCTAACTGCTGGTTTGTGCTGATTTATTTAGCTTTTACTTAACTGAATTTATTTGCTGATTTAAGCTTTTCACGTCCATTTATTCGTGTTTAAACAGACTTGTGTGAGTGACAAATACGTGATTGAATGATTGACTTATTCTCAACTGAGAAGCCAAAACCAAACAGAAAGAAAATGTGTGACAGAGGTATGTACTACATTTACAAGTACAGTACTGCATACAACCTAGATATAATCAAACTAATCAAAATAATATTTTAAAATATCAATACATTTGTATCTTCACAGTACCTCTAATTTCAAAAGAAGATGGTAATAATTCATCAGGTAAGATTTAGTCGTTTCACTTTTTTCCACATCACACATTTTCAGATCATTGAATTGAAAGCTGCCGTTCATCACATTATGTTTTATATGAGTCTGTTTTTTTAGTTATAGCTACTTTTTGTTAGTTTGTAGTTGGGCTAACTGAAGTTTTATAATGCTACCTTGGTTGATGCAACTACTTTTAATTATGAATAGCTTGGGAAAGCAGGTTCAAAGTATTTATTTCAGCATGTGTGTGTATGTGTATTGAGACTTCTGCGTCGGACCTACGCCGGAGCCTCTACGCTCTACGCGTTGGTTTTCATTTATATTTCCGCAGCTATGGTGTGAGTTTGACGCAGAAGTATAAATTGGGCTTTACACTGACATTTATTTCTGAAAGCTCTCACATTTGCTATTTGAACAAATGGAGCTTGCATCTGTCACAACTGATATGCAATGTCATTTTAGGAAGAAAATCCTCTGCTGTGAGACGGAGGACACTGAATCATGGGAGGATCCAGCAATGGACAGAAGACAGAACTATAAGTATATATTTGACATTTATTGATTTAGCAGAGACTTATCCAAATGATCTTACTTTTATTTATTTATTTATTTAGAAGGGGCAATGCATATGAATGAACATAGCTTTTCAGCAACGTACATATGCCAAAATTAGCCCCCAGGCTATTTTACATTTGTAGTCCCATGTGAGGTCATCGAAGATTACCTAATAACACAGCTAAACATTTAATTTAAACATGATTCGACTTTTTTTTTTTTTAAAAGACACACAATTAACAGCAAGCCATACGAAATGACGCACTTAGTACACAGGGCATCTAATATGGCATACTCATACAAGACGAATACATACATATACACCTACATAGTAAAGTGCTACTTAAAGTGCATTAAGTGCTTAAAGTGCTAATTAGATGCTGCAAAATACTAGATCTAGTTTGGTATACATACATACATACACTTATAAAGTAATACAAAGAACCGTATCTATTTATCTAAATTACAACAATTATCATTAGTGGGCACATATTTGATTTGTTTTAAGCCATTGTTTAAGTTGGCTCTTAAAACTGGGGAAAGTCGGACTTTCTCTCACAGCAACCGGTAATTTGTTCCAGATCTCTGTCCCCTTAATTGATAGTACATATTGTCCGAAAGCTGTACGTCTGTGAGGCACCACACAGTCACCTCTCGTGCAGGCCCTGGTTACACTTCTGCCTCCATCCGTTGTTTTCACTTTAATGTAGTCACTTAGTGGGGTTGGGGCTAGACCATGTAAGGTCTTATATATAGCACAGGCATATTTTAGCTTTAAGAAATTTGCAAAGCTTAGTAAGTTGTATTTTTGTAAAATTAAGCAGTGATGATATGAGAGTGGTTTCCGGTCTAAAATTTTTAGGGCTTGTTTGAAAAGTGACTCCGTTTTTTTAAGTGTTGTGGCGTTTGTAAGTGACCAGTTTGTGAAACCATATTCCAGATGGGAAAGGATCATAGCGTGAAGAAACATTCTGGCTACTTTGTATGACATGGATGGTCTAATGAATCTAAAATTAGCAAGATTAAATTTAACGATTTTTGATAAGCTTTTTATATGATTTTTAAAAGACAGTGTTGGGTCTAGTATAATGCCCAGATATTTAACTTTGTTTACTAACTGTAGTTCTTCTTGGTTTAAAAATATATTTGAGCAAGTCACTTCAATGTACCGCTTTGAGAAAATCATACAGACAGTTTTTTTAGGGTTCAGTAGTAAACATGATTCAATGAGCCACTCCTGTACACGGCTCAATGCAGATGTCAGTAAGTGAGAGGCATCTTGAGCAGTTTTTGCATGTGTAAAAATTAGTGCATCATCTGCATACAGTAAAATATTGACATTTTGGCATACAGTAGGCAGGTTGTTAATGTATAAAGAAAAAAGAAGAGGGGCAAGTATGGAGCCTTGTGGAACCCCTACTGGACATTCTAAATAGGGAGATTTAATGTTGTCAATAGAGACACAGTGTCTTCTATTGGCCAGGTACGAATTCATCCAGCTGATGGCTTGTTCGGAGAAATTGAAATGAGTTAGTCTGGATAGGAGCATCTGATGATTTACAGAATCAAATGCCCTTTTCATATCCAGAAAAACGGCACCAACAACAGGATGAGTGTCTAATGAATGTTTGACCTTTTCCATAAAAACATTAACAGCTGTTTCAGTTGAATGATGGGCACGAAAACCAAACTGCATTGGATGCAAAGGGGAGCCGCATATATTTAGATGTTCTATTAGTTGTTTTGCTATCCATTTTTCAATAATTTTTCATATAACTGGCAGGATGCTAATTGGTCTATAATTATTTATATCTAATCTACTCCCAGATTTAAAAATTGGTGAGATTGTGGCCATCTTCCAATCTGGAGGAACAGCAGACTGTTTGATTGATAAATTAATCATATGTGTAATAGGGCATACTAACGACTCTTTATGTAGTTTAAAAAAATTAGTGTCCAATCCAAACTGATCCTTGGCTTTGGAATTATTTAACTCATCAATGATGAATGCCACATCTGATTCCGTGATTTCTTTTATCATAAATATAGGCTGTGAGCGGTTTACAGTTGAAGAGACACATTTAGGTGTGATGAATAATTGAGTTATTTCTTGGACAGAGTTTTTGAAAAATGAGTTTAACTGAGACGCTAGAGTGAGTGGATCTTTCACCACTACATTATTAATTTTAAGTTCCGTTAATTTATCTTGTTTATTCTGTTTGCCAGTTAGTTTATTAATGCTTTGCCATATTTTTTTGCCATTCCCTTTTGCACCGTCAATAATATTCAAAAAGAAGTTAGATTTGGCCTTCCGCATTATTTGTATAACTTTATTTCTTGCTGAAGTGAATTGTTGTCTGTCTGAGGTAAGGCCAGTTTTAATCGCTCTTTTTAATAATTGATCTCTCCTCTTCATTTGCAAACGACAATCATTATGAAGCCATGGTATGGCATTGTCATTTGTTCTTCTATGCCTCACCTTTTTTATAAATGATGCCATAACCATTTTAACCCTACTATGGAACATGACGCTATTGTCTATAATATCTTCGCTTGCAATTAGATACGTCCAATCCTGCCCATTCAGGGCTATTTCCAAATTTTGATGTTGACATTTAGGGATTATATTATGAAACAGAGAATTATTTGAGACAATGGAGTTACAAGATCGTGTTTTGGTTAATTTACGTGAAAAAAAGATTCCATTATGATCAGACAAACCAGTAATAATTCTTTCAGGTTTGTTTGTAAAAATTAGGTCTATTGTTGTTTTGGAACGATTAGTTATTCGGGTTGGCGTTTTGATTAATTGTTCCAAATTAAAATAATCTGTTGTGTGTTTAAGGTTTTTCCTTTCTTTCTTATTATCCCAGTTAATATTAAAATCACCTATTAAAATTAACTCTTTTTTCAGATTAGCACGATTGATAAGGGTTTTAAGATCACTATAGAAATCTATTTTAGCTGATGGTTTACGATACATGCATATGACTGTGAAGGTCATTTCTTTAGAAAGTATCATCTCTACTCCCACACACTCAAGGTTAATGTCATCAGACCATACAATCTCATTACATTTAAGGGTGTCTTTGACATATAATATAACCCCCCCCCCTCCCTTCCCCTGACCCCTATCCTTTCTAAAAACATTGTAACCAGGTATTGTTATTGCTGCCTCAGGTGATGAAGAGGTTAACCACGTTTCTGTTAAACCTAGAAAGGAGATATTTGATTGTATTAAAAGATGCTCTAACTGTTCACGTTTGGGAATCATGCTTCTAATATTAAGGTGTCCACCGAGGAGACCTTTAGGTTTACAGCATGGATCCCAAATCATCTTTGCTTGATTTATAGTCTGGAAAATTCTTAATGCTCTATGTTTCTTAAAAACTAGGTGTTTATGTTTGACTGAGGTTATCATATCGTGGTTGTATTCATTACTGCTTTTTATACCTAATGAAGTTGATATCATTTTGTCTTGACCGCCAAATGTCTGTACTGCTTTGCTGGTACCTTGAGCTGGTCTCGCCATTTCTGCGTTGGTGTCCGCGTGTTTCGAATCGATGTTTATGTCCAATTGCTGTGCACCGTGTTGAAGGCGCAGACCCACGGGTGAGGCCACTGCTGCGCCGTCGACCCGGCGTATCCGGTTCACACGAGCCAGGCCCAGATCCGCCCGCGGAGCCGACCGCACAGGTGGCATGACACCACCACAGCGCCCCCGATCGGTACGAGCAAGTCCCGCAGACAGCCAGATGAACTGCGGCGACGGTATCCAGGTTAGCTGTGGTGGTAGCCAGATGAGCTGCGGCGGAGATCTACAAGTTGATGATGATGGTAGGCCGGAGAGCTGCCCCGGTGGTATCCAGGTTAGCTGCAACGGTATTAACCATATTTTCTGTGGTGGAAAACGAATTAGCTGTGGTGAAGGCCAGGTGAGCTGCGCCGGTGATAGCCAGGTGAACTGCGCCGGTGGTATCCAGATGAGTTGTGGCGATGGTATCCAGGTTAGCTGTGATGGTAGCCAGATGAGCTGCGGCGGTGGTCTACAAGTTGGTAGCGATGGTAGGCCGGAGAGCTGCACCGGTGGTGTCCAGGTTGGCTGCGGCGGTTGTATCCATGTTAGCTGCGGCGTTAACCCGGTAAACTGCGCCGATGGTGGCCAGATTTGCTGGGGAAGCTGCCTGGGTTGAGTTGATTGAATAATAACAGGGCTGTTTACAACCATAGGCGGTGGACCAGGATTTGTTTCTACATCACCTGCCAGTAGCAAAATAGCTGTGAGGTATACAAATCCCATGGCAGGACTGAGTGTGTTGGTCTGCTGGTGTTTCGTTGAAGGAGGCCTTGCACGGCCGTTGTCCAAGAATCTTGAGAACAGTAAATGTTGACTATATTTAGCTGAATAGACTTGATCACAATTTTCGCTTTTACTATAACGAAAACGTGATACACATAACAATAAATATACGCTTGTAACAGCGGTTAAATATAGAGCAATTTGTGGAAGAGGCGGAGATCTTTTTGATGGTTTTCGAGATGTTTGATACAACCCCGCAGGACCTGACTGACTGCGTGAATGTGTTCCGGCGGCCATCTTAGCACCTTAGCACATTACAAATAAGGAACATCACAATCATGCATCCATATTCACAGTACACAATGCAAAGTTAAAAGTATAAGTTCATAAGATTGATTAGAAGTGAAATGCTTAAAAGATTAAAAAGATGTCTTTTTAACAAAGTGACAATAAGTGACTTTGTTCATGGTTATGTTATAGTTAAATACATTCTAAAGGGACATTTAGAGGGACATTCTAAAACACTTAAGGTGAAAAATGCTTAACATGGCTTAATGTACAGTAATAAGACAGTGGCATTAACAGACCAAACTCAGTAAACACCAAGCTAATAAAGCATAATGTGTACAGAAAAAGCAGATGAGCCCAGAATATGAACACAACACCTTTAAGTACACGTTAAGCGTTTTCCTCCGACAGAAACCCGTTTAAACGAAAACAGTTCAATGCATTAAGTCAGTGATATTAAAAGACAATTGATACCTTTGACCACACCATTCTTTTAAATAGACTTGAAAATTATGTTGGTGTAGCCGGCGCCGTCTGCACTTCGCCGACTACTGCGTTGTGTTCTGGTGCACTGATGACAAGACGCTGACGTTCTTCAAGACACTTTATTCCACAGAGAGCAAAAGTTCAGGATTCTATCCATCAGAATCAGCCTCTCTCAGTCAAATAGAATGCAGACTCAGCATTTAAAGGGACTATATGGAACTTTTTCCCCAAAATAAACGTAACAATAGCCTTTTTATTTTACCATTTATGACTCAAACATCTCCTGTTGAGCATACTGACACCTTGTCCGCTCACAGTGGGTGCACCTATAAGCCTGTATCCTATTTTTCCTATTTTCTGTCGGGTCGGATTTTTCCCGCGCTGTCTGCGGATGTGACGTCAAGCGCGTTCATGTTAAACGTTTCAGATCACTCTGCCACCACCGCTAGTCAGCAAGCTCAGAGAAGGAGGTTTCCATAGTTCGACTTGATGGACGGTGCTGTTAGTGGTGACTCCCGAGACAAGATTAAAAATTATTATTGCAGCCACGGCCGGTGAGTTAATATACTGAAACATGTGGGCTACATCACAAGAGGATAGAATAGCGAGCGCTAGCATACAGCAAAACAAAATACAAGGTTAGATATGTTTACCCTTTCGGTAACACTTTATTTGAAGGGGTGTGCATAAGACTGACATGACACTGTCATAAACATGACATAACACCTGTCATGAACATGAAGGAGTCTTTATGAATGTTTATGACTGTTGTCATTAAGTGTCATTCGGTAAATTATGACACTTTTAATGCAAAGTTGACATTGTTTAAAATGTCTTTGTTATGACAACTTGACATTAACCAAGAAATCATAACCTGTCAACCTGTCACAAATATGTCATAACAGGTCTAATTGAGGGGAGGCACGTGACGCGTCAATGGTGGTGCAGCTTTGAAAAGACGCTCTCCACACCACTCGCATTTTTTCAGGTCTTTGAAGGAAAACCAAATGCTAAATTACGTGAAATCATCGAAAATGTCGACTCAGACCACACTTGTTCATACTCGGGAGGACGCTACCTCTCCCATCAAGAAGAAATTTAGGGAGTCTTCCAACACTATCTCCCGAGCTGATTTGGATGGCGCCATTTTGGCCGGAGTGAAACAAGCCTTGAGCGAACAAAAGACTGATTTAGACCGAATTGTCACCGTCGCTATCAAATCTGCTATAGACGATGTGCTGACGCCTCAGATTCTAGATCTGAAACGTGAAATTGAAAATACCAATAAAGCAGTCACCAGCGTAACCGGGAAGATCGAGCAAGTTGGAAAATCGGTATCTCTGCTCCAATCCAGATACGACACTATACAGGCGGCTGTTCGTAAAGACAGGGATCAGATCAGCGATCTGAAATCTAAATTTGGCGACATCACAATAAAGATCGCTGACATAGAAGACCGCAGTAGAAGATCCAATGTACGGTTAGTCGGCCTCAGAGAAGGCGCTGAGGGAGATGACTGCATCGCCTTTTTAAAGGCGAACCTGCCCAAATGGATACCTTCCATCGCGGACAGAGAAATTAAAATCGAACGCGCACATCACATCTACTCAGACAGGCAGTCTAAACGCCCATGCACGGTTATATTCAAACTGTTGGACTACACCGATAGACAAGCCATTCTCAACGGAGCGAGGGCCGCGTACCCAGTCAAGTTCGGCAGCGAACACCTTCATTTCTTTCCGGATTATAGCGCAGACACTACAAAGAAAAGGAAGGCTTTCACTGAGGTGCGGAAGAAGATGGATACGTTCGGAATGCAATCGTTTCTCCTCTTCCCGGCTACACTTAAGGTCATTCATGCAGGGAGACAAAACCTCTTCCGTTCGCCGTTGGAGGCAGAGCAGTATCTTCTGTCTTCACAGCCTGGGAACGACATCGCTATAGCATCCGCTGGACTGTCTTCTCAACTGGACCGTTGTGCTGACATGGAGCAATCCGTAACTCAGTAGAGGAAAACTACATAGCGAGTAGGCTATACTGTATGCATTTATAAGCCATTTATCTTACTTTTCTTATTTGATAATTGTTTATATATATTATATATATGTGTGTGTATGTATATATATATATATATATATATATATATATATATATATATATATATATATATATATATATATATATATATATATGTGTGTGTGTGTGTGTATATATATATGTATATATATATATATATATATATATATATATATATATATATATATATATATATATATATATATATATATATATATATATATATATATATAGGCTATATATATAAAAAATATATATATTTGGTTTACGGACATTATTGGTTACTGAGGTAGGTCCCCCTGTATTTTATTTTCTAGGCTTCTAAATCTCTAAGCAGGTTGGGATTTTATACAGGATTTTATTTTGTGATTTATTTTTTACACAATTTGTATTACAACTTGAGTCCTTCCCTAAATATGTCTTTAGGAGTGGTTGGGATCACACCGCAATTGTGCAGTCACGGCTCTTGTAAACTGTAGCCCTACGCTAGCCAGGGGATCCGTTATATCCCCGCGGCTTGCAAAGTGTATGTACATAGTTTCGTTCATGTTCGTCCTTGTTTTGTTCGCGGCAGCAACTAATTTTAGCGTACAATTTTTTCCGAATGGTCTTCGAGGCCTGGGCTTTTCTACACTTCACTTGTCATTTTACCTCCACACGATATGTCTGCTTTTAATATTCTAAGTTGGAATGTGAGGGGTTTAAACTCACCAATAAAGCGTACTCGTTGTTTGGAATTTTTGCGACGGAAAGATGTATCCATTGCGCTACTCCAGGAAACCCATTTAAAAGACGGAGATGTTCATCGCTTTCAAAATAAATATTATAAGATGTTGGCATGCTCATGTGCGCCTAACAAATCTAAAGGTGTCTTAATCCTGTATAAGAGATCACTAAATTTATCTGTGGACTCAACGGGGAAAGACGATTGTGGGCGGTTCGTATATGTTGCCACTAGAATTAATCATACTAAAGTCCTTTTAACATCTATATATGCACCGAACGTATGTGACCACCAATTTATGGATAATATTTCTGGAACTTTGATTAGTTTCAATGATTATCAGATCATTTTAGGTGCGGATTTCAATGCTTGTGTCCACCCTGAGTTAGACCGCTCCTCCACTGACTCTGTCGCAACGCCCTCGTCAGTAGCTCTTAATAGCTTAATCGCAGAGCTTAATCTTGTAGACCCATGGCGTATAAAAAATGGTAACTCTAAAGTTTACACATTCTATTCTGCACGTCACAAGACGTTTTCTAGGATCGATTATGTCCTGGTTGATCCATCTCTAGTCCAATACATCAGTACTATTGATATTTTGCCTATTTTGATTTCGGATCATTCACCGGTTATCTGTAATATCACTATAGGTGCTAAAATCTCTAAAGTCAATAGATGGCGTTTTAATACTACATTATTATACGATATCTCTTTCCTAGATCAACTTAGACAAGAATTAATTAATTTTTTGGAAATTAATTCAAACTGCAATAATCCACAGACGTTGTGGGAAGTTACAAAATGCTTTTTAAGGGGTAATTGCATTTCATATTCTGCCAAAGTCAAGGCCTCTAGGAATAAACGGTTTGAGGAGCTAGAAAAAAAGATTAATGATCTAGATCGTCAACAGGCATGTGCTTTTTCTGATAAATGTAATAAGGAGCTATCTTTATTGAAAGCAGAATATACTTCTCTATCTATATCCAAAGCTGAATTTATCATTCATAGAACAAAGCAAAAATACTATTTTAATGCAGATAGGCCTAGCAGATTGCTCGCACTGAAACTCAAAGAGTGCGAATCTAAAGCCAGCATTGATGTTATTAAAACTGATTCTGGTGAAATTACTACGGATCCAAAGGCTGTTAACGATGAGTTTAGATCATTCTACTCTACGTTGTATTCTTCTGAGGTCTGCCTCGACAGAGGAGAATGTAGTGATTTTCTCAGTCACCTGAACCTTCCCACTTTACCAATATCTGCTCAGGAATTATTGGATGCTCCTATAACATTGGAGGAACTCCACAATGCAGCTAAATCGCCTGATATCAGCCGACGTCAAGATCCTAGCCAAAGCATTGGTTTTAAGATTGGAACCATATATTGATAATCTGATTCATTATGACCAGACTGGCTTCTTGAAAGGCCGTTTAGCATCGGACAACATGCGCCGACTATTACACATTATTGATTACGCTCAGACCACTAATGCTACTGCTGCCATTTTTTCTTTGGATGCTCTCAAAGCATTTGATAGGCTTGAATGGGATTATCTGTGGGTTGTTCTGGAGCGTTTTGGATTTGGCTCCAAGTTCCTAAATATTATACGACTGTTATATAAATGTCCTTCTGCTTCCGTATCAACAGGTTTCTATCAATCACAACCTTTCTCACTTCAAAGAGGTTGTCGGCAAGGTTGTCCCTTGTCACCAATTTTATTTGCACTCTCGCTAGAACCTCTCGCACAAGCTCTTAGACAAAGCCAAACAGTAACACCTATAACTATTAAGAACTCACATCACCACATCTCATTATATGCCGATGACATTATGCTTTATCTTTCAGACTTAAATACCTCTCTACCAGAAGCTCTGCATTTGTTCAACTCCTTTAGCACTATGTCTGGTTATAAAATAAATTGGGATAAGTCATCCTTAATAGCACTTAATAGCATTACTAAAGCAGTATCTCTACCTAGTGGCCTTGTCTTTGCTAATTCATGCACCTATCTTGGTATTAAAATAGCTGATTCTCTGTCTAGGATTGCTCAGACAAATTTCTCTGAAATCAGTCAGAAAATTAAGCAGGACATACAAAGGTGGGACAACATTAAAATGTCAATGCAAGCCAGAATTAGCACGGTTAAAATGAACATTTTACCCAGAGTTAACTTTTTATTTTTCATGCTTCCGTGTTTTCCTCCCCAAAATTTTTTCAAAGAAATGAATTCATTAATCTCTAAATTCATCCGGGGTGGTAAGCGTCCTAGAGTCAGCCTTTCAGTATTACAGCGTGCAAAACTGCATGGCGGTCTTGCACTTCCTAATTTAATGCTTTACTACTCTGCTTTCCAAATTAGGGCCATGCGTGTCTGGGACACTCACTCCGAAGTACCTTGGAGAAGCATTGAGTCTGACCGTGTTCTTCCCCATAGACTTCAAGATCTGCCGTTTACTGGTGTAGGATCAAGAAGTTTACATCAGAAGTTCGGAAATATTATCTCAGTCACTTTAAAAGCGTGGTTTAATGCAGAAAAGATCACAGGTAACGTTAAAAAAATCTCACGTCAGTCTCCTCTCTGGAACAATGCCCGCCTATTATCTGGTAATCAACCTTTCATTTACCCTTCCTGGTCCTCAAAAGGTGTGTTCACATTTGGTGATTTATTCAATGACAGTGGATTGCGCACATTCCAAGATATTCAAGCAGATTGTTCTTTGCCAGGTACCTCCTTTTTTATGTACTTGAAGTTGAGATCTGCAATGAAAGCATACGGGGTACCTTGGAATTCCAGCCTAGATGATCACCCATTGTTAAAGTGGTTCAAAAATACTGGGAAAATTCAGTGCACAGTCTCCTTGATTTATAAACGACTACTTGAATGTTCATATAAAACCCTGAAGGTATTAGCTGTGTGGGAGAGAGAACTCTTATGGCTGGGCTATAACCCTGACTGGAATACAGTCTGGTCAAATCTCTGTCTTACCTCCAAAAACCCCTCGCACATTCTTATTCATTTCAAAACTGTACACAAAATGTATTGTACCCCATACAAGCGATACGTGATGAAACTCTCTTTAAATCCTAATTGCAGTCTGTGCAACAATAACTCTAAAGGTACTTTTTTGCATATGTTTTGGGACTGTTCAGTTATATCCAATTTTTGGATACATGTAGTTCAAGTACTGAAACATATCACAAAGTTGCAGTTTGACCTCGACCCTTGTCTTATGTTATTGAATGATGATTCTTCATACAACTTTACGTTAGCTCAGAGAAGATTGTTAATGTCTGGTTTCACTGCTGCTAAAAAAACAATTATACAGCAATGGTTCACTCCTGACATGGATCTTAGAAGATTCTGGCTGTTGTCTTTTCACTATATTGCTTGTTTAGAACGCAGCACTGCAAGGATTAATGGGGCTAGAATACAAACGGTCACTTATTGGAGTAGTACAGCCCAAGCTCTAAAAGAATTGTTTTAAATTGATGATGCATTATTCTGTGCTGTAATTGGCTGCTGGGGTTCATTTGTATGTTCCTTTTAAGTTACTCTTCCTTGTGTCCTTTGTGTGTTTTTTATTTTTTATTTTTTTATTTTTATTTTTTTATTTTATTTTTTTATTGGTATTCATGCTGTCATCCGATAACTGTAATGTTATTATTAAAAAAAAAAAAAAAAAAACAATCACAAAAAAAATAACAGGTCTAATTATCAAACTTAAAGCATTTGACGGTGTAATAACCCTTAATGACATCTTTATAACTAGTACAATGTGTTCCACTTTACTTGAGGACAAGTAAAATATTCATGACACAGTTATAATGGTGTCATGACGGCCAAAGTTGTGACAGGTTGACAGGTTATGATTTCTTGGTTAATGTCAAGTTGTCATAACAAAGACATTTTAAACAATGTCAACTTTGTATTAAAAGTGTCATAATTTACCGAATGACACTTAATGACAACAGTCATAAACATTCATAAAGACTCCTTCATGTTCATGACAGGTGTTATGTCATGTTTATGACAGTGTCATGTCAGTCTTATGCACACCCCTTCAAATAAAGTGTTACCGCACTATCTTATGCTGTCAAAACAGCAAAGTTCTCAACACATCTCGGCACGTAAAATAAAATACACGTACAAATAACCATGTGGACTAAAACTAAAGTTACAACGGGTATACTTCAAGTTTACATTGCACTGATGTAAATACGTACCTCTCTCAGTCAAATAGAATGCAGACTGAGAAAAGAATGCGAAAATTCAGTATATAGCCACCACTCTAGCCTCTATCCAATAGAGGGCGCGCTTACACAACAAATAACGTCTCACAATACCTATAAGCTACCATGAAATGACTGAACAATACAAGATTTTGGTGAAACAAACTCACAAAACAGAATTTTTTTGCTACAGAAAAGGTTGCAATAATATTTGTCTTTCTTTAATCTGTTACATTGGCATTAGTGGAATTGCATTAGCATGGTTTAAATCATATTTATCTGACCGTTATCAGTTTTTTAGCTGTAAATGAAGAGATGTCTTAGTTTACACCTGGCCACTTCATGCGTTTTCTGTGATCGGATAGCTATCCGATCGTGAAAAGACCAGGTGTAAATGCCCTCCGAAACGCATTCGAGACGGATTTGAATCCGATCGCTCAAACCACATCAGGAGGAGGTCTGGGCCGCATTTCAGACGAAACTGGACAAGTGTAAATGCATCTGGTTGTTGAAACCACATATGTAAATTTTACTCTTCCCAAAAATGATAAAAAATAAATGTGTGAGAGCATGTTATAGGCTATATGTCATGTTATAGTTAGATATGACGACGCTACTGCAACACTACCGCAGATGAGCAGCTGTGCGTCTATTCCTCAAGTCACGAATGTACGTGCAAACTATCGCAAATCAAAGTGAAAGTAAGTCGCAGACGCTTAACACTTAATCATCTTCATTAAAAGTAAAGAAACAAAATGATCTTACCAGGGCTGTTGCCGCTCTCTCTTATTGCTGTCTTCTTTGATTTTGAAATTAGCCGATGAACAATAAAATGCAGCTCATAACTGTTGCTTTCGGTGATGTGCACTCCATTAAATCTGCATATAGCGCGGGAATTGAAGATCAGATTTATATCCGTTTCGCAAAAACACATTTATGTGACCAGGTGTAAATGGAATCGTTTTGATAAATCGGATATCTATCCGATCTGAGAAAACGCATGAAGTGGCCAGGTGTAAACAGCCCCTTATCTGTCAAAAGTTCAGTATGGTGTACCACAAGGCTCAGTACTAGGACCGCTGCTGTTCACTCTGTACATGCTACCATTAGGAGATATAATTAGGAAACATGGAATTAGTTTTCACTGTTATGGTGACGATACTCAGCTCTATATTTCTTCCCGCCCTGATGAAACTTACCAATTCACAAAATTAACGGAATGCATAGCTGATATAAAAAATTGGATGACCAGTAATTTGCTATTACTAAATTCTGAAAAAACAGAGATTCTAATTATTGGACAAAAAACTTCCACATGTAATAACCTAGAATACTGTCTAACACTTGATGGCTGCTCTGTTAAGTCTTCGTCGTCAGTTAGGAACCTGGGTGTGCTCTTTGATACCAATCTTTTATTTGAAAGTCATGTGTCTAGTATCTGTAAAACCGCATTTTTCCATCTTAAAAATATATCTAAATTACGTCATATGCTCTCATTGACAAATGCAGAACAATTAGTTCAAGGCTAGAATTTTGTAATCTCTACTGGGTGGTTGCCCTACACGTTTAATAAACAAACTACAGCTGGTTCAAAACACAGCCGCTAGAGTTCTTACCAGAACCAGGAAGTATGACCATATTAGCCCGGTTCTGTCAACACTGCATTGGCTGCCTATTAAACATTTTATAAATTTTAAAATATTGCTGATTACTTATAAAGCACTAAAAGGTTTAGCTCCCCAGTACTTGAGCGAGCTCTTAACGCATTATAGTCCTTCACGTCTATTGCGATCTCAAAATTCTGGCCAATTGATAATACCTAGAATATCAAAATCCACTGATGGCGGTAGATCCTTTTCCTATTTAGCACCAAAACTTTGGAACAGTCTTCCTAACACGGTCCGAGAAGCAGACACACTCTGTCAGTTCAAAGCTAGACTAACACATTATAGACTTCTATAATTCAATGTTAGGCTGCATAGATTAGGTCAGCCGGAACCAGGAACTTTTCTCATAAATTCTGATGTACTCGTTACATCATAAGAAGAATGGCATTTACGCTAATATTAGGCCTTGTCCACACGGACATGGGTATTTTTATAACCGGAGTTTTTCCTCCTGCGTTTAAAAAAAAATCCTGTCCACACATGCTCGGTTTAAAAAAAATCTCTGTCTACATGAAAACACAAAAACACGCTATCAAGCGCTGTCAAGAGCGGATAGCGGCGCACAATCTGGCATCAAACACAGCGGATAACGGTTCACACTCTGACGTCAAACACAGCGGATAACGGCACACACTCTGACGTCAAACACAGCGGATAACGGCGCACACTCTAACGTCGCAAGGCAAAAACCTCGGTTTCACTGTCTACACGACAACACTGTAACCGGCATTTCTGAAAATCCTCACCATGGCAGGGGTTTTCAAAAATGTTCGGTTTCAGTGACCTGATACTTCGTTTCGGTGTGGATGAACGGCCGAACCGCGTAAAAAAAGTCACGGTTATAAAAATACCCGTGTCCGTTTAGACAAGGCTAAAGTTTCTCTGTTTATCCCGAGGTTTACCACAGTCCGCTGGATCCAGGCCGTATCCAGATCTGATGAAGGCCCAACGCGACAACAAAGCAGTGCTGATGTGTCACTAGTCCCTCCATGTAAAGGCCTCCTTCCCTTTACCTCTGTACAGATAATCGTTGTCGGGATAATTCCGGTTCACGTGGCTACGCCGAAGCGAAAAAATTCTGTATTATAAATTTTAAAGCCAGACAAGTGGTTTGTTGAGGGTTGGTTTAGTAGGGAAGGACTAAGTGTTTTCTGTTAAAACGGTGTCATGTTAGCAGCCCCTAAGTTAATAACTAATGATTGTTGCAATGGAAGTGAATCAATTAAAAATAACTTTAGCTGGAAAATAACTTTATTCTAGAGCTGTCATAAAGCCAAAACAATCTCTGTTACTTTGATTTCCTATTATCACTGTAAAGCAGCTTTGGAACAATCTACATAGTTTAAAGCGCTATATATTGTAAATGAGGATGACTTGACTTGACTTCAGACATTCGTCACACTGAAGGTGTTCCCATAGCCAGCGCTATTGCAGTGTCTCATTCCCTGCTCAGGGAACCAGGGTTACATACGTACACGAGACGTTTTCCTCCTAGAAATCCGTTATAAAGTTGTATGAAAATGCTGAACGTGACTTTGTAAGTTTAGACTTCAAAATTAAGCTTTTCCTGTTATGATTGAATCACTGAAGCAACACCATTTATTTTGCCAAGTGTCGTATCTTTCCCTTGTTTATAAAGACAGAGGACACTAAAGAAGAGTCTAAAACATTTATTCAGGAACTAAAGAACTTGCATCTCTTTATTGCTCACATTCACTTGTATTTTCTTGAGCATCACTTCGTCATCATCCTAAGACTCCACCCATTACTTATGTCTTATAGTAACAACACTTTATACATAACACTCCTTCCCCCCAAAACAGAATGTCCTCATAGAAGACATCCTGAATGAAATGACAGTTCATTCTTTCTCGACAGGTACGGCTTCAATTTGGTGGTATCCTTAGGCACATGTCCATCTTTTACCATCTCCATGACTGCAGACAGAATTGGATCGTTCCGTGTGCATCTTCTCACCTGTGTGGAGGTCACTGTGACTTGCTCAAAGTAGAAAATACCTTTCTGCTCACTCTCGGGACATGTCACTGGTAATGGTAGTCTTGATAAACCATCTGCGTTTCCGTGTTGCTCTGCCTTCCTATATCTTATTTCATATGTGTGTGCTGATAACAGCAGTGCCCATCTCTGCATTCGGCTTGCTGCCAGAGAGAGAATACCTGTGTGTGGCCCAAGAATGGTGGTTAAAGGCCGGTGATCAGTTAGCAGTATGAACTGCCTGCCATACAGGTACTGGTGAAATTTTCGAAACACCAAAAATGATTCCCAAAGCTTCTCTCTCAATTTGCGCATACTTGCTCTCTGCTTTGTTCAGCGTGCGTGAAGCAAATGCTATTGGCCTTTCTTCTCCTGAAGGCATGATGTGGGATATCACAGCACCCACACCATAAGGTGATGCATCGCAGGCTAACTGCAGGGGAAGCTTTGGATTAAAATGGGTTAACACACCAGACTTCACCAGTGCTTTCTTAGCTTCTTGAAAAGTGGTCTCACATTGTTGTGTCCATTCCCATGACTGGTTACTACACAGAAGACGGTGTGGTGGTTTCAACAGTGTGGCTAAACCACTGATGAATCGTCCATAGTAATTTAGAAGACCTATGAATGAGCGGAGCTGGCTGGTGTTCTGTGGTGCTGGAGCCTCCAGTATGGCTCTTACTTTTGAAGGTGCCTTGTGGAGTCCATCAGCATTGATCACATGACCAAGATATTCAAATGACTGCTTGAAAAACTCACATTTGTCTTTTCTCACTCTTAAATCTTAGGCGCTGGAGTGTACCATCCAGATTACTCAGATGCTCCGCTTCGGTTTTCCTGTTACCAAGATGTCATCTAAGTAGCACTGCACCCCCGACAGGCCACTTAACACCTGGTCCATGGCCCTTTGGAAAAGCGAAGGGGCCGATGTGATACCAAAAGGAAGACGCTGGTATCTGAAGAGCCCCTTGTGTGTGACAATTGTCAGTAACTCCTTAGAGTTCTCATCGACTTTCATTTGTAAGTAGGCTTGACTCAAATCAAGTTTGCTGAAACGCTTTCCCCCTGCCAATCCAGCAAACAGATCATCAATGAGGGGAAATGGATACTGGTCAGGGGACAGTACAGGGTTTACTGTGACTTTAAAATCACCACAAATTCTAATGGAACCATCCTTTTTAGGTGTAGCCCACTCACTGTTACTCACTGGTACGATGACTCCACTGGTTACCAGATCTTCCAGAGCGGACTCAACTTTCGACCTGATAGCATATGGCACAGAACGGCTTTGCAACACTTGGCCTTACTCACAGGCTTAATGTCGAGCTTGGCTGTAATGTCTTTCATTGTCCCCAGTTCATCCTTGAAAACATCAGCATGTTTTTCTAGAACATCCCTGAGCTCTGTGTTTCCCTTTGACACCATCCGCACTGTCGGCCAGTCCAGTTGAATTGTTTCCAGCCATTCTCGTCCAAGTAAAGCTGGGTAGATTCCTTTTACCACATACAGTGGCAGCGTTGCTGACTGACCCTTTAATTCCACTTCCACATCCATTACCCCTCTTAATGTCACAGGCTCTCCGGTATATGTTTTCAACACTATCTTGGCGGGCTTCAAGTGGACATGTTTTAGGGTTCTGTGGTACACATCATCAGACACAATAGAAACAGCCGCACCAGTGTCTATCTCCATTCTCACCGGCACTCCCTCAATGACAGGTGTCACCGATCCTTTGGAGTTGCCTTCCACGGCTAAAATTTTTAAAGGAACTTCTTCTGAGGAGGAATCAGTGTCGTCTGTGTACTTGCAATTTGACTGCATTGTATACACATTCCTCTTGTTCCTTGATGTGGCAGGCATTTTGCTGAATTTTTGTTTTGCAGCCTTTTGTTTTCCCCTGCAAACACGTTCTATGTGGCCTTTTTTTCCACAACTATGACACACCAACTCTTTACTCCAACACTCAGATGCAAGATGTCCCACTTTGACACGTTTAAAACATGTTGCATTAATAGATGCTTTGCCAGGGGAATTCTGGAAAGTGCTCATGTCAGCAGACAATTTATGGACTTTTTCTGAGCTACTGAAGTGCTGTGCTTCTTTAGCAGCAAGTTCCATGCTTACACTTATTTCAGTGGCTTTCTGCAATGTGAGATAACTTTCACTTAACAGCCTTTTCTGAATGGCTTCGCTTCTTAATCCACACACGAGCCTGTCTCTGATGGTATCATTCAAAACATCGCCGAATTCACAGTGTTCTGAAAGTTTCTTCAGTGCAGCCACAAACATAGTAACAGTTTCTCCCTCTTCCTGATTTCTCTTGTGAAAACAAAATCGTTCTGCTATCACCAGCGGTTTAGGTGAAAAATGTGCGCTCTGTGCTCAACACTGCAACAATCTCATCATAAGTTTTCTCACCTGGTTTCCTAGGCTGTACGAGACTACGTAGCAAAGCAAAAGTTGTTGCACCCATCACACTGAGGAACGTTGGCACAATCTTCTCACCCTCAATGGCGTTTGCCTGCAGGAAATATTCAAATCGCTCCGTGTATGAGCTCCATTGTTCAACATTTTCGTCGAATTGTCCGATATTTCCTATGACGCCAGCCATAACGTCTCTCAGAGCTCGCGCCACGTTCAGCTGTTTTCTGCACTTCACTAGCCTACTCTTTGGCAATTTACGCAGAGGTTCTTTCAAAACATTCAAAACATCACTTCGTCATCATCCTAAGACTCCACCCATTACTTATGTCTTAAAGTAACAATACTTTATACATAAGACTAAGAGGTCTCTTATTTATTATTTTTATGTGTCAGCACAGTAAAGAAACAGGTATAGAAGAGGATAGTTACAGGCGAGGTGGTCTTCATTCCAGATATCTCTGTTCCCCATTTCTCTGTCCTCTCTCCACATCTCATGCCAGCTGTATGTGTTTCTCTGGGGTCCTACATTAAGGATTTGAGCTTATATACACCACTGAAGACCTTACAAATTCTTTGTAAGGTAGAAAAAAAGTATGCTAATGTTTTAAAATGGGACGCATATCTCATGCTTACACATGGCACATTACACTTTCCATATAAAGAAAACTGTCCTTTAGTGTATACATCAGTGGTACGCATGCATCAGTGGAAAACATTTCTTTCCTTATAAAGAACAAGCCAACTGTACATTGCGCACAAACTTCTATGCAAAATATAGCTCATCCAATATCTCTCTGACTTTACAAAATGCATTATACTAATTATTATGAACATTAATAAAGGAAAATAACTCTGAAAATTACATTAAACAGTGAAATTTTAGTTTTCAGTAAGACAATGATATTAAAGGGGACATATCATGCTAAATCCACTTTTTTAAAATTGACAAAATTTACAAAATGTAAATGCATTTTGTTGTATATTTGGAGTGTTTATAAGTACAGAAAAGTTGAAATTAGTCTCTTCAGGTGCTTCGTTGATATCTTTATATTCTGTTTTAGTCATATTTTTCAACCTGTTCCGATTTTTCTGTTATCTATGACGTTTTTTGAACAATTACGTCACAGTATTTGCAGCGGAACTGCTAAATAAGGACATCGACCCAACACTTCGAGCAATCCGACATTTGTATTTCTCGCTGCAATTTTGTAGTCCAAGCTCAAGGATGCAGAAGTTACAAGAGGGCAAGTCAAAATGTTGGGTTGTTGGATGTAGTAACCCACACTCTTCTTTACACCGTCTCCCAGCATCAGAACCTCTTTGAAGTGCCTGGTTGAGTTTTATTTTTCACAGAAATGTACCCACATTTGTGGGTAAAGTCATTTTTGTGTGCGTGAAGCACTTCAAGGATATCTAACGTTATTCAGCAACCTCCGCCAGTATAAAGAAGGATTTGTCGATAGACTTCGTCTGATTGAGGGTCAATTCCTTCTATTTTTGGAGACGACGAACAGAGCACTTCGGTAAGCTGTAAATAACGTTAATAAAAATAAAGTAATTTACTTTCTTAAAACACACGGTGGTCATGGTTTAGCAGTAACTTTGTCTTTTCTTTTTAGTACACGTCTGTAGCAGTTACTGTTGTTGAGTTTCATCATGACAATGGTCATTTAGCTGCTGTGTTTTCTGAAGCTTTTCTAAACGTTGCATATTATCAATACAGATTTGTAGTGGTAAGATTAGGCCGTAGTCATTTGTCTTGTTAGTGTGCTTGTTTTAACAAAAGAAATAATCGACTTTCACTTTATTTAGAGGGATAAACCAACAAGGCACAAACCAACACTGTAAATGTTGTAAATACAGTAACACACCATTGCGATACATCCATATGAAGACGTTGTTCTGCAGGTTCGTCGTCTTCATTTTCATCTCGCTCCGACTCTGGCTCGAACACGTAAGGCTTGATGGACAAGTCTTCTGTTGTTGACATTTTGTTAATAACGTGTGAATAAAAAGTTTCTGTGCCGCTAGATAATCGTATCTCTGCTATCAAACTACAAAAATGGCCGATCGGGGTGGAGTTGAACCGAGTGTCACCTCTGCGAGCTGGAGAGGGGGCGGGGTATGAAGTGAGAGGGGGCGGGGTATGAAGTGTCTCATTTGCATTTAAAGAGACCGCTGCGAGACCGAGTTGCTCTCAGACGCACATCAGAAAAGGGGCCTGTGGAGCTATAATAATGAGGAATTCAGACCCAAGCTTTGCAGTTCCGCTTTATATAGACCACAAATGTATGATTTATATGTAAAAAGGAACGATTTAAAAGCATGATATGTCCCCTTTAAGACTTTTCTGTATGCCCTATGGAGGAAGTTGTCACATTTCACTTCCATTCTTTCGGGGTTAATAAAGAAAAAACTATGCAATGTATAAATGAAACAAAACCACATAATTGTACTAGACGTGGGAAATTAATGTGGGAACAATAAATTCCCTGAATCCTGGGGATTTACACAAACTGACAAAGTCAGAAAGTGTTAGGTTGTTTTAACAAGTCTATTTAAAACTTCAGATCTCAGTTTCAATTTATATGTGTAATTATTTTTAAATGCTCTATTTAATCCTAAATGTTATAATCTGATTCACAGGATCCACTTCATCTGAACTCAGGATTGTTCTTATGGGTAAAACTGGTTCAGGAAAGAGTGCGACTGGAAACACGATCTTAGGTCGAGAGTATTTTAAGGGGGAGATTTCATCACGGTCAATTACTAACACCTGTGAGAGAGAAGAAGAACAGATTGATGAGAAGACCATCTCAGTCATCGACACTCCAGGACTGTTTGATACGATAGTGGCAGTGGAGAAACTGAAGAAGGAAATAGAGAAGTGTGTCTACATGTCTGCTCCTGGTCCTCATGTGTTTCTGCTGGTGATCAGACTGGATGTGAGATTTACAGAAGAGGAGAAAAACACTGTGAAATGGATCCAGGAGAACTTTGGAGAAGAAGCTGCACGCTACACCATCATTCTGTTCTCTCACGCTGATGCACTAAAGGGGAAACCATTAGATAAGCATATCAGAGAAAGTAATGATCTCCGGGCTCTTGTTGGTAAGTGTGGAGGCAGATTTCACTCATTCAACAATGAAGACATGGAGAACCGCTCTCAGGTCACTGAACTGCTGAAGATGATTGAGAAGATGGTGGAAGCGAATGGAGGACTGCATTATACTAACGAGATGTACCAGGCCGCTCAGAGCAAGATACTAGACAGAGCACAGTTCTGTAAGTGTCTTTGACTTTCTTTTGACTTTTTGAGACATAAGCCTTACGAAAATATTTTCCCATCCCTTACGAAAAAGATGTATACTTCAAGTTTATTTTATGAACTATTATTAATATGAAGTAATGTTCAAGTATATTTCTAAGTATACTTATGTATAAGTATACTAATATCAATGCAGACTTTTTGTAAACTTGTTAGTGTACTGTTTCAATACTGCTTGGGACTAAATTGGCCCACTTTTAGTATATAAAAGTATACGTTTAAGTGTTCTATAAGTGTAGCAGTAGTTTCATTATTTTTGCACTTACAGTATAGATGTTATTCGATCTGCGTCATCAATGTTCGCGGCAGCCATCTTGTTGACATAGAAACCATGGCAACGGTCAGTCTGTCAATTGACAAGCGAGGCAGCGTCGGTATTATCGCAGCGCGATGGTGTGTTGTGTAATACACGGCTGTTCTAACAACAGCAATAAGAACCCCGCAGTTAGTTTTTATGCAATACCGACTGTCAGAAAACGTGAAGGGAGTGAGACAGAGGAGTTGAGCCTATGAACATATAGGTCTGGCATTGATACTAGGTAGCGAATAAGTGCTTGTATGATACTGTGTTATTTTGTTACAGCGCTCTTAGTAAAAGTTAGTCTGACTTGGATTAGGTTTAGGTTGAGGTTGAATCACATCAAAAAAACATTTACATACCTCTGCGATCACAACAGTGTTTGACGATGTCGTTGGTGGAACAAAAATAAGAAGGTTGCCGACTTTGCCAGAGATGAAGTAACGTTAGTTATATGACTCAAGTGACTTGAAGGCCTTCAGCTCCTGCGAAGTTTAAGCGGATACTGTATGAACAAGATTGTTATAAATATCCGGATAAGTTACGTTTCAGCTTCTTCTCCTGTGTTTTGATCCAGAGATTCTGTACTAGAAGATGTGTCATAGCGCTGTCACTGAATGGTCAGAACTGAGTCGAGGATACAAGAGCAGGATGAGATGATGTTTATTAAATAATACAAAATAAAACAAGCTATTAACAAAACAACCCCGAGGGGGAAAACAAGAGAGGTTTCAGGCAAAAACATAACACAAGGAAACAGGAAACATTGACAACAAACCAGCACAGGACAGCAAACACAGGGAGACTAAATAGGGGAACAAACAAAGGAGGGTTATGAGAAAGACAGGTGGGACAAATTATCCAATAATCAGATAACAAGACGTGAGGGGCTAGAGCCGCTAGACCAGAGGTCTTCACTCCTGCTCCTGGGGAGCCACTGTCCTGCAGAGTTTAGTTCCAACCTGCTTCACCACACCTGCCTTTGAAGACTCAAGCGATTCTGAAGTGCTTGATGAGCTGATTCAGGTGTGTTTGATTAGGGTTGGAACTAAACTTTGCAGGACAGTGGCTCTCCAGGAGCAGGAGTGAAGACCTCTGCGCTAGACAATAAACAGGAGAGCAAATGGCACAAGGAAACACATGACAAGCCATGTGCTCACAATAAACAGAACTAGGGCCCTGTCCACACGGACACGGGTATTTTTATAACCGTGACTTTTTTTACGCGGTTCGGCCGTTTGTCTACACGGAAACGCACTGAAACCGAACATTTTTGAAAACCCCTGCTGAGGGTGAGGATTTTCAGAAACGCCGGTTACATGTTGTCGTGTAGACAGTGAAACCGGGGTTTTCGCCTTGCGACGTCAGAGCGTGCGCCGTTATCCGCTGTGTTTGACGTCAGATTTGCGCCTGCCGGAACTGGTAATAACTTTTTGTTAGGCTTCTGATTGGCCAACGTGGCTTTACGGTTGGGGTTATATCGCCGCCTGCTGGGGTGGCATGCTCTTGATAGGGTGTTTTTGCGTTTTCATGTAGACGGAGACGAGCAAGTGTGGACGGGATTTTTCTTTAAAACGCTGGAGGAAAAACTCCGGTTATAAAAATACCTGTGTCTGTGTGGACAAGGCCTAGAACACAAGCACATGACAAACCGGGAATGTCAGAGCTCTGTCACCCACTAAGATAAAACCAGACAGAAGTGACAGAACCCTGACAAGCGCCCCCTACTATGGCAAGCCGTTTTAGCTTAAATTGTTCCCAGCGTTACTCGTCGTAATTGCATTTTTACTAGTAAGAATTAAATTAGAGAGCTATCTAACTAAATTATTGCTAGTAAGAATTACAATTACAGAGCTCTCTAATTCAATTCTTACTAACAATTCCAATTAGAGAGCTCTACAAATGAATCTTTACTAGTCATATGTCTCCATTGACTTCTATTCATTTTTAATTACAGAGCTCTACAATTGAATTATTACTAGTAACAATTCCAATTGCAGAGCTCTTTAATGCAATAACAAGGCTCTGCAGTTATACATATCTTTAATTAATTTTTTTAATAGTAATAAATTCAATTAGAGAGCTCTCTTATTGTAATGAGAGTGCATTTATCCATGATAAAAGTGCATCTATCCATGACAAAAGTGCATCTATCCATCATAAAAGTGCATCTATCCATCATAAAAGTGCATCTATCCATCATAAAAGTGCATCTTTCCATCATTAAAGTTCATCTATCCATCATTAAAGTGCATTTTTAAAGTAACACCAAGTAACTTTTCCTCTTCGGTCGCCCTACTGGTTGGAAACGAAATTGTCCATTGCCGCTGTCGTAAATAATTTAGCCTACCGTCGCACGCACGCTCGCTGTTTACCCAGCACCGGCTTTAGAATGAACGATGTCCACAGACAAGGTAGAGTATGTTACATGATTTCATGAAAGGATGATGTATTGTGACATCAGAAACGAAGAAAAACGAAATAATGACTATTGTATCGCTTGACGTAAAGCAGTCGAATTTTGTAGTTCTTTTTGTGGTCGGGTTCCTACCCGAAACCCGAAGTTACATAGTGCCAGTAAAAGCGACACAGACTCCGTCAGGCGATGGCAGACGTGCCTTTCACCCTGTTACGACTTGATGAACCACTGATAAGATTTTGGAAACATTATTTTAAGGTAAACAATGTTACATAGCCTTGGCATTGGATAAGCATCGAACTTTGACACCGCATTCACCTTTCAATAGTCCACACAGAACCGGATCGAGCCGTCGGTTTTAGGGGCTAAAACTATTGGGCTCGCCCAGTCACTGTTGGACTCTTCTTTTACCCAGATGTCCAGCATTGCCTCTAATTCACTCTGAACTACCTTTTTTTGTGTTCAGGCAAGCGATATGGCCGGCTGCGCACAACCACGCCCGGCTCCGTCTCAACGTGGTGCTGAATGAGGTCCGTCCAACCAGGCAGGGGCGAGAACACATCAGTGAATTTGGCTTTTAGATTTTCACATCAGTGAGCTGGGAGGGTGAGAGGTGGTCTCCACCAGGTGCCAGGGCGAGAGATTGGGTTTTTAGGCTCGCTTCTGGAACAAGATCCTCCTCTCCTCTCACCACCGTCGCCAGCATCACTGATTCTGCCTCAGACCATTTTTTGAGGAGGTTGAGGCGATAAATTTGATGTGCCTCATCCCTATCTGTTCGAATTACCTCATAGTTGAGATCTCCAATTCGCCGTGTGACCTCGAAGGGTCCTTGCCACTTTGCGAGTAATTTTGAACTAGAAGTAGGGAGTAATACAAGCACTTTATCTCCCGGTGCAAATTGACAAATTCTAGCCGACTCTGTTGTACAGCCGACTCTGTCTGCCCTGGGCCTGTAACAAATTCTACATCGATAGCCGCCCCAAAGTGTGGAGTTTTGTTCTCAGGTCCAGGACATACTGAATTTCTTTCTTGCTAGTGGAAGGTCCGTCCTCCCAAGTAATGTCCATAGAGAAGCTCGAAGGGGGAAAACCCAGTGGAAGCTTGGGGGACCTCGCGTACAGCGAACAAGAGTGGTTCTAGCCATTTATCACAATTTTTGGCGTCTTCCTGTACGAACTTTCGAATAATGGTTTTCAACGTGCGATTAAATCATTCCCCCAGGCCGTCTGTCTGTGGGTGATAGACGCTGTTGCGAATCAATTTAATGCCCAACAATTCGCAAAGTTCCCGAATGGTTTGTGACATAAATGCCGTGCCTTGATCGGTGAGAATCTCTTTCGGGATTCCCACCCGGGAGATTAATTGAAACAGTCCGCCCGCAACGCTTTTGGTGGAAATACTGCAGAGCGGCACTGCCTCAGGGTACCGCGTTGCATAATCTACCAGGACTAAAGCAAAGCGGTGCCCTCGTGCAGACCGTTCTAATGGCCCGATGAGGTCCATGCCAATTCGCTCGAAGGGGACCTGCATTAAGGGAATTGGGCACAAAGGTGCTTTTGGGTTGACCAACTGACATTCACGACAAGACGCGCACCACTTGCGCACATTCTCGTGAATGCCCGACCAGAAGAACCGGGCCATGAGACAATTTAGTGTAGCTGTTTGTCCTAAATGCCCGGCCATGGGCATTTCCCGGCGGCTTTTTGGTACCAACAACTGAGTTGTATCCTGTTTTGACTGGGCGTCTTGGGTCAACCGATACAAATTATCTTTTAAAATAGTAAAATAGGGATAAGAGAGCGGTTGGTCTGGGTGGAGCAGCTGGCCGTCGATAGAGCGGACCTGATCAAAAGCATGTTTCAGCGTTTCATTGTGGGACTGCTCCAGGGGAAAGTCATCGCGCTCTGTGAGGATGGTTCTCTCCAGAGAGCTCTGTCCCCCTGAGACAGCTCCCAGAGGTCCCGGCTCAGCCTCTCCCACCTGAACAACCGCCGCCTTCTCCTTATCTCTTTTTGCCCAAGAGGCATCCGCACACAAATACCCCAATAATTTACTAAAGGTGGGCCAATTAGTCCCCAGAATTAGCAGATGCCAGAGGTGCGGGTTAACTGCCATCTCTACTCTATGTTTTTGTCCTCTAAATTGAATTTCCACGGCCAAAATCGGATAACTCGCCACCACCCCGTGCACACACCATACCTTAACCATGCGACTATTATCTAATGGTCTAGGTTGAATCAGGCTTTGATGAATGGAGGTTTGGTTACAGCCTGAATCCACCAAAGCCTGATATGTACCCCCCTTGAAATTCACTGGTATCTGGTACAGGCCAGCTTGATCGTGTCAGGGACCCGGATCAGCGTCTCCACCTTCATCACCGGACATAATGGGTCCTGGGTCCCCACAGCGCCAACAGGCCGGCCCAGGGCTCCCCGCTGCCTCAGTGGCAATTGCCGTGGGATTGGCGTGGAGAGCGGCGGTGCGGCTGGTAAGGTGGAACCTGGTAAGGCCTCGAACAGGCTCCGCTTGGGTACCCGTTCTCTACCTCGGCGCCGGCCGGGGCATAAGCCCCCCAGAGACCTGGGAAGGGGGACCGATTTAGAGAGGGGAGTGGAGAGAGTGGGAAGAGAGAGAGAGAGAGAGAGAGGCAGATGGCAGGGGTTTGCCGACCCCTGGGCATGCCACCATCTGGTCCTCCGCCAGTTGGATGGCCTGGCTCAGCGACGTCGGGCGGTGGCACTGGACCCATTGCACGGTCTTCTTCGGAAGCCACGCCACGAACTGCTCCAGTACCACCTTATCGATGACTCCCTCGACGTCGCTTCATCACGAAGGGCCGGCCGGACTCTTCGAGGCCCAGTGTTCTGAACCTCTGACGGTGGTGCTCTGGGGTCCGGCCGACCCGCTGGAGGATGGCACGCTTGAGGTCTTCATAGACCAGGAGAATCTGGACTGGCAGTTGGTGTGCGGCCACCTGTGCCTCTCGGGACAGCAGAGGGATGAGCCGCATTGGCCAGTTCGCTGGGGGCCATCCCTGGGCCTCGACAGACCTCTCAAACAGATCCAGGAGGCCTCCAGATCGTCCTGGGGCCCATTTTGTTGAGAGGTAAGGGTGGGGCAGAGGCCATAGCTGGAGAGGGGACCGCCCGAATCTCCCGGTCTATCCAGCTCCGGAACAGCTCGCGGTCTTCCTGCTGGGCCCGGGGGGAGCGTCTCGAAGCGCTGGTCCTGCTCCTCCTTTACAGCCAGCAGGCCTCTGTGTTGTTCCTGTTGAAGACCGGCGAGCGGTTGTATGATGTCCGAAAATGACGTTCCTGCCAGGGACTGCATGGCGGCGGCGATCTTCTCCCTTCCCGGGTTTCGGCATCAGTGTGGTTGGTAAGGTTCAATGTGTGGGTGGAAGGAAGAAGACAGGGTCGGCGTGACTGGGATTTGTACTTTTATTAACTCAAAACAAAAGGTAAACAAAAGTCGCGCCACGTGAGCATTCACCGTAGTCTCGCTACAGCGACGATCATAAAACACTCTTCCAGCTGAATCAGTTCACTTTAGACGAACACTATTTCCACTGTAAAAGCTCTCAGTCCGCTAGTTGTGTATGAGTCATGAGTCCTTCTCTCTCTCACGCTCTCTCGTTCCCGCCGGCTTATATGCGATCTCTCCATGCCATTTTCTGCAATCAGACACAGGTGTTCATCATCTGCACTTGACCTACTCACCGCGCGGCTCCCGTCTTTCTCTCCCGCTACTGACTTCGCAAAACCATGCCCCCCTCGCCACAATATGCATCAATAACTTTTCAAATGTGCTATAAAAATGACGTCACTGAACATGTGCAGTAAGAACAAATATAAAAACTCAGAAATATAGAATATTTAACAATAAATGACTAATAATGATTACATCAAATTTGGATAATAAAAACATGAAAATATAAATTCTGAAATATGAAATTGGCTTACAATCAATATCTGGATTGTAATTTTTTTATTTGAAATTATGATTGACAGGGTCTGGGAAACCTCGGATTGTGCTGCTGGGTAAAACTGGGTCAGGAAAGAGCAGTGCAAGAAAAATCATTGAGGGTGGAGCGAGTTTTGAGAGGAGAAGTTCACCATCTGCTACTGAAACCTGTGAGCCTCACGAAGCACATGTGGGCGGAAAGAGCATGAACATAATCGACACCCCAGGACTGATTGATGCATCAGAGAAGAAGATGAAGAATGAAAGAAAGAAGTTTGTCATCATGTCTGCTCCTGGTCCTCATGTGTTTCTGCTGGTCATCAGACTGGATACGAGATTCACAGATGATGAGAAAAACACAAAGGAATCGATTCAGAAGAACATTGGAAAAGATGCTTTTCGTCACACCATCATTCTGTTCACTCACGCTGATCATCTGAAGTATAAATCAATAGATCAGTATATCGGTGAGAGAGGGTTCCTACGGTCACTGATCCACAGCTGCGGTGGCAGATTCATCTCATTCAACAACCAGGAGAACCAGGAGAACCAGGTCACTGAGCTGCTGGAGAAGATTGAAAACATGGCAGAGGTGAATGGATGGAGTTACTACACAAATGAGATGTTTCAAGAAATTATTAAAAAAGCAATTGTGTATAAAAAAACGATCGTAGTGGTAGCTGACATTGCAGCAAAAGCTGGATCAGGAGCAGGTGTAGGACTCGTGGTCGCAGGAGGCATCGTCCTGGGAGTCACAGAGATGGTCTTCCTTCCAGCAATACTGATTGTAGGAGGAGGTGTAGCGTTAGCTTCTGCTGTCGTAGCTTGGAAGCTACGTGAGAAACAGGATTAATATACTTTTGTAAGCTATAGGCCTACTGTTGTGATTCCCAATGTTTGTGCATGAATCTATTAGTCTGGCTTTGAATCTATTGCACATAAGAGGAGTATAAGATCAGTATTTGTACAGTTTCATTAATGTAGTTGTGTAGTTCCTCATTTCCACCTAAGAACGGCTGTCTCATGCTAGTCATCCTTCTCAGACTTCTTTCTTTCAGTTCAATTAGACAAGTAGGCCTACAATGAAAAAAGTACAAGACAAATATAAGGTATTGTGGTAAAGTTCAGAGCATGTAAAAACATAACAACAACAACAACAACAAAAAAAAATAAAACGAACATATGTATCAAAAAAGTAAAAATGTAAATAAAAAAATAACTGGGATAAATAGTGCTAATGTTCAAGCTTCAAATTTGTTATTGTTTTATAAGCTTTTTGTTTTGTGATCTTACGTTTAAAAGGGTTTCAAAATTATATTGTGAGATCAATATATGAAAAGGTAATATAAAAGGGTTTCTTTTGAGTTATTTTTGTCTTATGAATATAAAACTTTGCCAAAAATAATAAAAATAGAAAAAAATTCTAGAAAAATATGGGTTCTTTTGTTAAAACAAAGAATAATGTCATGAGTTTCTAAATTAAGAGTTTTGTTTAATTTTTTTCATGTCTATTTTAAAGTCAGTCCAATAATAAATAGAAAAAAGCCATTAAAAATAAATGCTAAATATATTCAAATGATGTGTTACAAAAAGTACATTTATCAAAAACAGTATGCATATATCTGGCAGCATTCAGGATAACATCTATGAATAATTTTGTAATTCATTTATTTCACTTTATTAGAAATAACATATTTATATGGTAATGTCCAAATACTGAGATATACAAAGAGGTTTAGGCCATTTTGATTTACACAGAGGATTGGATCTGATATTAAAGAAATTTCTTATAAAATTCTTTTCTTAAACGTTTTGGAAAAACTGCTGCCATTATTTTATAATAATTATTTAATAATTAGATAGGTAGCCAATTTTTTAATAATAGTTTATCTTTTGTCTGAGTGATATCGGTAAGGATGTTGATGGCCTCCTCATATAACAGGAATATCGTCTATACAAACTTTACACAATTCTGATGTACGGCCATCATTTCCGGGGGATTTTCTTTTTTGTGATTTTATACATCAACTCAGTTTCATTTATAGGAAGGTTTAAGAAACATTCAAATTTACTTTCCAAAGATAGCATTTTTTAATTGCTAAAAAAAAAAAAATTGCTAATTGCTTAATTTGCTTTAAAAAGAATGAATTTATCGTGATCTTCTCCTTATAAATATATATATGTATCAACTGTATCAACTGCTGTTGTTGCAACACCGTTCATATCACTTGCTAATTTGTTTTTTTCTGTTTCTTTATTTGAATCGCTGAATGACTGAATCACACACTGCTCTTGACTGAATAACTTTAGTAGCTATAATAAATATCAGGTTATATTCATACAGTCAGTCAAGCAGTGTTCTGTTGTGCATCTTATTGTTCAATTTCTGTATTATTTCTGACTTGAATGCTACTGTTAAATAGACCCTGAAAAACTTAACGAGGTCATGAAGTGAGTTTTCAATGTCAGTTTTTCAAATGATTACATGTAAACATAATATTCTGTTTTTTTTGTATTTTCAAATGACAAATTACTTGCATTTTCTTTAAAAACATTTCTCACAACTGCATTTTGTATTATATTTTTAAAACATTTGATAAGGAAGTGTAACAAAATACTTTTTGATGTATTTGTGGCCATGTCTGCTCATCATGGTTTCCTCTTCCTCTTCTTAATCTTCTTCATCATCACCATGTTCTTCCGCTCTTGAGTCTATTGCAGCCCATAAAAGCGTATGTTAAAAAGTTGTGAAATTTGGCACACAGATAGAGGACAGTCTGAACATTAATGTTTCAACCATTTAGAATTTTCCAAAACAATCCCTAATCGTACAAGACAGTTCATGCTATTTTCACACAATCGTCTCGGATCATCTTCAGACCATGCCAGCAAAAAGTATTTAAAATCTCTCTGTAGTCAATAATATGATCTCTTAAAACTCATCTTTGATCACCAAAATGACATATTTAAATGTTTTGTTCTTGAAAAATAACTTAAAATATCTTGAATGTGTGGTGGCAAACAATTTTACATCACTAAATAAGCAATAAACATGTATACAATAAACATGTACCAATTGTCTCAAAAGGTTATTTATTTTCTTGCAAGAAAAGGTCAACAGTCATACAGTCACACAAAGTGCCTGCAGAGAGTGACCACGAGCTGGGGCATCCTTCCTTCTTTATAGTTGTTCCTCCCCCAAGGTTGTTTCTCTGGGCTAAATGAAGATATGTCTTAGCCATAACTAACACATTGTTAAGATTTGTCTATCATATTATATCCTAGAAAGGAGACCCTCTCTCTCATGGTCATAAACTTGGTCAAATGAACAAGGACATACACATATATCGACACTACATTAATCTGATTACTATCATATTTCTGAGATTATAAATATAATTAAATGCCAACATGAAGAACATATTAAATTTCTTGCACAATTCCCCTCTTTTTATCATTCATTGATAAACAAAATAATATGACACCAAATTTAAGTCATTACAGCACATTTATACTGTTCATCTCTGATTTTCATATAAATGATCACTCTCTTAAACATTTGTGAAATAACATTTGGAAAAGTAAAAAGCTTAGGCTGTTTTTTTATAGGGATAGCCCCTTAAGTATTAGCAAGCAAGTAAAAACTTTATCTGAAGCCGGGCTGAATGAATAAACACTGTTATTGCACTCTCGACCTAGATCGAACCCTCAGTCACCTCAGTATAAACAAGAAATAGTGTACAGATTAGTAAGAAAAAGAAAAACCATCAATTCACTGGTTATTTCAGCAGGTCAGGAAAATACAAAGAATAAAAGTAGAATAAAATCCCTCATTTCAAACCCTCTCCTTGTATGTCATCTCATAGCAGATAACAGCAGTTTTTAACCCTCTTTTCATATAAAAAAACATTCATAGGAAGAAAAAGAAAGCATGCCCCAACAATTAATACTTTTCAGTGTAGCTGCCGCTACTCGTATCATCATGATATTTTTTTGTTTTCATCATCCTCTGGATAGACTGTCATCTTTACCAATTTAACAGTCATCCCTGCTTTGACCATTCTCTGTACTGAGCTCGAAACACATGTTATAATGCATGGCAAACATAACAATATTGACAATCCTATCACCGAAATTGGTTGTGCATTTTTTAACCAGTACCCCCAACCCTCAAAGATTAATCAACCAATCTATCCACTTACCTAAAATACTTTCTAATAAATCTGTGACCAATCAAATCATTTGATCTACATCATTACTAAGCCCTAGTTTGATTCAATCAAATAAAACCATCAAAAACATTACAAAAACAGATTCTTCTGCTAAGCTCAAACCCTTGGTTGGTTCCTCCAGGTGTGTTGATCGCCCCACGGACATTCCGTCTTCGCCAGGGTGGCTCTTTACGAGCCGTTGACGTGGTCTTTCCCTCGCTGGCAATGGAGATATGTTACTAGCACGCCCTTGATCCCCCACTTTATTCTTCTCGTTGGTGTGTCGGTCTGCTGAGGTTGGTTGGTGTAGTTTTAGGTGAGATGTTTGGACGGAGGTGTTACAATCTCCATCCTTGCAACCTTGTTTGTTGAGTGGACCACTTCCTGGCTGCTGTCACCTGTGAATGGAGACCCTAAGTATTTTGTTAGTGCTTGTCTAGCCGGTCGTCCCTTATGGAGTGACCTGTGGAGTTTTCACCCTAAGTTTAACTTTCTGATGACATTCATTATGAATTCCAAATTTATTCTCAACATTTGGCCAATTCAACAACTTGAAACATATTAATCACCAGATCATTTCTTCCTCACTTAATAGCATTCAGGGTCCTTCAACCCACTTTGCTCATGTCAACAACACAATATACATACATTTGGAACAGAATCAGTTCTGTTTGCTGCAATCCATCCTGACATTCTGCAAAAGGAAAATTTTAAGTTATGCGCTTCGCAGGTGTGGCCCTGTTTCCTTTTGCCACAATAATAACCCAGGCCAGGATAGTTAGTCAAATCCATTATAAAATGGCCATTATTTTATTGGGCACATTCTGCCCTGTATCAAAAGTCTGCATGCTCTGTAAAGAAAAACAAATGTCGAGGTCATTTTCAGATATTAAAGTACACATAGTTCCCTTTCGTTCGTCACTCCGAGTTCCGTCGGATGACGACGAATGGGGTTTCGCTTAGAAAGCCTATCGACTTCGAGTATACAAAACGAGCCAATGGCAAAGAAATGCCATGGGTCTGCGGAATTTGCATGACGTAACTCCGCCCCACCTCGTGGGTATAAAAGGAGGAAGTCCAGCAGAATGCAGATATGTTTTCGCTTCGGAGCCAAGAGTATTTCTTCACTCCACAGTCATCTCTGACTTCACTCTACGAGACGAGCCTTTCTCTCCGGTGTTGGTGTGACGGCGATCTGCGGCGAGTTCACAGTGCCTGCTGTTCTGTGCAGTGATCTGCCAGTGTGTGTGTCTCCCCGCCCGCTTCAACATCGCAGAGTTTTCTCTCCTCTCACAAAAGAGCTCGCACACGGCACGTCTTTTTAAAGATGGTTCGCCTGTGCATTTCTAAAAATAGGTTGCAGCGGACTGGTATCGGACTCTGATGGGCACGAGCGCTGTCTAGTGTGTTGGGCTATTGATCATGCTTGAACAGCGCTCGTGGATGACTCATGTTCTTGGGAACGTGATCATCGCGTCATATAGGTCGAGACTCTGTGAACTCGCAAGAGTGAGAGTCCCCTCTTCCACCCCCCGTCTTTTCGGCTGGTGGCCAGGGTGACCTGAAGGTGTTGGTCTGGAACAAGGATGCCGACTCTGTAAAAAGAGTCCACGACCCCAGCCCCCCTCTTCAATGACGGTGCCCGCTAGTGAACTGATGATTCCATGAGTCTACCCTCGGGTGGCCCGTGCGTTTTCATTTGAAGCTACAGAGGATGATGCTGTGTCTGCAGCAGCATCACTAGGCGGCCATGCTTTCCTGGGACGATTGGTTTTGGGTGAGGCCGCCGACCCGCGTCCACGGCAAACCCCAATATCTTTCCTCCCGGACGTGCATGATGAGATCTCGAAGTCCTGGTAGACCCCCTGGTCTTCTCGGGACCGCTCGCTGGTCTCACCCGCCTTTCCTCCCCTCACTGGCAGATGCCCATGGGTACACTGGGGACCCCCCGGTTGAACGCTCTGTTGCGATGCTGCTGTGTCCTCAGAGTGCTTCCCGGCGCAATCCTAAGCACCCGTCCGAAGCCTGTAGTTTTTTCGTCTACACTAATCTGTGGCGAAATGCTATAGCGCCATAGGACAGGCAGCCGCCTCACTGCATCCATGACCATTCTGCTGGTCTACGTGACCCAGATGCTCACGGACATGCACGAGGGCGGGACTGACCCGAGGCTCTTCAATGAGCCGCGCGCCGCCACTGACCTTGCTCTCCGAGCGACGAAAGTGGCCGTACGCTCTCGGTGTCAGGTGATGCTTACCTTTGGGGGCTGACCGGTCTGATGTACAGGATGTCGGCAGATCCGTCTGCCTCGACACCTCTATATCCCAGGTCGGCCTCCTCGGCGGTCTGCTTATGAGCGGTTGAGAACTGTTGGGCGAAACAGTTGGCACTCAACCGCTCATAAGCAGACTGACGTTATTCTGCCCGACGGCCCCGCCGTCCGCTCAGATCCCTCAGTCTGCCCACCGCCGAAGGCGCCCTCCCACGGTTCCAACCCCCCCATTCACCAGAAATGGGCTGGCTCTGGAAGACCGTAGGGAGGATGCCACAGCCCTCTCCAGCCCCCCCCCCCCCCCCCCCCGCTAAATGCCGGGTTAAGGCCCAAGTGCCCCTAGAACGAGCTTCCCGGCATGTTGTTGTCTTAAAGGGATACTCCACTTTTTTTGGAAATAGGCTCATTTTACAACTCCCCCAGAGTTCAACAGTTGAGTTTTACCGTTTTCAAATCCATTCAGCCGATTTTCTGATATTTAGAAGAATGTCAGTAAGCAGACAGTTTCTGGTCTCATTGACTTCCATAGTAGGAAAAAAATATACTATGGAAGTCAATGAGACCAGAAACTGTCTGGTTAGTGATATTCTTCTAAATATCAGAAAATCGGCTGAATGGATTTGAAAACGGTAAAACTCAACTGTTTAACTCTGGGGGAGTTGTAAAATGAGCCTATTTCCAAAAAAAGTGGAGTATCCCTTTAACAGATGCCACCACGGGCTGGGGCGCCATGTGCAATGGACATGCTGTCACACTCTCATGTTGAGCAGAAATGCTCCTGAAAAATTCAGTGAGATTATCACACTCAGGTGTTGAGCAGAAATGCCTCTGAAAGTTCAGTGAATTTCTTCACACTTAGGTGTTGAGCAAGCTTGCTCCTGAAGCCCGGTGATACTCGCATGTAGTGTTGCAGTATGGCATGTCAATTGCCTCGAGTTGCTGGCCGTACGCCTTGCCCTGCACCGCTTTCGAGCGCTGCTCAGGGGTCAACACGTACTAGTCCGATCAGACAATACCGCCACAGTAGCGTACATCAACCATCAAGGTGGTCTACGCTTGCGCCGTATGTCGCAACTCGCTCCCCACCTCCTCTTATGGAGTCAGAAGCATCTGAGGTCCCTTCGTGCTATTTACATTCCCGGAGCCCTGAACTGTGCAGCCGACGAGCTCTCACGGTTTCAGCCCCTCCCTGGCGAATGGCGACTCCATCCCCAGACGGTTCAGCTGATTTGGGACCAGTTAGGCGACGCACAGATAGATCTGTTTGCCTCCCACGACTCGACCCACTGCGCCCTGTATTATTCCCTGACCGAGGGCACGCTCGGCACGGATGCACTGGCGCACAGCTGGCCGCGGGGCCGCAAGTATGCGTTTCCCCCAGTGAGCCTTCTTGCGCATTTCTTGCGCAAAGTCAAGGAGGACGAGGAGCAGGTCCTTCTGGTTGCGCCCTACTGGCCCACCAGGACCTGGTTCTCCAAACTCATACTCCTCGCGACAGCACCTCCTTGGCCCATACCTCTGAGGAAGGACCTTCTTTCTCAGGGACGGGGCACCCTGTGGCACCCTCGTCCCGACCTCTGGAGCCTCCACGTGTGGCTCCTGGACGGGACCAGGTAGGTTTGAGTACCCTACCACCTCCGGTGGTGGCTACCATCACTTCCGCTAGAGCGTCGTCCACGAGACACCTCTATGCGTTGAAGTGGAACCTCTTCGTCAGCTGGTGCTCTTCTCACCGAGAAGACCCCCGGAAATGCCCGATCAGCATCGTGCTTTCCTTCCTTCAAGATGGGTTGGAGCGAAGGCTGTCTCCCTCCACCCTCAAAGTCTATGTTGCCGCTATCGCCGCACACCATGACTTGTTAGAAGGTAAGTCTGTGGGAAAGCACGACCTGGTCATCAGGTTCCTGAGAGGAGCCAGGAGACTTAATTCTCCTCGCCTCCTCTCGTTCCCTCTTGGGACCTCGCGGTGGTTCTAACTGCCCTGCAGAGTGCTCCCTTTGAGCCTCTGCAATCAGTGGAGCTAAGTTCCTGTCAATAAAGACAGCGCTCCTGGTTGCACTGGCCTCTACAAGAGGGTAAGGGACCTGCACGCATTTTCCGGTGACGAAGCGTGCCTGGAATTCGGGCCGGCTTACTCTCACGTGATCCTGAGACCCTGGCCTGGATACGTGCCCAAGGTTCCTACCACTCCCTTTCGGGACCAGGTGGTGAACCTGCAAGCGCTGCCCCCGGAGGAGGCAGACCCAGCCTTGGCACTGCTCTGTCCAGTACGTGCTCTCCGCACCTATGTAGACAGGACGCAGTGTTTCAGGACCTCAGACCAGCTCTTTGTCTGTTATGGTGGGAAGCTGAAGGGAAGAGCTCTCTCCAAGCAGAGGTTGTCTCACTGGATAGTGGACACCATTGCTTTGGCATACCAGCAGCAAGGTCGACCGTGCCCCCTTGGTGTGACCGCCCACTCCACCCGGAGTGTGGCGTCCTCTTGGGCTCTAGCGCATGGCGCCTCGCTAACAGACATCTGCAGAGCTGCAGGCTGGGCGACACCCAACACATTCGCCAGATTCTATAATCTCCGAGTGGAGCCTGTGTCCTCTCGTGTGCTCGCTTCAACCAGCCGGCACTAGGACCCGCTCAGGTGTCTTCGCTTGCTCGCCATTCCACTCCACGGACTGGATGCGTGCGATATTCTCCTCAGGTGAGCTTCCCCGAAAGCCCTGAGTTCCTCCTGCACTCCTAACGTCGACCCAGTGTCTCTGTGCCTGAGCGTCGGCTAGGTGCCTCCCGTGTGCATGGTCCCTCTCCGGAGCAACCCCCACATGTGTATTCCCACTGTAAGCCTCTCTGAGCATGTGTCTTTTCCTTGGCAAGCCACCTTGCCCCCCTGGGGTTTAAAATATTTCCACCTGCGGCTGGATACCCCAGTGTATTCCCATATGCATCCTTCGGGTCATATGTGTATTTCTAAATCCCCCCCCCCCCCCCGTTGGGCTGGGTATATTTTGCATGTTCCTCTAAATATCTGGGATATGCTCCCCAGTGTACCTTGGTATTCCTGTGTTAAATAGGAGTCCCACTTGTCTCAATATGACAGGGATCTCAGATTTACGCAGGGCACTGGAAGACAGCTGTGAAGGTGGCGTGATTAGACTGGTAACCCCATTCGTCGTCATCCGACGGAACTCGGAGTGACGAACGAAAGGGAACGTCGGTTCCGTCTTCTTGCCACTTCCGCTGTATACCGCGGGGATCGCCTGAGTTCAGTCTCGGCTCCTCAGCGAAGAAACATATCTGCATTCTGCTGGACTTCCTCCTTTTATACCCACGAGGTGGGGCGGAGTTACGTCATGCAAATTCCGCAGACCCATGGCATTTCTTTGCCATTGGCTCGTTTTGTATACTCGAAGTCGATAGGCTTTCTAAGCGAAACCCCATTCGTCGTCATCCGACGGAACGTCTCCGTTCCCTCACTCAGGGAACGAGGGTTACATACGTAACCGAGACGTTTCTTTTGTCTGCTGTACTGCCGCGGCCTTCGCTGCCACGTCTGCCCTGGCGTTTCCTGTTGAAACAGTCCTGCAAATACACTTACAAACAGCAATTTCGTTAGGGAGAAGAATGGCTTCTTGCCGGGCTTTTACCCAATTAAGCCCAGTGTCCTCCCAACATATATTAGTTTTTTTAGTAAACCATATTTTGTCAATTGTTACCATCCCCCTTTTGATGCATGACTCAACTCGTGCATTAATTTAACATAATGGTGTTTGGATAAACAAAGTTATCCATCAACACTGTCCTTCAGCCAAATATCCTCCAGACATCTTTTGCTGTCTCTAAAACAAAATATTACATTCTTCACTTAAAGCCACAATCTCATCCACTTATCGAAGTATTTGAAGGGCAAAGGCCCTTAGTCTCACAGCGTATCCCACTTTTCAGGCCTGTTGTTTGGTCTTTTAGTTTAGTCATCTACAAACATTTTCAAAGTCAACAATTTTTTCTATCAAATCAGGTCGTGGTGTACAGACTTGGTCAATGTCAGTCAAATAACATTCTCCTCCTTGGCTTACAATAATCATACATTTTAGGGGCTCTCTTGATAATTTCATGTTGACTTAGCCAATATGTCACTTTGTTGTTGCCGTCAAATCTTTAACAAATCAACATCAAAAGTAATTGATACCAGACAGAGCTTGATGACCAATCAACTTAAAGCTCGTCCCATGTTCTGTATCATCTTTTCATTGTATGCACTTAGAATTATCAGCTTCTTTAAAGTTTGTCATTTCACTTAACCCATCTGTAATGATAAAACTCTCATTCCAGAGGTTAATGACACAATATACACACTATTCAGGCGGAGTATTAGTACCCCAAATTAATACATACGAACATAAAGTGCTGTCACCATCACACGCACTCATACTAGACACAAATATGTTAACTGCTTTGTTAACATTTTCAATGTTCGCTTTTCTTTATAATAACGTAAAATAAGATTTTAAACTTCACATTTTCCTGTAGCTTTTACCTAATTTTACCATGGTCTCTTCAGTTTCAAAGCATGTCTGTTCTTTATTCATTTAATTTTTAGACAAGTCAGCTGGGTTGTTTTGGTTCATTATCATTATTTTGCTTCAGCTTGCTCTAGCAGGCCGATAACAGAAAGACGGACACAGTTACCATCCCTTCCTCCACTCAAGAAGTCTCTCTCACTATGAACAAATAATATTTTCAACAGCCTCCTAAGACTGTAATTTTGACAGAATGTAATATTAAATTCATCACAATAACTTTGACCATTAAACTTTGTTATCCGGACTTTTCTCAAATCTACAAAAGCTGTCTTCATCTTTAGTCACCACCATGTCTAATGACCTTCAGGAGTTAAAACTATGTTATAGGCACATTAGTTCAAAATCAACACTTCTATACATTTTCTTGCCTATAAGGCAACCAACATCACAAAAAGTTTCGCTACAGTTTCCACAATAAATAATGGCAATCCCCTCATGGTCTCAGCTGGCTCTAGAAAGCCCATTCCCATTAGCTCTTTATCTATTATCTCCTTTTCTTCAAGGTGTTGTCCCCTGGCATAGTTGCAGACACTTGTCACAATGAAAAACAAGCCATACAATTAATGCGTTTCTGGTGAGTGGTATAGAGGAACTCACATTTCTGGGTCAGACTGCCGGATCTTCTTACAACTCATCTCCCCTTTATGGTGTAATGAATCTGCTGGCCTCACAGAATCTGCTCCACTCTCATACTCATCTGACATAAACACCTTCTATCAAGAGATGCCCAGTGTCGGCGGTGACCCCCTGCCTTAGGTTGCCCTCTTTCTGGCCAAAGAGGATCTTACCCGTCATTGAGTAATCACCTCGTGCACACTGGTAACCGCACTTTTTCATCACAGAATCTTTGACTGTTTTCTTCAACATAATCATTTGTTTTCTGGAGCTTAGGAAAGGCACATTCAAGAGTCACCAGAGCCATTTGGACGGCCTAATAGTGTTCACACAGGGAGACAGGTTAATAACAGCAGTATTTAATCACTTAAATCCATTAAACATCTCCAAATCAGCTAAATCGCAATGCTTAGATTATACTCAGTGAATTTAGTTATCACAACCATCATATACACATATTCAGTTTACTTTTACATCTGTAGCCGGAGCCATCGGCCCTGTTTCTGTCATGGCTCTGCACTGATGACAGGAAACAATCGCAAGTGAACACTCTTTATTGGGTCAGAAGACAAAGAAGATCAGACGACGGGTGTGGATAGATGGTGCAGGGACTTCGATGGTCAGATCCTGGATTCGGGTGCAGTGGTGAGATGAGTCAATGATGACGATAATCCAGACAGAGAGACGATGATCACAGGAGACATCAAACAACGATCTGACAAAGGGGATAAGACAACGGTGTGTAGATATAGAGTGATGAGATAGACTGCAGCTGGTGATGAGATGATGATCAACTGGAGCGGATCAGGTAAAAGACAATCAATCACGCCCACTACACACGCGCACTCAAACAACAACATAAACACAAGACGAGAAGGAACCAATGAATTCGTATACCGTGACAGTTTCATGGCGCAGACTAAGATTAGACAAAGAAGTAACTGGTCCTAAAATAAACTAGTCAAACATGTTTTATATCGTTTAAGGTCTGTATTATTATCTTAAAGACTTCTTTAAAGTCATTCAGTTTTACTTTTAAAAACATTTACAAATACAAATTGCCCTCTGAATGGCAATGATTTATTTTAACATCTCCATGTCTATTGTTTTCACCTGAAACACTGTGCCTTACTACAAATAACTTATTATCACTTATGACACAGGCTCAGATAACAGCTTTTAGCTGACATTGAATGAGAGAGACTCTGAGACATTCAGGACTGGTACACTGCACTCTCATAAACTTCTAACATTAAACTTTATCTACCATATTTTACCTCTATCCATGCTTAAGCCATCTTTGCCAGAAATGACATGTGTTTTCAAATAAACATATTGTTATATATTTTTTCCCAAACAGGAATGTAAACAGAGCTGATAAGCAGTTCTCTGTGTTATTTTACAGTCCACCAGTGGCGGATTCAATCGCAATAGCCGAATCATAATCTTCATCATTATTATTGGCAGAACATAAATTTTTATAAGCTGCACGGAAATGCTCAAAATATTCTAAGTTGTTTTCACAAAGTTTCTGTTTACTTTAGTCACAGTTGTCAAGGGAAATTATCCACGACCCAGAATTTCCTTTATAAAACAGACAATATCTTTTTCCTTCAATGACTTAATATCAACAAAATATCCGACATAATACATTATTGATTTAAAGACAGTAAAGACATAGCTGTCTTTCCTTTGTACTACTTTGGTATTATCATCAACAACACTAATTACAGAACAAGTACATATCTAACATCCGGAAGCCGGGCTGAATAAGCAAGCACTGTTGCTGTACTCCCAGCATAGCTGGACCCTCAGTCACTCCTCAGATATTAAATACAGACATCGTCTACAATCATAAATACCAGGATATATGCATTCGTTTTTTGTAAAACTATCATTTCAATCATTATTTTACCACTAAAATATAGAACTGTTCCCCATTCTGCTTAATGAAACATTCCTTATCTTCATATCATGTTAATCCCTGTTAATCATACTCAATGCCTTATTTTTTCTCTCTGCCTCCTCTAACCATTACATGATTGTTTGCTTACAATCCACACACACATCTCACACAACAGACAAAACACCGGTTTATCATATTGATTCTTTTTGCGCATTTTACTCTGAGATTTCCCCATGACAAGGACATACACATATATCGACACTACATTAATCTGATTACCATCATATTTCTAAGATTATAAATATAATTAAATGCCAACATAAAGAACATATTGTAGAGAATTTACGGATGAACCAAACACAAATTAATCTTTCTAATCTCTCATGGGCTTCATTCAAATGTGATTCAGCATTCCGGATTTTAACACCACATTCCTAAGTCACAAAACTGGCTCCAAACTGTCTCCAAAACCCCCTCAGAAAGGACTTTTAGGGCTCCGCAGGCCATAAAGAGATAAGCCAAAGCAGGAAGAACTTGTCACTGTTCATTCTTAACCAAGACAAATTTCCTCACAAATGGTTAAACAGGCCTGACCACCTTTGACCTCCCTCAGCATCACCACTGCTAAACAGGACAGAGTTATTTAACAGACCACGCTTTCATTCAGAGACCAGAATGACTTTTACACTTTACATATCAAACTACATTAATTCTGCACATTCTGCAGAAAACAACTCACACAGAACAATGCTCAGTGGACTCATAATCAAACATCATAATTCTTGTTTTCCTACAATTCATGTTTGTATTATGCTTAGATTCCATATAAATCATGTAATGATGATTATAACTGTGTGTATGAATGAACGAGTATCGTGCTTCCAATCGAAATAATCGTATGCCCTTAATTCTTAAGATGGCTTGAGTGAAATCTGTGTAAAATGCTTTGTATGATTATAATAATCTATAATGTTAAACTGTGATCTCTTGTTCTCTCTGCTTAGTGTTGGAGAGCAAGCAGATCATAGATACCGCCTGATTTACGATAAGAAGAAACGAGGTCCACCTCCTAAGATGATGCCATTGTCCAATTGGCCAGAATTCTCCAAAAGAGGTTGGACTAACTTTAAGTTAAAGACCCGAACAAAGCAGTTCAGTTCAGTTGAGTTCAGTCCAGAGAGCAGTTCAGTTTCGGTTCGGTGTTGAATTAAGTTTGTGCCTCTCTCTAAAACAGCAAGAGAGTGTTCATGTTCGTACGCTCCTACATCGACCAGACCACCTTTAGACCAGCAGACAAATAACCCATCAAGATCGGAGTTTAAACAGCTTCATTCAAGCCATCTCATCTCTTACTTTCATTTCTTCCTTTATTTTATTTTCTCGTTAAAAGTCTCGTTCTAAGTTAAGTTTTGCTGTAAAGTTCGTTTACACGTCTCTCCTGCAACGCACTTCGAACTGTAAAGACTCTTGTTCATCCATCCGCCAACACATCACGTGACCGGCGGTTCAGAAACTCCAGCCAGGCACTCCAAAGACAACCAGCCACGCAGCCGGGAAACCCCTTTGACGAAGCACCTCAAATAGGGAATTCCCTGGCCTAAGCAACGCAAAGACAAGCAAGTACTCCAGACTGTAACTGACCTGGTGCTTTTTAATGTACATGTAATAACCTGTCTAAGAAACGAAGGTTTAAATTAATGCTTGGTGGTTCGTTCAGGTTTATGTCTTACAAGTGCCTCTCACTCTGAAAACTCACTCTTTCTCTCTCTTCCTTTGCGCCTTGTATGAATGTGTGTGTGTGATTGTTTAGACCTTAGTTTTATGTGTTTAGAATAGTTAATAAAGTCGTCCATATATTTGAAAAGATATTTGTCTTGTGTTTTGCTTACACATTTAATGTCTTGTACTGCCGATCTAAAGTTACCTTGCTAATACATAGTGTTTCACTATAAATTGGATAAATATCTGTTGCCAAGGTTAAAATTACGGCCCGTTCAAATGAACTCTAAACGAGTCATTTGTTCGGTTCCATAGTGATTCGGTCAATGATTCATTGCAAATCGATGAATCATTCCCTTTGAGCTAAATTGGCCTTCCGGCCCCCTTAAATACATTTTATGTATATTATTATTATGTAGGTTCGCTACATTATTTGGTGGAGAATGCGGGCAGTTCAACCTAAATTTGTAAGCATATTATCAAGATTTATCTTTTCATTTTGTTTCGGATGCAAGATCCGAACCTCTGAGAGTCTGTGTGTGACGCGCGCAGCGCGCGCCCCGTTTGAATGAGAGCTGCTGCTTGAGTGAATGCTCCCAGAGAAAGCTGTTACAGTCTGCCTCCCTATTCGTTTTCCTTGTTAACTGCAGTAAATTAATTTAAGATATAAAACCTCACACTACGATAAGGTAAGAATTGAGCGTGTTCCTCATTTCCAGAAATACCTCGTTATAGCTGCTCGATTTCTGCGTGTTCCAGAGTCTTTCAGAAAAGCTATAACGTTGTGTGTGTGTGTGTGTTTATATCAGTTAGAGAGCTGAACGAAATCAAACTGCAGTAATTAAAATAACCCTATAAGGACTAATATTCTCCTCACAGAGCGATGAGCGTGTTCCTCATCTAAGTTAGTCATAAGCCTTAGCTATATGTATTTATCTGATTCAGTGCGTGTTCCACTGCGATCCCCGTGATAAACAGCGAGGCTTAACTAATCTTATCTGTTTGTGTCCGTTCAAATAATTCTCGTGTAACATTGCGCATGTCCGAGTGTAATTTGAATAGTGGTTATTTAAATTCGTTATCAAGTAAAGCTTGCCATTGAAACTGAACCAACAGTTATTGTTTTATGTGCCTAGATAAACTTGCACAGAGACGATCCGCCGAGGTCGTCCTAATTACATCTATTATAACGCAAAGCTGTCGCTTGCTTAAAGTTAATATCACTCTTGACAAACTGAGTGAAGCCCCACGTCGTAAACCCAGCTACGAGTGGTGTATCTTATTTGAACAGTGTGAAATGCGCCGACATTTCCCGTAATAGGATCGATTGTTACTGTACATGCATGTTCTGTGGACATTGAAATGCTCCCACTAGCGTTCGTTTGGTCGCTATAGTTACGATCGTGACACGGAAGTCTTGGCCAAACGTTTCCGGGTGAACTTTGACCCAACCCTCGATGTAAACAAGCGCTAAGCTAGGCAGTAGCCTTGCACGGAGGCCTGTGCTAAAGCCTTTAGCATCAGTCACTGTTATCAATACGAGCCAATACTACAGTGTCTGTTGGAAAAACGTTAAAGTGATTTAACCGTTTAGACACCTCGACCTTTACAACTGTTGATCCTGTCTTCTTTTCCTTTTACCTCTCTCTTTTACTTTACCTATATTTTACTGGAAAAGGAAATATTGGTTTACAATTATTAATTACTTTACCTGCATGTTACTTGAAAAAGAAAATGCTGGTTAACTATTATTAATTGTCAATTTTGAATTTGATTTTAAAGAAAGGGTAATATTGGTTTACAATTATTAATTACTTTACCTGCATTTTACTGGAAAAAGAAAATACTGGTTTACTATTATTAATTGTCAATTTTGAATTTGATTTTGAAGAAAAGGAAATATTAAAATAAAATTGAAATTCTATTTTTCTAGACAGGTCATTTCTAATGATTTCTAGATTTATTTTTAATAATTCTGATTTCATAATTTTCATAATTTCTAAATTTCTCGTTGAGATCTAATCACTTTAGGTGAATAAGTCTTGAACTCTGAAAGTTAAAATTTGAAAGTTGTTATTACTATTACAAAAATAGTGTTAGACTCAGATTTGCTCATTATTGTCATTGCGTTTTATCCTTTCGTCCTGTTGGTTATAAACTTAACCACTATATTTGTTCTGATTAATTAATTTTCGGGAAGCTTCAATAGGGGACATTACCATCTCCATACGAGTTTCAAATAAACCAGAGACAATCGTCTTTTACCAAAGTTTATTTGTGTGTTTAGTTGTTCCTCAACTATCAATTCTATACTCGTGGTAGACGTAAAGGTAGCGGGATCCAACCTCCTTGCTTCATTCCTTCCTCATCACGTCTTTCCTGTTCTGTCCTGCTTTATTCCATCTTATTCTTCACATTTGTAGGAACAAACCTGGAAGAACCACCAATCGACTCTAAAAGAGACAAATATAATCTGTCCCAACAAACAGATTATTAGATATTTGATTTTTAATCAAACCCTCTTGTGTTCTTCATACTCTCCCTGCATTTGAAACGCAATTTAAACTTTGACATCTTATCCAAGATCAAGTAACAGAGACAAGTGCCGAGCAAACTCCGCCTTCACAGCATCCCTGCTGTAACCCCTGCTGTAAGCGGTCGAACTGAAGGTGTGTGGTGTCAATCCTGTCAAACTCAGAGAAGAGGTATCAACATCATTATTGTATTATTTTTCCTCGCAAACATAAGCAATAATATTGTTTACCTTTCCGGAAACAGATTTTCATTGATAAAAAACATTTATGAGAAATTAATACTTCCCCTAGTTAATAATTTTCTTCTTGTTTTTTTTTCCCTCATTGAAATTGGTTGTTAACTTGTCTCTCTTTGTCCCTTACTCAGTTGAGCGACTAAGTCCTCACCCCACGAGTTGAAACCAGCTTTTCATTGATAGAAAATAGTTATAAAAATATTTCTCCCATTGAAAAAAAAGGGTTTCTTTCCATTGAGATTTGTTTTAACCTTTTTCTCTCTCTTTCATTTACCCAGTTGAGTGACGAGATCTTCGCATCACTAGCCTCACTGTGTACACTTAGACCAACACTTAGTCATCACAACACTTCACTATTGATGTACAATTACTGAAACGACACTTAGCCGTTCAACCACATATAGGCTTATACCCCACACAGATCTGTGTCAGTCTCTTCACCAAGCGTGCCAACATGTCGTGGACGACAAACCCCACTGCCCAACGGGAAGACGTGGACGCCTGGCTCAGAGGCATTACAGACTGCCTCACACCAAAGACAATTGAACTGTTATTATTTTTAATAATAATCATAATTCTGAGAAGATTCCTGACACATGATTCAAGCCAGAACCACAACCACGTGGAACTAACCAAGATAACCTGTTCCTTAAGTAATGCCTTCACAGCCCAGCTAAACCTAAGCCACCAGCACGTCACCCACCTACAGGAGGAGCTGACACGTGCCCAGAACCGCATAGACAAGCTGGAAGTGAAAGTCCAGGATGACTCCAAGACCACCGAGTTCCTGAGAGAGCTGATGCACACTCAACACTGCAAAGACCAGCTCAAAGGTAAAGCTCAAGACAAACTCAAAGTGTCTGACGAAGCGGAGCAAGAAACAAAGACACAAGTTGACAAGCTCCAAGAAGCCCTTGCAGTCACTGAACGTGACAAACAAGAGTCAAAGACTGTCCAGAAACACCTGGTGAACCAACTCCAGGCTGTTGAACATCAGCTAGAGAAAGCCAAAGCTGACATTGAAAGTAAGAACTCTAAAATCACTGCTCTGGAAGACCACCTGCAAAGGTGCAGCGTTGAACTGGACCACCTGATCCAACAGCGAGACGACGCCAACGACGAGCTCTACGCGGTCAGAGATGAACTCCAGCACATTGTCCAACAGAAACCAGAGCCAAGAAGGGAGAGACCTCCCTCAGCATCACCCCGGCTGAGCAGAACAGAGTCCTCCATCCAAGAACTGGCATACAGTGAAAGAAGTGAATGGCCACAACCCAAAACGTCACCGGCCTTCACCACAGAACTGTTCACTGCCAACAAACGAAGAGAGCTCATCCAGGCAGATGCCCAAGCTGCACATGGGATGACCGTTAAAGATCTCAACCAGCTGGTTAAGAATATCACTCAGTTCAACCCGAACTCCACAGAGGGTCCCGACATCCAGGCCTACCTCCGAGATATCGACTTCCACCTCGAGGTGAGACCCCATATGACTGACAGAGACAGGTTCTACCTCCTCAGATCCACATCCAGTCCAGAGGTACGAAGCTTCCTAGACCGACAACCTGCTAATGTCATGTCAAACTACCAGCTACTACGTGAGACAATGATTAAAGAATTCACAGGTCCAGAGTCAGAACACGGTGTGTTAATCGCCTTGGAAACCAAACAATGTCGTCAAGAGACTCCCCAAGCCTATTACCGCCGCTTTCGACAAGCATATTTAGGTGGACATAACAAACCTGAACTTGAAGAGGATGTGAACTTCAAAACCCTCTTCCTGAGAAACCTGCACCCTGGTTTGAGTCATCATCTTGGCATCATGGCCTGCCCAGGCACAATGACGATTCAGCAGCTACGTGACCTGACACACAAGGCCTACATCAAACAAAAGATGTCCTCAAAGAAAGGTTTGAAAACATCCACAGGTCCAAACTCCTTCAGCCAAGACACAAGCCTTGCACTGGAAGACACCCAGTGGCATGACAACACCACAGTCCTTCGTAAGGAGCACAGAGAACGTGACTCCCATGCCGATGACAGCTACCACTCCAACCACATGGAAAAGTCATGGGACCCACCAGAAGGAAACAACTGGAATCAACGAGTGCATCCAAAAGCATTCTATGTGGGTAAGCGACAACGAAACCCACCTCCGCACCACTCAGCCAAACACCCCACTGAGTGTGCCCAAGAACACGACAGTCTCCCCGCAGAAGACATGGAGCAACTACGGAGGCAACTGCACGTGCTCATCAAAGACAAGCTGAACACAGAAGACCAGTGATCACCTTGTACACCTTCCTGAGACAACCACCTGTTCAACAACAACCCAGAACAAAGTGGTCTCTCACAGTCAACCACTGACAAACACCCAGAGGTACCAGAAAACACCATCCTGGTTACCCATCACACCACAAGCTCCAAACTCAAGAACCATGTGTGTGCTACAGCAACGACAGTAAGCACAGAAGGTCAGGAAGTCTGTCACAACCAGAAGGCATCACAAGAGGAAGGCAACAAGGGAGACCACGTTTTGCACTACAGCTTCACGCATCCATGCCAAACCATCTCCCAATGTCTGCCAGAGAACTTCCTGCCTTACTGGACTGACCCCCAGCAGATCACAGAAGATCCCTTTCCAAGGCAAAGATGCAACAAGCCCATCAAAGCGTAACCATCAAGCAAAAGGGGGGAGCAAAACAGACTGAGACAGATCTGACATACATACAGTATACATGCAGTACCTGCACTACACTACACTGTACCACTAACATACACAAGTTAAACACAGCTACCATGAAAAACATTCAACAAACATGTTCTTCCCACAGGTAGACACTGAAATCGCAACACTGACTTAGCTATCCTTTCCATAGGAAACATGTAGCAATACACCCAACAAGTGTAACCCTCTCATTACGTTGTGACACCTGACACTGCACAGCAGTAGCCATACAGGAGTCACTCAACTGCTTTGTTTTGCTTTACCTCTTCCCTTTCTTCTTCTTTTATTAGGTAAAATCCCTGTTACCCCATAAGGGTCAAGGTTACCATATAAGGATTGACGCACCACGCCTGATGTTTGCAAGTCACCTTAAAACGAATGTTAGCCTAGAGAACTCTCTGCATCATTCGAATCAAAATTTGAAAGGTAAATTGGTCTAAACCTAGAACAATTTAGAAGAGAATAAAACAAACAAATCAAAGTTAGTCACAAAGTTGATCAATCACCGTTTTAAAACAAACGTCTCAGGTTACTATTGTAACCATAGTTCCCTGAGAAACAGGGAACGAGACGATGCGTCGAACGACACGGTGGGAACGCCTCTTGCGTGATTGCGTCTGAAGCATCTATGCCAACTAGTCCAATGGAATGAGAGAATGAGCGTCACGGGCGGGTGACGTCATGAACCAGGAAAGGACAAGAGCACTTCCGCTGCTCGCCCGGCATTTAGCTTCGACAGTTGCCGAAGCAAGCCGATAGCAGGGACGCAGGAAGTATGGCAGGGGGACGCATCGTCTCGTTCCCTGTTTCTCAGGGAACTATGGTTACAATAGTAACCTGAGACGTTCCCTTTATCGAAAAAGGGAACTTCGAGATGCGTCGAACGACACGGTGGGAACGAGAATACCCAACCCGCCATAATTACAAGTACCTGAGTGTCAGTCTGTTGATCTAAGCACTCAGCACCTGAGAACCTGGGGCAGCATCCAGGTCTAAACTGTAAAATCTCAAGAATGTGAGCGGAGAGGACCAGCCCGCCGCATCACAAACATCTTGAAGAGATACCCCCTGCAATATGGCTTTAGAAGCCGCCATACTCCTGGTCGAGTGAGCTCGGACCACCAAAGGACAAGGCTGGCCCGAGTACTCGTATGCCAGTGAAATAGCCTCGACTATCCACTTACTGACTGTCTGTTTTGAAGCAGGAAGACCTTTCTTAGGTGATCCAAAGCAAATCAGTAATTGGTCGGACTTTCTGATTGAGGATGTCCGATGTACATATGTGTCCAATGCTCGCACTGGACACAACAGGTGCAGTCTTTCCTGGTCCGCAAATGGAGGAGGACAGAAAGCCTGCAGCACAATAGGCCTCGGAGTCAAGGTTGGAACCTTAGGGACGTATCCCTGTTTTGGGTATAGGAACGCCTTGACCACCCCCGGTGCAAATTCAAGGCAGGTGGGGGAGACCGAAAGAGCCTGAAGGTCGCCAACTCTCTTTAGGGACGAAATAGCTAGCAGAAAGATAGTCTTGAAAGTCAGGAACTTTTCTGAGACCGAATCTAAGGGCTCGAATGGGGCCCTAGACAGGCCTTCTAGAACTATAGTCAAATTCCAAGCTGGCACCTTAGTGCGGATTGCAGGCCTCAGCCTCAAAGTGCCACGAAGGAAACGTGTAATCAGGGGGTCTCGACCCAAAGATATACCTCCCACCATAGTATGGTAAGCCGCAATGGCTGCCACGTAAACTTTTAGTGTGGAAGGACAAAGACCTGACACAAAGCGCTCCTGCAGGAACTCGAGTACTGTGTTGACAGAACAGTTAACTGGATCCCACTGGTGTCGGTGACACCATAAGGAGAAACTCTCCATTTAAGCGCATAAAGTTTCCTCGTAGCTGGAGCTCTGGAGCTTAGGATGGTCTCAACAGCCTCAGCTGAAAGACCACTATCTATAAGTTGGGCCCCCTCAGAGGCCAAACCCAAAGATTCCACATGTCTGGTCGAGGGTGAAATATTGTGCCCCCGGCCTGAGACAGAAGGTCCCTCCTCAAAGGGATCTCCAATGGAGGCCCGTCTAGCAGAAGGATCAGGTCCGCAAACCAGATCCGACTTGGCCAGCGTGGTGCTACTAGCAGTAGGCTTATTCCATACCGACGGACCCGCTCCAGAACTCCTGGGAGCAGAGCAACAGGGGGAAAGGCGTACAGACGTAGCCTCGGCCACGTCTGCACCATGGCGTCCAGCCCCAGGGGGGCTGGGTGCGTCAGAGAATACCAGAGAGGACAGTGCGTCGTGTTCTGAGACGCGAACAGATCCACCTCTGCCTGACCATATGCCTCCCAGATTTTCTCCACCGCCTCGGGGTGGAGTCTCCAATCCCCTGGCCTCAGCTCCTGCCTCGACAGGATGTCTGCTCCTATATTCTGGTCCCCAGGAATATACACTGCCCTCAGGGAGAGTACCTTCCCCAGAGACCACAGGAGGATCTGGTGCGCCAGTTTGCAAAGCGGACGCGAGCGCAGACCCCCCTGGCGGTTCAGATAAGAGACCACTGATGTGTTGTCTGTTCGAACGAGCACATGATGGCCTCTTAGGTCCGGAAGGAAATGTCTCAACGCATTGAAGACGGCCATCATCTCCAGGCAATTTATGTGCCACGAAAGATGATGGCTTTTCCACAGACCCTGAACCGAGCGGCCTTCCATTACCGCTCCCCAGCCGGTGAGGGAAGCATCTGTCGAGATCACAACTCGATGGCAAAGAGCTCCCAACACCGGACCCTGGGTTAAGAACCAGTGTTTACTACATATAACTAAGGCACGAAAGCATCGCCGCGTGACCTTGATATGCAAGTGGGTTTCCCCTCGGGGAGAACCCTCTGGTCCTGAGCCAGCACTGTAAAGGTCTCATATACAGCATGCCAAAAGGAATTCCGTTGGACACTGCTGCCAGTAGACCCAACAGTCTCTCGAACTGCTTACAATGCGTGACTGGTTTTGGGTTAAGAACCAGTGTTTACTACATATAACTAAGGCACGAAAGCATCGCCGCGTGACCTTGATATGCAAAGTGGGTTTCCCCTCGGGGAGAACCCTCTGGTCCTGAGCCAGCGCTGTAAAGGTCTCATGTACAGCATGCCAAAAGGAATTCCGTTGGACGCTGCTGCCAGTAGACCCAACAGTCTCTCGAACTGTTTTACAGTGCGTGACTGGCCTAGCCTCAGCTCTTCTGTGGCTGTTAGGATAATAAATCCCGTACCACACCAAGGAAAGTGGTTCTCAATACTGGAGAAAACACACTCTTCTTGGTATTGAGCCTCAACCCCAACATCTGCATATGAGCGAGAACGACACCTCGGTGCCGAACCGCCAACTGCTCTGATTCCGCTAGAATCAGCCAGTCGTCGATATAATTCAGAATGCGAACGGGTGACAAAGCTAGGCCGAAAGGAAGAACCCGATATTGGTATTCTTTGCCCCTGAAAGAAAACCATAGGAACTTCCTGTGCTGAGGGAGGATGGAGATATGGAAGTATGCATCCTTTAGATCTATCGTGACAAACCAGTCCTCGGATCTGATTTGGGTCACGATCTGTTTGAGGGTCAGCTATCTTGAACTTTAGTTTCCGAACTGACCGAATTAACAGGCGAAGATCTAAAAAAGGAACGCAACCCTCCATCCTTTTTTGGAACAATAAAATAATGGCTGTAAAAACCCGACTCTCTGACGGGTGAGTACACCTGTTCTATAGCTTCTTTTGCTAACAGGGCCTTTACTTCTTGTTCCATTACCAGAGCCTGCTCGGGATGCACCACTGTGGGCAGCACCCCGCTGTAATGAGGAGGACGAGAGCCAAACTGGATTCTGTATCCTCTCTCTACAATCTGCAGGACCCAATGAGAAATATTCGGCAGAAGCTTCCACGCTGCCAAAAAATTTACTAAGGGAACCAGCCTCTTGAGGCTGGCCTCTGGTGTTACTGAGAGAGCCAAATCTGGAGCCTGAAACATAATGGCAGGAACTACCTGACCTGACTACTCAAAAGCCCCCCTCAGAGGGCGCGAAAACCAATGCTGTGCCGCAGCATAGCATCAGCGACTCGCTGGAGACCGCTGCGCCCTGAAGCACCGGAGGTGGCAGGGTTGGCAGGAGGGTCTCGTGAGGACCCCGAAATGGAACGGGCACCGTGTAATGAGGTGTACACCACTCCACTTCGGTCGGGGCTGTCCTCACTTTCTGTGCACATAATATGATGAACTAGACGGCTGGAGCTGCTCACGCCCAGCAGCCCCAGGGGGATGGACACAGCGAGGGAGAAACCTTATTATATATATTTTTTATATATATATATATATATATAATGCATCACCTAACAACGAACGCATGGAATGCGTCGCCGAAGAGACGCGAAGGCTCAAATTTCACTATATCCAGAACCCCAGCAGATCGGCCTGATAAGCCTGGAGCATTATACTATAGTTTTCTATAAACATTCTCCAGCTGACCTGCTGCCGTATAAGCTTTACCCATAAAACCAAAGTAGCTATAATTAAACCTACGCGCTGCCTCGGCAAACGCGAGATCCCAGCCACAGAATCTTATTTTGCAAAGTACACTCGAAATCTAAGCGGTGCCTCGGCAAACGCGAGATCCGAGCTAGATTCTGATTACAACATTGAACCTACGCGCTGCCTCGGCAAACGCGAGATTCTTTAGTGATAGGTTTATTGAGCAAAGCAGAGGCTTTAAATGACGATGCTGGACCAGGTGAAAACAGCATTTTTCTATATATATATTTTTTTTTTTTTTTCAGCCTGGGGCATTATATCATAACCGTAATCTTTCAACCCTTGAATAAATCTTTAACACGAGGGCTGAAAGTAGTAATAAAATACGGTTTATCCCACAATTTAAATATTCTTTTAGTGTGTAAATCAGGGAAAAGGGAAGCCTCGTGGTGGAGATAATGTGATAGATGTAGGAAACGCTCGATAAGTTTTTAGGAGCGTCCCTAATCTCAGCTGGCCATTAAATATTTAATTTATTAACAGCACGGGACAAAACCTCCACCAGTTCATCATATACTGGGGAAATAGATGGCGAATCTAATTCAACAGTGTGTGTGCTTGCTTTCACTTTCAATATTCTAAAACATTTAACCTCCTCGGAGGAGAATATGAAGGAAAAAGGGCTCTCTCTCCCCGAGCGGAAGAAACCGCAGAGCGTGCTTCCGACACCGGGGAGATAGAGCTGGATCTTCCGGGTAAGGAAGGAAAAAAGGCCCACGGACCCGTTTCAAACCCCTCCAAAAGATCCATCTGCGATCCCCAGGAATGCATTCCCCACGCTGCCTCGGCAAACGCGGGTCCTGGGAATCGCAAGCCTGTCACTATCATACAGAGTGACAGGCGAGAGCAGAGCATACTATTTCACAGAGTTGGAACTCAGCCCCCACCTTTTTTTCTTTCAAGGGCTGAGAAGTATGCTCTACCCCAAACAAATTAAACAAAACTCGTGTGTGTCCCCACCCGTTTAAATAAACGCGGGCAGGGAGAAACACACTGTTTGTAATTTGTTTCGCCATAACGTTTCCATACAATATTGCAACAGACAACAATAAATAGACAGAGACAGTTTTGACACAGATCGCTTGCTGAGGCAACAGAAGCTAAATGCCGGCGAGCAGCGGAAGTGCTCTTGTCCTTTCCTGGTTCATGACGTCACCCGCCCGTGACGCTCATTCTCTCATTCCATTGGACTAGTTGGCATAGATGCTTCAGACGCAATCACGCAAGAGGCGTTCCCACCGTGTCGTTCGACGCATCTCGAAGTTCCCTTTTTCGATAAAGGGAACTAGAATAACGGTCCTAAAATTGAACTAAACTTTTTCCACATGATTGACTATATTGAGAGAGTGAACCTGTTTAGGCCTAGATAATCTAATGCCCTGCACCAGTAAAGGGACCAGTCATGGAGGTGTTTGCCTTGTTGTTTGCTGTGTGTGTTTGCTTCTTCTGTTTCTCCAGCGTTCAATGATGTCTTCTCTCATCAACCCATCATCGATCGAAGGGGGATATGTAGAGAATTTACGGATGAACCAAACACAAATTAATCTTTCTAATCTCTCATGGGCTTCATTCAAATGTGATTCAGCATTCCGGATTTTAACACCACATTCCTAAGTCACAAAACTGGCTCCAAACTGTCTCCAAAACCCCCTCAGAAAGGACTTTTAGGGCTCCGCAGGCCATAAAGAGATAAGCCAAAGCAGGAAGAACTTGTCACTGTTCATTCTTAACCAAGACAAATTTCCTCACAAATGGTTAAACAGGCCTGACCACCTTTGACCTCCCTCAGCATCACCACTGCTAAACAGGACAGAGTTATTTAACAGACCACGCTTTCATTCAGAGACCAGAATGACTTTTACACTTTACATATCAAACTACATTAATTCTGCACATTCTGCAGAAAACAACTCACACAGAACAATGCTCAGTGGACTCATAATCAAACATCATAATTCTTGTTTTTCCTACAATTCATGTTTGTATTATGCTTAGATTCAATATAAATCATGTAATGATGATTATAACTGTGTGTATGAATGAACGAGTATCGTGCTTCCAATCGAAATAATCGTATGCCCTTAATTCTTAAGATGGCTTGAGTGAAATCTGTGTAAAATGCTTTGTATGATTATAATAATCTATAATGTTAAACTGTGATCTCTTGTTCTCTCTGCTTAGTGTTGGAGAGCAAGCAGATCATAGATACCGCCTGATTTACGATAAGAAGAAACGAGGTCCACCTCCTAAGATGATGCCATTGTCCAATTGGCCAGAATTCTCCAAAAGAGGTTGGACTAACTTTAAGTTAAAGACCCGAACAAAGCAGTTCAGTTCAGTTGAGTTCAGTCCAGAGAGCAGTTCAGTTTCGGTTCGGTGTTGAATTAAGTTTGTGCCTCTCTCTAAAACAGCAAGAGAGTGTTCATGTTCGTACGCTCCTACATCGACCAGACCACCTTTAGACCAGCAGACAAATAACCCATCAAGATCGGAGTTTAAACAGCTTCATTCAAGCCATCTCATCTCTTACTTTCATTTCTTCCTTTATTTTATTTTCTCGTTAAAAGTCTCGTTCTAAGTTAAGTTTTGCTGTAAAGTTCGTTTACACGTCTCTCCTGCAACGCACTTCGAACTGTAAAGACTCTTGTTCATCCATCCGCCAACACATCACGTGACCGGCGGTTCAGAAACTCCAGCCAGGCACTCCAAAGACAACCAGCCACGCAGCCGGGAAACCCCTTTGACGAAGCACCTCAAATAGGGAATTCCCTGGCCTAAGCAACGCAAAGACAAGCAAGTACTCCAGACTGTAACTGACCTGGTGCTTTTTAATGTACATGTAATAACCTGTCTAAGAAACGAAGGTTTAAATTAATGCTTGGTGGTTCGTTCAGGTTTATGTCTTACAAGTGCCTCTCACTCTGAAAACTCACTCTTTCTCTCTCTTCCTTTGCGCCTTGTATGAATGTGTGTGTGTGATTGTTTAGACCTTAGTTTTATGTGTTTAGAATAGTTAATAAAGTCGTCCATATATTTGAAAAGATATTTGTCTTGTGTTTTGCTTACACATTTAATGTCTTGTACTGCCGATCTAAAGTTACCTTGCTAATACATAGTGTTTCACTATAAATTGGATAAATATCTGTTGCCAAGGTTAAAATTACGGCCCGTTCAAATGAACTCTAAACGAGTCATTTGTTCGGTTCCATAGTGATTCGGTCAATGATTCATTGCAAATCGATGAATCATTCCCTTTGAGCTAAATTGGCCTTCCGGCCCCCTTAAATACATTTTATGTATATTATTATTATGTAGGTTCGCTACAATATTAAATTTCTTCCACAATTGTAAGTCAACACCCTTGCCTCATTGGTTCTATGAATATGCAAATGAGCCCCGCCTCCACTCACTCACTCACTCAGAGATCCACTGGTTGACGATCGCACGTTGATCAGATTGGTTACAAGGTAGTTTGTGACGTCAGAAACACCAGCGATTTCAAAGCGTGTTTTTGAGACTGTCTTTGGTTCACTGCAGTTTTAAGCAGAAAATACCCAGCAATGCTGTCGACTTATGAATTTACACATGGTTTGTGTTAAAGCATATAAACGCCACATAGACACATAACATTAAAAGCTGGATTTTTACCACTGGGGGCTTTAAACACTTTTTGATGCCAAGCTGATCCTGAGGCTGTAACCCTGAAACACACATCCACACCAATCTCTCCTCACACTGACCACTCAACATCGGTTTGGTATAGCGCCATCTAAGGGTATTTAGCAATTAAATGATGTTGGTATTTGAGATTTTTCCACCATTGTGACAAAAATAATTTAGATATGTCTTTAATTACTTATTGTTGCAGTTACTCTGCAGTTCCCAGCCATGACATTTGTTCTGTTCGCCTCTTCATTGGTATATTTTCTCTTGCCACCATCTCTCATCTTTCTCAGTCTCCTGTGCTTCTGTAACTTCTGTCTATGTGTTTTATTTGTAGAGAATTTGTTTAAATTTCTACCCTTAACATCTTAACTCAAAAGTATGTTTGGCTGCAGTTTTAAAAAAGCTGATCTCTACTGCTCGCTTCAGTGCTATTAAGTCTCTCGGTTATGTTTCCCAGTATATTTCCACAGCTGTGCTGCATTGTGCGGTGCAATCTAACTTTATCTGGACAATAACTTTATTCTAGATCTGCTGTAAAGCCAAAACAATCTGTTACTTTAATCTCCTGTTATCACTGTTAAGCTGCTTTGAAACAGTCTATATTGTTAAAAGCGCTTTAGAAATGAAGGTGACTTGACATTGTAATTGCTCTTGCAAACAGCACACCTCTCTCACAGATTCCCTCTCTCTCTGCTTTCTCTCTCAGTGTTTTGGCTGATTTTGTCACTCTCCAGTATTGTTATATTTTTGCCTTGTCAAGTTTTTGATCCTGTTTCTGCTGTCCAGCCCTGCAGAGCAGTTTCCCATCCACTTTTTAGATTTGCCTGTTATCGGTTGGCCGGTTCAGTTCTGAGAATTCTTTTTTTTTATTATCCACAAACTTTATACAATATAGTAGGCTATACAGAAATCACATATTAATAGCCTACATCCAAAATCTCTCTTTTTTTTTAAACAAACATGCTAGAGTGTACAAATTGATTAACCAAAAAATGTATATTCATTAAAGATATGACAAGTCATTCTTGCTTTCTTATTCACAATGTTCTCCAGACTGGTGCAATAATCCTTGGTCTCCTGAAGAAAGGCTTAGTTTAGGCTTGGATCCTGACCATTTCTTCTTGTGTATGTGACATTTTCCCCAAATAATTAAAAGTTGTACAATAAATGTAAAATTATTTTATTATTGCTTTCGTTGGAATAATAAATCAGAATTTTTTAATTTAATTATCACATTTCTTTTCCTTCTAATGAAATTGTCCACATCCACCCAAAAATCACAAAACACTACGGATTGCCTAATACCGGTAGATTATTTTTCCACTGAACAAAAATCACATGAATAATCAATAGGCCTATTATTAAACCTCTCTAACACGCTTTTAGCTGGATATATTTTATTTATATTTTATTTATTTAATATGGACATAGCAATAACATTGGACGAACCAGATGTATTGTTAGTGTAATAGTATGCACTAATTTTCAACACCTGTCCATAGGGGCTTTTACAACAGATAAAAACACATTATTAAACAAAACAATGCACATTTTACACATGATAATAACTTTGGCCCGATTTTAACCACTGTTTAAGCTCACTCACTGGTAAAGATGTTAATATTGTTCTGAAGTTTAAATCGAATTGGGAGAGTTAGTGTAGCCCCAGATTTTCTAAACTTTGGTAGCACACAATCACTACTAACATATACCATGTAAAAAATTTTAATCTAACTTCTATCACTTTATTATTTAAAAAGTGTGTTTCACAAATAGCCTGAACTTTATTCCAGTGTTCGACGTGAACGCACCACTGGTTACGCGCCCCAGAATGACGTTGTCACGTGACCTCTGTTACTTTTCTCAGCGTTTGCAGGAGAAACTATGACACTCGTATGCGATTACAGTGTAGGGGATTTCATTAAAAAGGATTGCAGTTATCGCTGGGCGGATTTTCATGTTGGAAAAAAGGATTATTTCAATTATTAAACATAAAAAACATTTGAATGTCCACTGTGATGTCGGCGCGCCCCCTGGAGGAAGTTAACGTTCCCTTCCACGCACGTGACAGCATTCTCTCCATTCATTGGCTGTGAAGGCGGAAGTGAGTCGCATTAACCCTTCCACCAACATCAATACAAACACACAATATCACCGCAAGAAAACAGGTAAGATAAACTCTTACTTCATAAATAAATTTAGTTTATTATATCAGCCCGCCGCGTGTCATAATTCATAATCTGCTCTCGATAGATGTATGCCTCATTTCCCGGTGTTTAGTTGTGAATGTATGTCATATTAGCTGGCCAGTTTAGCATGTCATTTATATGAGACTGAAGGATTGTGTAATGATGATTTTTGTTCAATTTCACGCAATATCTGACATATTTTTATGTTTTTTATCATTATGTAGTGTGTGTATATGAGTGATTATCATTATTATCATTTAATCTACATGTGATCATTCTCGTGCGAGGGACCCATCGTTACATTTAAAAAATATAATATAAATGTATATGTGTAAAGACTCAATTTATACTGTGACAAATACATATTAGCCTATAAATAGGGTGACCAGACGTCCCGAAAAATTCGGGACAGTCCCGAAATCTGAGCTGTTGTCCGAATCCCGAATCCGACCCTAATTGTCCCGAAAATTATACTAAAGCAAAATCTTGAGTAGCCTAGTTATTGTCTGATAAAATATTTAAAACTGTCCGTGGAGGTTGAGTCGGCGCCTGCCGGCGGCTCATTTTCTGTTTCTTTTTTGAAGTTATAGAAAGATGTAGGCGCGAATTTAGATACATTGATAAGCAAAATGTCATTCATTCGTTACGTTGACATGACTGGTGTACCGTGTACCAGAACAACAACACGCTGTTTTTTAGTAGCAGACTGAAGACTAATGACAGACTGTTGAACTTTGAAAAAAAAAGGTTTGAAATTCATTACATCTTTTATTATAGGCTTTGTAGCAGGGCTGCCAACTCTCACGCATTGACCGTGAGACTCACGCAATTGACCCTTTTCACACACTCTCACGCCACACATCCATTTCCTCACGCAGTGAAAAATCGCGGACAAAGAAGACACTTACACCGACAGACAAGACAGACAGGTTACTTTTGATATGGAACAAATCCACAGCTGTCCGATTCTGTCAATATTTTTATGAGATTCACACAATTAATAACGTTTTGGCTCTTTGAAATGTGACAGGTCGCTGTAGCGCGTCAGTTCAAACGGTACATGATACAGCAGCCTACACCCCCCCCCCCCGTCAACAAATCTCACTCCCCCCATAAACAACCCCCCGTCCCCGTCCCCGTCCCCCCCCCCCCCCCCCCCGTCCCGAATTTCAGCCAATCTCATCTGGTCACCCTACCTATAAATGTGTAAAATATTATTTGGAAAATAGCCTATTTTTTTTACTCGCTATAGCACTGTGCTGTCTATTGTTTATTTAATGTTTTATTATTTATTTTAATCTATTTATTTTTTATGTAACTTTTATAGGCTAATTCATTTGAATCTATTATTTATTCATTTCTTAATATGAGGATATTCTAATATTTTTTATTTGTATCATATTTTGTATTTGAATCTTTTTGTTTATATCCTTTAATCTTATTACTTTGTTTTTTTTACAATGTATGTGTTTTTTTTACAATGTATGTGTGTCAGTATTATCTATTTGTTATTTAAATCAATTTTTATTATTTATTTGAATGTATTATTTGTTATTTATTTTATTCAGTTCTGAATATCAGTGTTTCTCTTCTCTCTCTCTCTCTCTCTCTCTGTGTGTGTGTGTGTGTGTGTGTGTGTGTGTGTGTGTGTGTGTGTGTGTGTGTGTGTCAGTATGGAGCTGGCACACAGTCTGCTGCTGAATGAAGAAGCTCTGGCTCACGTCACCGAGGCTAAGAGAGCCGTCTTCATCTTCGAGTGGCTCCGCTTCCTGGATAAAGTTCTGATCGCGGCGAACAAGGTAAACCATCATGGAGAAACACGTGCGTTTGCCACTAAATAACGAGTAATATTTAGCCATTCAATTGATTTTCAGGGCCATTTTTACACATATGAGGGCAATGTGTTTTTTAACCATAAAAACGCACATCATTTATGTCAAATATCTCAGTAAATTAATTAGATTAAATTCTCATCTGAACAACTATGGCTGTAATTATAAAATCTAATCAACATACTTGCTCAAAAGTTTTGTAAAAGCACAAATTTTATATAAACAATGTTAAATCAGACACTGCAGATTTGATAATTGCTGTTTCACACGTTGAGTTGTTCATGTTTAGTGTCTTCAGATCTGAGGCCGGTTTGAAGAGTCGTCGATCATGTTTATTCCCTGCAGACTCTTCAGATATGTGTCTGTAAAGTGTTCTGCGTTCAGAATGTGTGTTTCTGTAATGTGTTGTGCTGGGTTGTTGCAGTTTCTGCTGATCTGATTTGAGCTTCTGTGTAACTCAAGCAGTCTAAACATTTTCATTTTCATCTAGTGAAAGAAATACATAAATGAAGATGAATGCCAACATATTAAACATAATGGATGTATTTTTATTAGGGCTGTGAAACGATGAATCGCATCCAAAATAAAAGTTTGTGTTTACAAATACACACACATGCATGTATATATTTAAGAAAATGTGTTATTTATATATAAAATATTTGTATTTATATATAATACAAATTACACACACACATATCTCGTATCTCATCTCCTCACCGGCCGGATGACCCTACCCAACCAGATGAACTGGATAATATCGTGAAAGTTCTGATCCCATCTGACTCCTGACATTATGCTGCCTAACTCATAATCATACACTGTTCATTCGTTGGCCAAAGGAGGACTGGCCCCCCGACTGAGCCTGGGTTCTCCCAAGGTTTTTTTCTCCATTCTGTCACCTGATGGAGTTTTGGTTCCTTGCCACTGTTGCCTTCGCCTTTTGGCTTGCTTAGTTGGGGACATTTAATTTTCAATTTAACAATACTATTACAACATTGTTTTCCTGTTATCTCTGTAAAGCTGCTTTGAAACAATTTGTATTGTAAAAAGCGCTATATAAATAAAGGTGACTTGACTTGACTTGACATATATATACACAAAATATATATAAGCAAATATTTCTTAAATATATACATGCATGTGTGTGTATTTATATATACAAAATAATTATACACAGTACTCGCACATATATTATGTAAACAAACTTTTATTTTGGATGCGATTAATCAAGATTAATCGTTTCACAACCCTAATTTTTACACTATTTTTAGAGGGGTCAAAATGACAATTTTCACCTGAGATTTTGGAGTGAGTGTGTGTGTGTGTGAACTGTGAAAATGCAGGTGGATGTGAAGGAGAAGCAGAAGCAGCTGGTGGAGCAGCTGACGGGTTGATCAGCAGTTGGTGTGTGTGTTGTGTGTGCTGTTTGGGAACTGTGAAATCGGTGATGTAAGAGAGCAAAGCAGCTGGTGGACACTACGGGTTGATCACAGTTCCCCCGGCCGCCCACTCGTAAGCTGCTCTCCAAGAACCTGGCGGTGCTTAACTCCATCGCGACACATTCACCGTCTTCCAGACACTCGACCGGTGCAACGACATCATCAAGAGCAAAGATGACACCGCTGCTTACTTACCCACCAAACTGTGAGTGTGCTTAATTACATACTTACTCACACTCACAACTCACTCACCATCACACACACTCACCAACATCACTCACTCAACACACACACTCATACACCACTCACTCACTCACTCACTCACTCAACTCACTCACTCATACACACCACTCACTCACCACCACTCACCACCACCACCACTCACCACTCACTCACTCACTCACTACTCACACACACTCACTCACTCACACACACACCACACACACCACTCACTCACTCACTCACATCATCACTCACTCACTCAACACACACACTCTACACACACTCATCTCACTCACTCACTCACTCAACACACTCACTCATACACACTCACTCACACTCACTCACTCAACCCTCACTCACCACTCACCACTCACTCACTCACATCAC